>JAVGVS010000003.1:658642-1007131 GCA_032718565.1 Distichodus sexfasciatus | reverse complement strand
TTATTATTATTATTATTATTATTATTATTATTATTATTATTATTATTATTATTATTATTATTAATAATAATAATAATAACATTTTAATGTAATTTTTTAAAAACGTTTTATTCATTAACACACAAGAAAATAAACATAGGAAAAAATTAACTACTAGAAATACATGAGAAAATGTTAAACAGAATGCTTTTATTCATTCATTTTCGGAACTGCTGGATCCCAATCAGGGTCACAGGGAGCAGACCAATCCTGGGACGGGCACCAACACATCGCAGGGCACACACACTCAGACAATCACCTGAGCAAACCTGAGCACCTAGAGAAAATCCACATGAACACAGGGAGAGCATGTATACTCTACACAGAAAGGCCCTACAACCGATCCGGGAATCAAACCCAGGACTTTCTCACTGTGAGACGGCAGTGCTAACCACTGCGCCACCGTGCTGCCCAGAATGCTTTTAATGCCAGATATAAAGAAAGATTGAGGAAGATCATTCGAAAATTTAGGGTTGACAGGAAGAAAATTAGCTGTGGATGATCTGCAAAGAAGGCAGATATTTTATTGTTTTGTTTGGCCTCGCAACCTCACATTTATTTCAAACAGTCTTATCCAGAGGGACTCTTGGTCCAGAGGTGAATGTCGTAACCATTTTTTAGACTCAGGTGTACCATCAGAACTGGCCTAAATGTATTTATTTACATTTATGGCATTCAGCAAATATTGACTTCCTTTTACTAATTACAGGCACACTCTCCACTGAGCAAGTTAGGGTTAAAGGCCTAGCTTAGAGGCCCAACAGTGGTTTAGGAATTCAAGCTTCTAATCTTATGGAAAAACAACTCTAACTCTCTAACTTACATCAATGTTTAGTGTTACATAGTTTTCCCATTTTGTTGCATTCTCAGACCTCTTTTTTAAAACATTCACAAACGTCACATTTGGACATGCCTGACAAAACCAATCGCCTAAAATAAAAAAATCTGTCTATATATTTCTACTCATACACAGCACCGTGCACAACACCTTGCCAGAAAGGAGTGAGGTGTGTGTGTGTGTGTGTTGGTGGGAGGGGGTTTAGACCTCCCCTGGTGGAGCAGGAAGGAAATGGGTTGAATCACTGCCTTCTTAAACTGTGCACTCAATCCATCCAAGCTGCTCTCTCGCTTGCTGTCTTCCTCCATCCCTCGCTCTGTCTTTCAGCCCAGGCAAGAGTGCACATGACAGCCGGACCAGCAGCTCTGTTTTTGTGCTGAGGCCTCGCCTCCTCAACCTATCCCCTTCCTTCTCCAGGTGGTGTGTGTGTAAATATATATACAGTATGTGTATATACAGTATAACACTATACACCATGTATTCTGACATATGAGTTCTAATAGAAATTTAAATATATATTTAAAAGATACAGTATACTACAATATACTAAATGATACCATTTTTTAATGTCCAATACAGATACCGATACTGTACATTTGGATATCTGCCAATACGGTACAATTCTGATACAGTCTCTGAGTCATTTTAACTAGAAAACAGAAGATAATGCTGTAAAAAATGTCTGTTATGCTTAAGGTAATACTTGATTTAATACTGTTTTCCTAAAACTGAAGCAATGTAACACTCACACACCCATATGTGTATTCTAAATTATTTATTATTAAAATAACATCTCAAAAATTATTCATTTAAACACAGTTGTGCAATTTAGTAACAATGCCTAATCCTTCAGCGCTAAAACCGTCAGGAACACATAGACTGTGAGCGAGAGCTGGTGTTGTTAGGGAAATTAAACAGTATAATCACGTGATTTGCTTTTGCTGTTGTAGTGTGTTGCGTTGCTTGCTTTGATCATCATATCAATATGTAGGAATTATTGTGAATGCTGAACAATAAACCAGCTTTTCCACAGTCCATAGGCAAAAACAAAAACCCAGTTTAGGGAATATATATATATATGTTAGGCATGTATGGTATGTGAATATATTAATCAAGACATATTTTTAAAAAGATATTGTACATACTATATACAATATACTTCAGTATATCTCACTTCTGTATGTGGCAGAGAGATGAACGGGGGGAGGAAAAAAACAAAACAACAATAACTACTTTTTCCTGTGACGTGTCCTTTTCTCGTGGGTGGGGTGGGCTCGGGAGAGAGGAGATGACATTTAGGAGCGCCTAAAAACAACGCGTCGGCGACACTTTAATGTCCAAGCCGTGTCCTCCAAAACACGCCTTTTCCATCTGAGAGTGTCTCGGCGTTGAACGGAGTGAAGCAAATGTGCATGAAGAAGGAGAGGAGTGCAGGCCCCAGAGGAGAGTGGCGCTGTCTCGTAGCCATGAGACTCGGCTGGCCTTTAACGCCGAAGACCTCAGGCTCTTCACAGCAGCTTTTTAACACGGAAAAAAGGGCTTCGGAAAACAATATGTTCCGCGGCAATATCAGAATAAGCGAGGACATTCTGTGATATCTCTCTGGGTTATGTCATTTTCATTGTCTTTATTTAATTCATCGCATTGCATTGCAAATTTCAGTGTATTCATTTATTAATTAGGGAGATGTTCGCTGCCTCAAGATTGCTAAGTAGAGGCTTCAACGTAGCATTTGGTAGAGTGACTTTGTGATGTTGCCTGCTACAGTATGCACGATTTATGTAGCAAGAATTTATACACTTATATAGCAAGAAATGTTGCTATATGTTGTAAATGCCTTTGCTGCATTTACAGTAACGGCACAATAAAGAACAATATCAAAGCACAAGGGGATATGTGTCATTGTATTTTGCGGTTCAAGAGGATGCTTACATTTTAATTTGTTAATTAACTAATTAGGGACTTCTCAGTGCATTTATTTTTTAATTAGTGAGTTGTTCATTGCCTCAGGATTGCTCAGCAGAGGCTTGGATGCAGTATTCAGTAAAGCAGCTTTGTGACACTGTCTGCTATATAACATTTATATAACACTTATATAGCAGATAGTGACACAAAGCAGCTTTACAGGGTGCTGCCTTGAAACCTCTGCTGAGCAATCCCACGGCAATGAACAACTCCCTAATTAATAAATGAATGCACTGAAAACTCCCTAATTAGTTAATTAATGAATAAAAATGTAAGCATCCTCTTGAACCACAAAATACAGTGAGATGTGTCCCTGTGCTTTGATGTAATTCTATATTGTGCAAGATTTGGAAAGGCAACATACTATATTATAAATAAAGACATCCAAACCACTAGGGGCAGCATCATGGCAAAACTTTGAGACAATCCAGTTTAAAAGAAGGTCTTCCCTTTAATCAAGGGTCTCTCATCTAGCGTTATCCTGTGGGCTTTACAAGTAACAAATGGCATTTTTTATGTATTCTACATCATAAAATGAAATAATATTCTAATCTGGATTGCTGCTAAAGCTTGTTCAAGCCTCCTCCTTTATCTTCTATGTCATCGTCTTCTTCTTCTTCTTCTTCTTCTTCTTCTTCTTCTTCTTTCAGCTTCTTTCAGCACCACTGGAGAATTCAAGATTCAAGATTCAAGATTCTTTATTTGTCACATGCAAATTATACAGGTAAAACATGCAGTGAAATGTATCCTGATCAGCTCTTTTGACTGTGCAATTTAGGCAAAGAATTAAAAAAAATAAAAGAGATACAATATACAAACTTAAACTTAAAATAAGGAGATAGGGGAATAAAATAAAGATAAATAAACTATTTTTTATATTACAATAAGTTTAACCTAAGTACAAAAATCTGCAGACAGATAACAGGTGCAATGAGACTGTTTTTAAAGTGCCGAGTGCAGCTACACCGCAGTGAACAGTGAAATGCTACACAGTAGCATTTTAGCAGACAGACAAGGAGCAAGTAATTTTGGACAGTGAAATATGACAGAAGTATAATGATCATAACAATATGGAATTAAGAGGCAGTGTGGAATGACAAATTATACATTTAGAAAAAAGACATGTCCTTGTTTTAAAAACGTGTGGCCTGAGGATAGAAACTCCTCCTGAGTCTCTCTGTTTTGGCCATGATGGTGCGGAACCTTCTGCCTGATTTCAGAAGATGAAAAATGATGCATGTATGTTCAGAATGTTAGTTATTAAAAGTTTTAATGTAGTCAAAGTTGTCATGTATGATTAAAATGAAAATATTGTTTATGAATTTTGCAAGGTTTAAGGTATGATGGGCAATATAATAATTGCAAATGTAACTTATTTCTAAAAATAATCTACCTGAATTCCAAAGGTGTGGGCAAAGGTACCGAGGTTCTTTTTTGATTCATGGTGTATAAATATCAATTTCAAGCATACATTTCACGTGGCAGGGAAATGTAACAGTGTATGCGGTACAATGCGTTGGGACGCTGCTGGGATGTGCACATCTTCCGCCGCACTCTCACCAGCGATCCAGTTCAGTTGTCTGGGTGTTGTGTTCTTAGCGTTTCAAAGCCCAATGTCTCCTGCTGGTTGTGGTACTGATGCTGACTCATGATATTTATAAGTTATGATGAGGTCATCAGACTGTATCGCCATTGTAAGTTGGGGACTACCTGTATTTTAGCTATATGTTGGAACAAAGTGACTGTAAGCTGTGCAGTTTGTTCTTGTCCTCTTATTTTAGCGATCTCTTTTCCTGCATGCTGTATTCTATGGCAACCGCTATGTTTTTTCCCAAAATTAAAATGAATACTCACTGGCAAATCACAGACTAAAACCCTCCCACTTCCTCCCATCTGTCCCGTTCTCTACTGTTTGGTCCTGGTGCTTGTAAGGAAAAAAAAAGAAAACCCAAACAAATATTTTCTCCGATGTGGCTGTTTGGTTGTAAAGCACATATGTCCCGCAGCTCTGATTCTACATCCTGTCACATTAATGATTCAAAGCACTCAATATAAATATTAAAACTAATAGCTTCACTATTCCGCTATTACTCCATCATTCCCTGAAATCATCATTAAACATTCAGAGCCTTTTAGAAAATTTACACACTTGAATTTGATGGTGGGGAAGAGGAGGCTGTCAGAGCCGGAGTCCCTGGAAGCTTAAATAATAGTGGAAAGCTGTTTATGGAACATGCTTTATTTATTCATCGTCTCCGAGTAAGGACTTCAATTTAGTCAGAGAAAAAGAGAGAGAGAGAGAGAGAGAGAGGAGGACTGAGAAAGACAGGGAAGAGAAAGAAAGAAGGAAAAGGAGAAAAGAGGGAAATCAAAGTTGCGCTTGGGGAAATCGCTGAAACCTGCTTCTTCCCACACTTCTGTGGAAAAAAAAAACACAGAAGCAAACAGAAAAATGTGCAGGCTTAGAGAATCCCTGTACAAGGTCAATCAATGGGAGGACTGAGGGCTCCAGGAGCAGCTAATGGATTGTGAAGAGACACATACAGCTGTTATGAATTTTTAAAATACCTTTTCCAACCGAGACGGACATAAATCAATAAGGACTTATTGGGCGGATCAATTATGCAAACTGTAAAACATTTAATGACACATAATGAAACGGTCTCGGGGGCACGTGCCAGCGTTACGTCTCTGTATTTATTCGTGTGGAAAGCATAAAAACGTGAGACGAGAGACAAGAGACGCTCAAAGAGGAAAATCTCCGTATTGTTATAAATATACAATATATGAAAATCCGCATCAGAAACACGCATCAACAAGTTTTTCCTGTTTATTCTTACGTTGATCAAACCGTCACGTTTTAACGGCTGAAAGCTATCGTTCAGCAGGGCCGGCCAGCCCAAGTGTTAGCAAATAAATAAATAAACATCATAGTGCAATATTCCTTTAAGTGCTGGGAAGTGCAAATTATTGCCGTGCCGTCCCCGGAGACCTCTCTCTTTTTTCCCTCCACCTCCCTTTAAAATGCTCCCATAATATAAAATGAAAATGTGGCATTTTCTGAAGCTCATTATAGGAATAGCCTCAGGCTCTCCCCTGTGTGGACGATGCGCAGGCATTGAGCTCTAAACAATGTTTAAGTTGAGCCACACCGCATTAAAGGAGCGTTGCTCCAACTTGTCCCCCCCGTCCTCTCTTCTACCGCCCTGGACCGGTGACCTCGCCCCTCTCGTGTATTGAAGCCTTTCTTGGCTTTAGGGGGCGTTTATGTTTAATGGATGACTCGGTACAGTCCTGTCTGCTCCAGCCGAAGCACTTTAGCCGCATTCGTTGTGGCGTTCAGACACTCGGCAACTCATTTGCAAAATTGTGGGTGATTACTTTCCACTTCTTTGCCGAACGGCGACGTTTTTCTGTAAACGTACGTTTTACACCCCTGACTTAACAATTCGATTAATTGCAGCCTGCATGTTGAATAAAAAACGTGTTGGAAAAAAGGAGGTTAATATGGAATGAAAGGCAGAATGCAAGCACACACACATACACACAGTTACTGCACTGTACTTTGGGAGAATAGGCTTAATGATAACTTTAGCTACATAAGTCTAATCTCATTGTGGCCTAATTTATATTTTCCTATGTTTCAGGGAACAAACACGTCTCCAAAATCACCTAAAACTTTGCACACACGCACACTTGCTCACTTCACTATACTTTTGGGGACATTGCCTCCACACAGTAGATATTGTTGCTAAAAAATTCTAACCATACTCTAACCATAACCTTAGTAATGAAAATAAATCTTTTATCCTCTTTTCTCCTCCTGCGTTCATTTTTATACAAAGATATTTACAACTGAAATTTGTCTCCAAAACAGTCTAGATAAGAAACATGCCTAACATAACTACACGAATCGGCCATAACATTGTGTGTTCCTGCACCTTTCTATTCCATCAGAAACAGCATTTAGAGTTACGCTAGCATGTCTATTGGTTTTAAAGGTCCCCTATTATGAAAAATTCACTTTTTCTGTTATTTGGACATACTTTTGGTCTGTACTGCCTCTACACACACTGTAAGTTTGATTTAAAAATGGTGAATTGTGTTAGCATTAATTCATGAATGTCAGAAATCGTGTGCTGAAATGAGCTGTTTAGATTTCTCCCCTACTTCTCTGTCACAGTAAGGGACATTTGAATAACTCCACCATCCTCTCCGAGAACCTCTGCTCACCAGGTGGAACTGCTAGTGCTTCCTGATCCGCCATGTTTTCTTGCAAGCACTAGCGTAGAGTGTAGCGTACTGAATGTAGAAGTCTACCAGCGGAGTGTTGTGTTGAACATGTATGGCTGTATGGATGGTCTGTTAGCAGCAGCCATGTTGATTATTTTCATGTGAGGTAAACACTCACCGTGTTGTCTACACCCCAGTTCCACAGTGGTGTTTGGGCAGCAGTAGCTCATTGGCATTTAGGAATACTAATGAGAAACAGCCTGTTCCGAAAGGGACTGAAATAGAGGAGAAAAAAGCAGGCAAAAATGCCTAATCTGAGAAGTATTTTCACCAGACTACTTCAGAGACATGTTTAGTGGAGCTCATAGACCTATTTTAACTTGTTGAAAAATTGTATAATATGGGACCTTTAAGTGAATGATTATTTGTCATTGTGAACACAGCACAGCCACAGTGCACCACAGCAAAAATGTGACCTTTGTACCTGACTTTATATGGACAGTTGCAGTTTTGGAGATCCAATTGGCCCTTGTGAAATTTGTTCAAATCCTTATGCTTGCCCATTTTAATTCTTGCCATTATAGTGAGATGATCAATGTTGTTCACATTACCTACTAGTGTTTATAATGTTATGACTTATCTTCGTAGATATAAAAATACTACAGCTACACTGCTGTAGCTAACAGCTAACTTTAGTAAACAAAAGCAAAACCTTTACCTCTTTTTAGGTTTTTTTGATATAAATGCTAGAAAGAGCATTTAACCCTAACCCTTATGAGGATTTTTAACCCTAGTGCGCCTTCACAGATGGGTATATACGGAGGTCACATTTGGTTGTGATGCACTCTGTGCTGTCCTGTCGTGTGTTCACAGTGACAAGTAATCACTCGCTTTAACCCTAATCCTAACCTAAATCCTATTAATTAACAGACACGTAAGTTTTTCAAATGAAAACTGCAAATTTTTACATTAAAAAAACATGCTGTGAAATCCAAAATCTGCCAAAGCTCTGGTGTATAATAATGTGTAATCAAATCACATAAGAATGTGAATTTAACAATTTATCTCTCTGCACTTTACTATAGCACAATATAGTTATTGTTTACATCAAAGTCTATTTCTTAGGTTTATATTTACATGAAAAGTAAAGATTCTTGAATCTTGCACACACATACATACGCAAACATATCCATCTGATAAAGTCCAAGTCTGAGGGATCTGGGCTCCAGGTCAGCTTGTATGTTGTTTACAATGTGGCGCCATAAAATTCATTTTTCATTAGTTTGGCTCCAGTATCAGTCCCATTGACAATTCCTTCCAGATGTTTGGCCGCGTCCCGGGGGCCCCTCGCCGCCCTCCATCGGGGCCCTCGTTGCTGAGCCCACATCTGTCCCGTCAGCCTCAACCGCCTCTTTATCACGTCTTCCCGTCAAGACAGGAAGCTTTCCTACTCAAAAGTGTTTTTTTTCCTTCTCAGGCACATGTTCCGCCCCGGCCTGGACTCGTCCGCCAGCGATCCCTCTCTCGCATTAGCGCTGCCGTGCCGGAATGTTTAAAAGGCATTTTTCGTCGTTTCCCCTCTCCGTTATGCCGAAAGGCCATTTTGCTTTCTCTCGAGTGAATGGCTGAGGTAAAGAGGCACTTAGCCACAGTCTCTGATGGAACGGAGAGCTTTCTTCTCATTCCCTGCTCTCTCTCTCTTTTTCTTTCTCTCTTTGCCTCTCTTTTCTTCTCTTTTCCCAAATGGACCTCTGAGATTTCCACATAGCAATGCGATGCAGCACAGCCAAACTGGATATTTATCCTCTATTTGCCTCTATTTATAATGAATAGCACTTTGGTGGATTTTTTTTTTTACTTTTCTTGCATCCTTCTTTTCCTGAAGATGTTGTTGTGATTGCTGTACAAGAGGAAACACCTTGTTTCTTCTTCTTTTACCCTACTTTATCCTTCCACAGTTTTTATTTTAAAGATGCTGTTGATGGCTTAAAAATGTCAGCTAATTGAGGACATTGGCTATTATGTTACTCACCCACTGCTTTTCCCTCATGTTTTTCAGGAAAAAAAAGAATTCCCTATTTTGGTCACAAGAGGGCGATATCATTAGGCCTGTCATTCCCTATCATGGCCACAGGGGGGCCAGTTTGTTCATGTATTAAATATGAAAAAAATTAGCTACACTTTTTATAAATCACCCAGTCAAAGCCACATGCCAGTTTGTAATGACTAAATGTACTACTGCATCTTCGCTTGTCTTGTAAAAACTGATAGATCTGCTCTCAGCAAACTTAACAGCTACAGGTTTTTTTTGCAGTTTTATAAAGCATGTGCTCCCAACATAAATAAATGTAACTTATGCACAAACTTCACAAGTACATAACAGTAAAACAGATGTGCAACAACTAAAGACGTGCAACAATAATAATAGTTGAGCAGTCATTTTTTGGCATAAATTATTGTTTTGAGATAAATCCTGCACGTCGGCCTGCCGATTAGCGTGGATCCGGAAAACGAAAAGGAAAGAGGGATGAAGGAAGAGAGAAAGAGAGAAAGGGGTTGAGCTGGTGACACGTGGTGTGTGATGCCCTGTGCAGGTAGACGTTCACGCTCGGCTGCTTCTCGCTCAGACAGGGGAGATGACCCGGAGTTTGGCCAAAATGTTTACTGGCAGATGTGTTTTAAAGGAGTCCTCCTTAGCTGGTCATGGCAGCGGAAAATACCCTGCTGTTCAGTGCATCTGCAACGCTCCACTCGTCCAGCGCTCTACCTACAAAAATCCTGACCTTTCAAAAAAGAAGACAGAAGACAACCATTCTTCTGCTTCTTTCTTTCATTTTCCTCCGTAAACATCTTCGTTCTCTTGTACGCCTTTTCCCCACCTCACTCCTCTCTTTTTCATACCACTGATTCTCTGCTTACTTTAAACTCACAGGCAAAATACTTTCCCCACTACTTTTTCCCGTTTGTCCCCTGTCACAACACTATAAAGTCTGATTATCTACCTACCTATCCATCTAATTCTCTAACCATTAATCCACTCATTCATCCATCCATCCATCCATCCATCTATCTATTCTCCTTCTATATCTATCTATCCATCAATCCATCTATCTATCCTGCTACCATATCTATCTAGCTATCCATCTCTTTTTCTCCTTATACAGCTTTGCACGCTTTTTTGCCTTCCCTCCTCTCACTCCTCTCTTTTTTCGTACCATTGAAGCTCTCCTTACGTTAGGCTCGGAGGCAAATTCTGACCCCCCTCTTTTCCCTCGTCCCTCCTTCCCTCCCTCCCTCTTTTCCCCTTTGCACCCTTTTTCACATCACTTTTAAGTCTGGTGCCTGCTCTGGCCGAAGCCCCTCGGCTCTTGGCTTGTGTGCAGCGGTTCGCGTCAGAAGCTACGATTTTGTGATTTGCAGATGACATGAGCAGGGAAGTTGCTGGTGGCAGTCGAGGCGCTTTTTTGCACAAGCAACGCCGCTAATGTGTGATACGATGCGACTGGAAACTGCCCCCGTCACCCGCAAATTGCTGTTTTCCTGACATACAATAGAGCATCCATATTCTCGTTAGTGTGACGGACAAGACACGGCTCAGGAGTGTGTTTCTGCTAGAAGAACAGCGTTTAAAAAAATGTGTTAGCAAGCCAGATAACTGCGGTTCTGTCTCCAGTTTTTGGAGAGGTTAATGCATATTTGCCTGTAAGCATTATGGGCAATAATACAACTGGTGCAATTACGCGGTTGCAGATAATTAGCAACATTCATTTAGATGCCTTTTGTGCCCTGATGAACATTTTAAGGATAATAATACAACTAAAGAGATGAAGTTAAATGGAAAAAAAACACTAACCTTGTTAACCCCCCAAAAAATCCAAACACAAAAAATAAATGAGCACATTCTTTCCCATTTTCACTTTTTAGATGTAATAGGAAGGCAAATGCCCCTCATTTAATTTATTTATACTTATTTATAAGTTTTTGGTACTTCTCAGTCTGATAACTTTTATATGAAGGTGTAGCATGTCCAGTAGTGTGTTGCCAAGTCTCTAGCTTTGTAGAGTCAAAATCAAATTCCCTATGGCGACAATAAAGTGTCTGTCTATCTGTCTGTCCATGCATAGAAATGAACAGAGCATAATTATTTTTTAAAAAAACAAAACCCATAAAATTTTTTGTGAGCTTCATGAGTTTCATGAGCTTAACCCACACCTACCTGAGCATTTTCACCTAAAAGATTTGAGAATAACAGGTGAAGGCCTCAAGCTGTAGTGAAGCCCTGAAGCCTGATGTGACGTGTGTTTGCAGTCCCCATGTCTCTTCACTGTTATGATAAAGAGCTTCAGCTGGAGCTGGAGCTAAGTCGTGAGGGCGGTAAGTCACTCACTCTCCGCATGGCGTCCTGTCACATCTCGATCAGCAGCGTCATCGCCGCGGCAACGAGCCTTCAAATCCGGCTGAGACCTTTCAGACCTCTGCTCTGTCTATGCTGGTTTAAGGAAGAGTCTGTGTGTCTCTGGATCGAGCTGTCCTCTGGGAGGCTTGCAGTAAACAACTCGGCGATTAATGGAAAATGCAGTTTATCGTCACACATGGTTGGTCAGCAGTGAGAGAGCTCAGTGTGACAATTAAGTTGAGTTCTAAGTTGGAGCTAATGGAGAAATAATGACTAATGTTTTATTTTCAACTACATATGAGGCATGTTAAATTAACACTAAATCTAGCACTAAAATGTATATCCAAAGCTTCATGCAACCATTTGTCCCATACCAGAGTTAACATTTAAGAGTTCAGCCATCAGGATTAAGAGGAGACAATGTGGAGTGAAGATGGAAAAGTCAGTGCAGCACTGTCCTGGTTAAGTTACCTTATGGGACAGGTTTAATGCATTTATTTATTTTATAATATTTAATTTTATTATTTCTCTGAATAATATTTTTGAAGGAGTGAGTAGTGTATCTATCTTGCACTTTGGTGGGTCAGCCATCTATCCATTCCTTCAGCCATTTATCCATCCAGTCATCCACCCCACTATCTATCTATCTATCTATCTATCTATCTATCTATCTATCTATCTATCTATCTATCTATCTCAAGATGATATTCTAGTATACAGGCTATACACCATACGTGTGGCACTTTAATAATGCTAATATGGAATAATACAATGAATTTTATTATGCACTGGGAGCCACAGGTTTTGTTTCTTCCACACAAGGCATCTGTTAACATCTGCTTAAATCAGGGTTCATTTAACCTGCCTCTTGTACTTATATACCTGTCTAGGTGACAAATCTTGATCTTGACGAATGAAGATGGAAAACATTGTGGACGTTGGCATCCTCCACATGTTGGGCATCATTTGGGCCTGTCTATCTTTCCTGCATTTGAATTCACTTACCGTTACAATGCTGCTGTTGAGTCTTAACTGGCTGGGCAGTGAGGGGTAAATGTGTTGATGATGCACTCTGTCAAGAGTCTAGTGCAGCATGTTAATTTTAGCAGCGCTGTCTCATGCCTGGCTTCTAATTCCATTAGAGCCCACTTCCCAGTGGGAGGCACAGCGCCCTGGGCATTGGACTACTCCTCATCATAGCAACAGGACATTTTTTTTTTCACCTCGTCTTCTCAAAAATTCCAGCAGGACCTGCAGAAATGGAGCGAGGCATCTCACCTGAGAGGACAGAAAGCTTTAGCAACCTGCAGCAATGCACGTCTGAAACCTTGTGCACCTGACAGCCCGAGCTGACAACGGGCTGACAGTCTGCCCCCTGGATAATTTACTTTTCAGGGGATGTTTGTCAGGAGGAACAATTGGCCAGTTAAATAATTGATGGCAGGCATTTGATTGAGGCGTTGCAAAATCATGTGACTGGCCCAATGCCGCGGTTACTCACAGTAAAAGGTATGAGTGTTCACCATACATCAATCTACATTGAAACATTGTTTCAGTGATCAATGAGCCCATAACATCGATTCAAAATCCAAACATTGATCAGGTATTGTAATATAACTTCAAGAAGAGATTGTTTCTCATTTAAACGTCTGGTTGAACTCTGTAATACAGTTTTTCTCAGTTGCTTTGGAGCATTTCTCGAATCAGTCTTAATATTTGCATAACAGTTTGTGCATTCTCAAAACAATTAGTACAAACAGCACAACACATTGCATTTCTTGCAAAAGCATGTACTTTACTCAAAATCCTTAAGTATTCCCTCAAAAGTAAGTTTTTGTGTCAATGAAAATGTCATCACCATCAGAATGACATGTCCTTTTGTCATTGTTTATATACGGTGAAGTCAAAATGTTTAGTCGTGTTGTCAGAATGACATTGCATGGTTTCAGGATTTCCTGATATAAAATATGGTTTGGTTTACAGTAATTGACAATGCAAAAGGCTGAATTTCTTCTGTATGGGATCTATGAAATTCAACAGCACAAATTTACCAATGCAGTATCACGGCATTACGTGCAATATTCACGTTATTTCATCTATTTGATTCATGCCCACTGCCACAAATTGTGCTTTTTTTGTGTCAGACAGTACGATTTTCAAACCAATTCACTGCTATGGGAATTGTCTTTTGATTTTCGCTATGTTTGATCAATTACAGTAACAGCTATATTATCAGCACGTTTCATCAATATATTTTACAATATTAGATTTTATTGCGGATTTCCTTGCAGCTATTTTTCTGTATCTATATGTAAATCTGTTTTATTTATCCGGAAGTGACCACGTCCTGGTTGTTCATCCATTTTCAAAAATTGTAAATCTGTGTTTTGCACCTTTTGTTATATAGGCATTCCACTTATAGGTTCACGAGATTCACCTGTTTTAGAGAACTAGTTGATCATTGGTTCTTCATGCCCCTTTATTAGTGACATTCAAATCTCATCTGCACAATGTGTCAATTCAAGACACATTTACATAAAACAGTTTTTATTTTAATTTTTTATTATTAGTTTTATTTTTTGGAGATTTTGACAACTGGATTAACTATTTTGCATTCAGTGACTTGTGCAATGAACTGATGCTGAAATGATTTGGGGGTTAAGATTATTTAGATGAAACTAGTATAATATATTTTGATCAACATGACATAAACAAATGGAAATGTAGGAAACAGCAGAGAATTGTACACAATCAATTATATGAATGTACAAAAGCATTTGCATTTTGATCAAAGCAATGAGAAATGTTCATGTGTTGTGCACAAGTGACTAAATTACGCGGCGGTTGAACAAGTAGTTTTGAGAATTCACTTTCTGATCTGAGAAATGCTCCAAAGCAACTGAAAAAAACTGTAAATAAGCAGACTGTGTTGAATTACCATATGATATTGTCTCATTTTCATTTGGTTCCTGAATTGAAGTGAATCGGAATTGTATCATATCTGATTTTGTGATACCTGCAGACATTGTCTTGAATTGATATCATATTGTGACAAAAATGTATACCCCTTAGTAAAAGGCCATTAGACTAACGATTCAGCTTGTATGAAAAACCTAATCTAAGAGAATACCATTAAAATAAAGGGCTCCGAAAAGGTTAGGAAGAGCTAGTTTTCTAGATACCTGTACAAGTTCTCAGTTGTCCAGGACATGATAATCTTAAGGACTTGAATTCAAGGCAACTGAACAACTTCAAGAAAGTGAAAAGTCATATGTGGAGTCAAGGCATTCATCCTTTAGTTGGGATGTCACCTTGAAAGTGGTCAGTAACACACCCTCCGGTGGGTGGTTAGGGTCACATGGGGCAATGTATAGATTGTTATAATGTTATGGTTTATCAGAGTAAATTGTATATAACTGAAAGATTACTAAATCGGAATTACCAGAACTGTATTCAGTTATGTCATTTCTCATTAATATATATAACACTGTCGTCTTTGTGAAGTATCATCGATGTCCCGTACCGCATATCATGGTTTTGGATTCTTTTTTTTTCCCAGACTATCTTGTGGTTTTGTAATTTGTGGATTACTTTTTGCTAGTTAATCTTGTGCTTAGTTTGCCTCACTGATTTTTTCGTGTGGAATTCCGCCCTTTTTTGCAGACTCTTTTCTTCAATCCTTTTGCTAATACAGTAATTGGTTTTGAATTCTGTGTCTATCTCAGTATCATTACATTCAGTGTATGTATGTAAATTTAAAAGAATAAAAACCTCAATTAATTCAATGCTGCTTAGTGTGATCTGGTATACAGCACCTTTGACAAATGCATCATACTCAAAGAATCTTCAATCTTAAATGACAGAGCCTGATTATAAAGTGTATTTAGAAAATATGACAATAGGTACAGTGATTTACTAGATGCAAATATGCATGTAAATACTATTCTTGTTAAAACAATGTTAAAACCAAAAGAAAGTCTGGCTCTTTGGAGGCAAATATAAAAAAAATGAGGAATTGCTCAAGACTGCACACTACTGGACATGACTTTCCATAAAATGTGCAAAGGTTCATGGAAACACACAGACGTGTACAGTCCATTCTAAGTCCATTTCCTCTTTGAAACACATTGCACTCCTTGATGTCCCAATAAAAAATAGAAACAAGTTGACTTAAAGAGGGCAAAATGGGGACAAATGTGGGTATTTAGTAGCATAAATGGACTCATGGACCATTTCTCCGGTATATTTATGGGCTCGCCATTCTTCCACACCCTACCTAATGGATTTATATTTCTTTCATAATTAGACCTAAGTCTCACTTAAATCCTCAATAATTTATTTAGAAGCCTACAGATGCTGTCTGAAATATTAAACCAGTAAAGTTTGCACTTTGTCTGGGTAAAGCTCGTGTTTTGCAGAAACTGGGAGGTCGTAAAAGTCTTGAAGGTTGTGAGCTATTTCCACTTACTTCAGAGCTGCAATGTTCCTGCTTTATTTGAGTGGAAAAAATAGAAGAATTATTATTGGATTTGAGTAATTAGTTTAATTGTGAAGTTTAGGATAGTATAATTTAATGCTTCACCTCTAAAATATCACAAATTAACTTAATTTCACTTAATGTGCGACATGATTAAAAGCATAACACTTGGCCATTTGGTTTTTATATTTCACATAGACAATATTTAGGTTCAATGCCGTGCAACAAAATGCACTTCTGGCCTCTGCCAATGTTTCACTAATTAGAAACTAAATAATAAAAGATTAAATTAGCTGTGAAAAAGCAAAGGTTAGACAAAAGGACAATGCTAGCAATTGGTTGGAAACTGCCATTTATGATGCTGATTCGAAATCCATCATGAACATTATTGTGTTTTTGGCCGTTTCCACGTATTGTAACACCCCACATGTAATCCACACCCCCACACACTTATCAGCAATGAAAGAGAGCTGTATTGAGAGAGAAAGTGGGAGAGATTATGAGGAAGACTAGCAGAGGTGGGTCTCTTTTTGAGATCAAGCCAGGCAGGTTCAGCAGCTGCCATTCATTGTTTAATTCAGCAGGTTTCCCTGTAAGCTGGTGAATCCACCACCGCCGGTGCCTCTGAGCCTTGGCGCTGCGAGGGCTGCGAGGGGCCCGTATGCTTTTTTTTTGAAGTGCAAATGCGATGACAGGGGCTTGGCTGATGGCCTTGGCTTGTGACACACGCACCCCGGGGCTAGGTCAACAACATCAGGACCCTTCATCCTAACGCCGGCTCTGCGGGGACCCCTCGGACACCAGCTTCTACCCTTCCAGCGCCACAGAGACCGCCTGGCCTTTGCCGGCTCCTCTTGTCGACACGGCAACTCCTCCTCCTCCACTTCCTTATTCTGTCCTTTAGACCCTCAGATCAGGCCGGGTCTTGCTCCGGCTGTCAGCAAAAGGTGAGCAGGTTCTGACCTGGCTCTTTCCTCAACATTTCGTTGTTCCCTCAGCTCCCTGGTCGCTGTGACTTTTTTGCCATTCTCAAGCTGGAAAGCTGCCCGGTTTGCACCCCCCTCAAAAGGGTAGCGCTCCCTTTCCAGATAAATTAAACCGCTGGAATTGAAGGGGGCAAAGCCGGCAGGCGAGTTCAGGAGAGAAGCCTTGTCTCGACAGTTACTGTTTAATTAGCCAACTGGGCTTTTGAGGCCTTGAGAAATGGCAGTGTGTATCCAACCTCCTTAATCCCAACCTGCCATAAACAAGTCCCAGCTCACCACCCATCCAGCGTGAAAAGCGAGGGGAGGGTAGGGAAGGTTGGAGGAAGGGAGAGGTGTTCTTGTTCAAAAACTCCTAAATCTTGCCCCTATTTTCCCCTCAAGGCTTTGGCAGAACCATTTTTAATCCTGCTCGCCTTATTAGATGCACGTTTTTATTGATTTTTCTCTTCCGCTGCTGAGCTTTACGGCTGAGCCGTTATTGTGGCATGGGCGAATAAAGGGGGCCATGATTTAGACCCACTCTGAGTGGGATACAGGCAGGATGAGGCGGACTGGGACGCTCAGCTCCTCGGCAGCACCTCTTATCATTGGGTGGGGTGGCATAAAAATGATCGAAGCGTCCCATTGAAGGGTTTGTTGCCAGACTTTGCTTTTCAACATCTCAAACAAAAAGGTGAAGGAGGTGGATGCTGTGTTGGCACAACAATGTTAGATGAGAGAGTAGAGGTCTGTGTCATGTCAGCTTACTGTATATATATTTCTTGAGTAAAGTCAACACAATTGATAAGAAATAGTTGAGAATTGGTCATCCCTAATAATGTCGCCCCTAGTGATCTCAGGTGGATAATAATTTGTGTTCAAATGGCCAAGCCAGTCACACTGGAGGCATGAAAACTGTACCAGAATATACTATAAATTCACATTCAATTCAAATTCAAGCAGACATAATATTATGACCACCTGCTTAATACTGAGTAGGTTTGCAGACCTGTAGACAACAAACTGAGATGTTCTGACAACTTTCTATCAGAAACAACATTAACATTTTCAGCAATATGTGATAAGTGGGTGTGGTGTCGTTGTGAACACACCACAGCACCGCACACAGTCCACCACAACAAAATCTCTGCATTTGACCCATATGTGAAGGAGCAGTGGGCAACTGATGGGCAGCACGCACATGAGCAGTGCTTGTGGATGATCCAGGATTCGATCACCCTTAAGCCGTAACCGTTACACTACCAACAGACTCTACTTTTGGTACGTCCAGAGCTTGTACATTACAAAAGAGCTGTTGCTGTTTTGGAGATGCATTGACCCAATTGTTTAGCCATTTGTGCCTTGTGGAAGTTGTTCAAATTCTTATGCTTGCCTATTTTTTGTGCTTCCATCACATCAAAGACAAAATGTTCAGATGCTGCCTAATATATTTCATATATGGCATTGTAACAGGGAGATCATTGGGCCTCTGTCACCAACTGTCCTTAACAGGAAACATAGTCTGCAAAATTCTACTTTATTGTTTTTATCAGTTCTATAGTTGTAAGCAATTCTACAGTCCTACCTTAGGAACAAATAAAAAACATTGTTGCTATTGGTCACATTATTGAATGAGGCCCAAGGTTATTCACTTCATTCCAGTGGTTATAACATTATGACCAATTGCTGTATACACGTCTTCACTTGTGACCCATCAGAAGACAAAGACCGGAAAACAAGACCAAATCCAGTTGCACTCAATGCCTTCCAGTTGGCGTGTAGAGGCAGGCCTATCCACGGGATCCTGTAATTGTATCTTTGTCGTGTCAAAATGGCAGCCGTTCCTTGTGTGTTTGAGCCCGATATAGGTGAAGACATCATCCCCTAGAGTGCGGTTTGGACTTTGGATTTGCCTCCAATCGAGATATAGCTTGGCCCTTTTTTTGACGAATGATGCCTGCTGTTTTTCACACAGTTCGTATAGCCTAACTCTCTGAATCACAGCTGAGAGACTGGCACAGGAACCCATCAGGAGTGGGGGTTTTTCAGAGGTGTGAAATGCTGTCACCTTCATCTACGTTGTCTTTTTCCTGTTCGGACAAGGCTGGACGCGTGGCCCAGTTTGGCTGTGAGGCCGGAATATGTTGGCGTCGTCGTTCTTGCACTGAAACTGAAACTGGGGTCCTTAGAGACTGATTACAATTGACAGTAGCTTTACATCTCTCTACACCTGTAGGGGACAAAGTGCATCAATCGATAAGAAGAAGGTGCTTTTCTTTATAGATGTACTTTCACAAGGGTCACTTTTTAGAGATTAAAAATAGTTCAAGGAGGAGGAAAACTGAATCTCAACAGCGCAAAATGGAACAAAAACACATTTTCCTCTGTCTTCAGTTTCTTATCAAGATAAAAATGATATTAAAATGATTAGACATCAAGAGAAGCTGAACATTTTTAACTCTTCTTATGCTGAACAGTTTGTGGCCAAAAACAATAATTGCTTGTGTTATACTTTCAAGACAAAATTTGATGCATTTTGACATATTTTCTCCATTGCTTCTGAAGCTAGAGCAAATAAATATTATATGAGTGTACATTTAAGACATTTAAGATGTCACTTGTATGAAGGCCCAACACTGGAGTGCTTTCTTCATGCCATGTCCATCCCCCTAGCAACCGCTGCATTCCATCATCCAGTTTAAAGCTGTATCAAGAGTTGTAGTCAGAGTTTTGTGCCTCATTAAAATACATTATTAGAATAGTTTATGGCCCCATATGCTTCACTCCTCCATCTTGCTTGTCTGCACTGATTTGTTTCCTGGCATACAACCCTGAATATTTAAGAATGTCTTTTTTATGCACTGAGCATAACCACGTTCAAATGTCCGTCCGGCAGCCGTCGTCGTCATCATCGTCATTAGCCACTTTTCAAGCGGCAGGGCCGAGTCGGCCTCCAGTGGCTTTTTACAGCTGCACTCTTTAATAACGGTACCTCAAAGATACGGCGCCTGGCATCAAAGAAGCCGTCCCTGATGCAAGGTGATGTGCGTTCTTCTGTCTGAAAGATGGCCGTTCTGACAGTCAAATGTGTGCAATCATAGTCAGTAACTTCTCTTTGGCTGCCTGGCCCCTTGTCACTATCTATCCTCTGCTTGATTTAACTCGGCGTCGCATATCTGAGGAGACCTATAAAAAAAAAAAAAAACGAAAAGAAAAAAGGGAGAGAGACAGGCCATGCTAAAAGAGCCAGCTGCCAACCCCTGTTACCCATTCCCAGGACTCGAAATGTAGAGACGCCACCCTCGTAGATGGCCATGCCATTTTGGCTAGCCACTTAGCATTCTGCTACATTTACTAACCGAATGAGCCTGGCCTTGTCGCCTGATCACATTTGGCAGCGCCAACCCCATCTACTATCCTCCCTTAGGTCCTATAAACAAAGAATTACTGACATGCAATTTCACTTTCTTCACTTTTTCTGCATTGTCCAATATGTTTTGGGATGGACAGACGAGCCCAGATTGTTCCATTTCTAGTGTTGAGGAGTAGCTAACTAAAAAAAGCTACTTCTTTGAGTATCTTATCAATAGCGACGATACTTTTGTCAGTAGCTTATCAGTAGAGAGGCTAATTTTTTCAGAAACTTTTCAGTACTGAAGTAAGAACCTGTGGCCATAAAATAGCTTGGATGTAGTTAACTAGTTTTTCTCTGTATCTGTAGTGTATCTAATTGTTATATTAAAACAGTAGCTTGACAGTAGATTATTAGCATGTAGCTTGAAAGACTACCTTTTAAACGTAGCTTCCCCAGAACAGTCTATTTCTATTACATTTTATTGGTATATTTATTTGTTCTGCTTTCACCACAGACGTCACAACACGAGTTCTGAAGGGAGTAAGGAATCTCGGCACTGTTGCCAAAATCCAATCTGTTGATTAACATTTCCGGCTTTACAGGCTGCGACGTTTTCCGCCTCAGCAAACCGTCGGCGGGAAAAAAGCTTTTTTCATGGTTTATTTAACAGAGAGTCATTTTGATAAGCGGCAAGGAGAGATACTTTAAGAGGCACAATGACTAGATGAGACCTGTCAGCAGGCCAGGCCTCTTCTGGGATGCTATCGACAAGACAGAAGGGGGCAAAATGGGGAGGGCTGGGGGTAAATTCTGGGTGGTGCAGACAGCGGCTCCTGGAAAACTCACACATTTACACCTTGCTTCCAAGAGGCCAGGTGACCCTTTTTACAAAGTCACAGCACTTTAAATGCACTTAAAACACATTTAGGGGGTTTTATCCAACTCTCGAGTGTAAATATAGCAATAGCTGGAGAGTAACACATTGTGATGTTGGCTCTCAAGTGCCCATCTTGGCTGTTCTGGCAAACAGTGATTACATGTTTTCTCCAGAACCCTTAAGTGAATTTTAAATTATGGTTTGACATGTTCATTATCTGGGTAAAGGCTAAAAATGGTCTCATTCAAGATCCAGGTCCAGAATTCATTTCATAAAACAGACTGCCCTGTCCGGGCTCCTGCTCCAGGTGTTCTGAAAGAGTGAAGAAATCAGTAGCATTGGTAACATAACGTGATCGAAAGGTCATCCATTCTAATTCCATACGGGTAAAGGTAACCACAGAGATACTCATGAGCAAGGTAACATCCCCAAACATTGCTCCCCGGGCACTACCCCTGTCAGCTGCCCACTGCTCCTTCACAGATGGGTCAAATGCAGAGGTCACAATGTGTTCATAATGACAAATAATCCTTCAATTTCGTTACTAGATAGTTACTTGACACTTGCTTTGTACTGTTGAATCACTCTCTGTCAGTTCCTGTGGATTTTGATTTTGATACTGTCTTTTCTAATATCAAAACTTGCCTGTTTGTGGACATCAATTTGTGCACTTCCCTTTTGCAAAGCAGTTGTTTGTTTGGAACTCAGGTCCATCTTCATATCATTCCTCTTTTCTTGCATTTTTGCATAAGCTATAATGCTTATGATAATCTTGATGAACAACATCTCATCCTTCTGCCCACATTTGAATATGATTACTGTGCCACGTTCCCAGCGGCAAAATCTGAATTAAATTTTCATGCCGTTCAACGTCTCTCAATTTTGTTATTTGCATTGAGCCACATCATAGTGGAACAAATGTCAGAACTCTGTTTTAGCAAGCCTCTACATTCTGAGCATTTCTCTCACTAGACGTCTACCCCCACCCTTACCCAAAAGACTCATGGGAGCATAAATAAGCACAGATTGACACCACTGTCCAATATTTGTCATTCCTTCAATCAATTAATTTCACTCTCAGAGCCCTGAGATCTGGTGTTTAGGGAAGGGAGCAGTTGATTTTTGCTCAGACTGGCCCCATTGATCCGAACCCGGGCCTTGAAATATCAATATTTGTCTCATATGTTGCTGAGCGTGAAAGCTCCCTTTTCATTGATCAGCACTACTTATGAGCAGGTGCTTCTCTCTCGCGAACACTGCCACAATGATGCAAAACATCGCTCTGTGAGGCGGCTGAAATGTTACGACAGCCAACTCATGGCTTGGTGCATCACCTGTCAGAGGCAGACAACAGCTTTTGGAAGATGCATCATGGCTGACCCGTGAACGATTCGGTTAGCCTCAACCAGCTCCACCGTAAGTCCCACCTGGTGTTAAAATGAAGTCTTCACACGTCTGCCGGCTTTCGTAATGATTGTAAACGGCTGACGTTAACTTAATATCAGAGTCTTATGGCTGCCACTAAATCACAAGTAAATCACAAGTTTAATCATGTTACGATTTTATGTATAAGTGAGTGATTATTTGTCATTGTGCACACAGTGCACCACAACAAAATGTGACGTCTGCATTAAATCCATCTGCGAAGAAGCAGTGAGCAACTTTTGACAGTGACCAGGGAGAAGTGCTTGGGGATGGTACCTTGTTCAGAGGTACCTCAGTGGCATCTTCTACCATTACTTAGTTATTTATGGAGCGAAATGGTTATTTGTCAGCTGCCCACTGCTCCTTTATGGATGGGTCGAATGTAGAGTTCACATTTCATTGTGGTGCACTATGTGCTGTGCTATAGTGTGTTCATAATGACAAATAATCCCTCACTTTCACTAGGGGTGTAAATCACGTTTTATCACAAAATGATCAATTCATTGGACAAAATTTCAACGTTTGCTGATATACAGTATATTCTGACAAAAGTTCAATTGAGCAACCAACAATCGATGTGAGACAATATCATGCCCTGATTTAATACAATCACTTCCATTCATATCAAATCACAAAATGCACCTTATATATCATTTGACATTTTTATTCCTGAGCTTAAACAGACATTAAAATGAAAAATAATATATTTTCATCAACAATCGCTCTTGGTGTTAAGGGCCCCATTCAGGGGCTCAATGGTGGTAGTTCTGGAAGTAAGTAAGAGCTGGATTTATGTATGACCTCTTGGTTGTAGATGAGTTTCACCATTAGCCTCTATCATTTATTATATAGTATTATTATAATTGGTTTAAGACCACTGTGTCCGATATAAGACCACTTCCTAAACTTCCACTCTGCCGGTTAGCAGCCATTTCTGAGATGTAAAACAAGCGAAAACTGCAGTTTAGCCAGAGCTCAGCCCAAACAAAAAAATCCAAGTGAGTCGCATGAGAGCCGTCCTGCGTAATGCCTTTATTGTACATAATGTAGTGAGCTCAGACACAGGCGCATTAGCCGAGTGTGTCTCGCTCCCCGCTGTAACAGCCCTCATTAGGAGTCAGTTCGGGTTTGACGCTGCCTGCAGCTGGGATAGAAATTGGAATGACTTTTCTACATTTAGCATGTAATGAAACATTCATGTCACATGAAGACAACTGCAAACTGTGTCTCATATTTGTTTTTGGAGCAATCTACATCTTGAATATTTATAAGACGATGAAAGCATTGTATTGTAAGCAAGGACGCTGCTTCTAATTTAATAAGCATTTTATAGCCCTGTTAAATTAATCTGAAACAAACTCACTGAGCCATCGCCGGATCAACTGGACACATTTACCGCTGTTTTTTCATGCTTATGAATTTAAATTTGGTGGCTGTTTAAACATTCATTTAGTGCAAATATCATGCTTAATGTAATTATTGGCCTAAAACTACAGTTGGAAAGAAAATTCGACTTTACTGTAAACCCGATAATCCAGTCGACTGGATATTTTCCTTTTTAATATTAAAGGGAGATAAAGGAAATCACTGACAAGCAGATGGTTGAAAATTGCTACTCCCACAAATACTGATTGTATTGTATTTTTTTAAAGAATTATACTGCGTTCGGCATTGGCAAAGACCTGCTTGGGGCCGCGCAGCGTTTTAAATCAAACACAATTGTTTATCAAAAGAGAGAAAGCTTTTTATTGCAATTGCCGGCCAAAAAATCCTCCATTTACTACAGCCTTTAACACATTAGCGCTCTCATTTATGCAGCCTTATTCTGAATTCTACGAACTCTGCATGGTCCAGCTCCACTACAAAGACCCTGTCAGCTTGAAGCTGATTAATTCAAACGCTTTCCTTAGCAGGTTTCAGAAAGAAAAAATGTACTAGGGAGGAAAAAAGCCACACATTAAGGAAGAGTGCCAACTCTCCCGGTCAACTGAGGGTTAGATCTCAGCTGAGTTTCGGGCAGCCCTGGCCTTGTTAACTCCACGATAAACATGTTGGTGATTTCGGGGAGCGATGACTTGCCCTGCAGAGAGCCAGGTAGAGCCAAACCGGCCCGGTTTGGCTTCAGAATCAATTGAAGTGCTAATGCAACCCTTAGAGGAAGAGCATCATGTGCATCCAGCTTCCTGTCAGATGCTGTTTGCATTTTTTGCGGCGAACATTCGCCTCCTCTGAATCTTGCTGGAGTGCCTGCCAATTAAGGAGATGCTCACCTGACTGACAATAATTCTTTTAATCGTACGCTCTTGACCTTTCACGCTTCATTGCTTCATTGACAGAAGCTACATATTTATTAGAAACAGATTTGCAGAATTAGAAAGTGTTTGCAGATATGAACAAATCTTTGCATATGCTTTCTTACTGGCATGAGTTGCATTGTATGAGCACATAAATGAATAAGAAACATAAGTTCTGAATTTGTCATTGTGAACACAGCACAGCACACAGGACACCACAATGAAATGTGACCTCTCCGTTTGACCCATCTGTGAAAGAGCAGTAAACATCTTTTTGCCAGTCCATGCGGACGGAACCTTGCTTATGAATACCTCAGTAGTACCTTTACTGGTCCAACAAGCTTCCAATCACAGGGCTAACTCTCTAATATTAACTATTGTTCTATAACTGTCTTTATCAAAAGAAACAATACAATAAACAGGCAGTTTGGCAGGAATGGTAAGGGCATTCATCCTGTTATTGGACAATCGCCGGTTTGAATCCTGGACCGGTAAAGATGCAGAGGTCACATTTGGTTGTGGTGCACTGTGTGCTGTGCTGTGGTGTGTTCACAATGACAAATTATCACTCGCTTCACTCACTTGACAATGCAATAATGAAGCAGTATAGTGTGAATAAGATTTCTAGACTGACTGATATGTCACTGTTAGAGACTCTGTTAAGGGTGAATTAGTGAGTGGTTGTTTTTTGATTGTGAACACACCGGACCAGTGAAGTGAAAGTGAGTAATTTTTTGTCATAGTGACCACACCACCGCACAGCACACAGTGCACCACAACCAAATGTGACCTCTGCATTTGACCCATCCGTGAAGGAGCAGTGGTCAGCTATAGAGCAGTGCCTGGAAGGAAGGTGCTTGGGGATGGTACCTTGCTCATTAGTACCTTAGTGGTACTTTTACCGGTTCAGGACTTAAACTGGTGACCTTCCAATCACGGGGCCAGCTCCCTTAACCATTACACGACCAGCTGTTTATCTTTCATACTTAATAAACATGCTGAATTTGCTCTCTACAGTAGCAGAAGATTTTAGGCCTGGTTTTAGGCCTGGTTCAGCATCCAAAGTAAAAATCAAGATTTTTAAAAAAGGACCATCTCAAATGAAGGCAAATCTCCAATGCTGGGGCACTTGGCTGTTAACAAATGCTAGTTTCCTCTAACTAAAGGTAATATAATTGTACTTTTAACTAGCTCTTATTGCAAACATAAAATTAGACTAGATGCTGCAGTGGATAAACAGCATAAGCAAGCCAAAATAGACTTTAGCTGGCAGATGCAAATTGCATCTTTTCCATCCAGACTGACTGAAATCTTCATGTGTTTATTATGCGCTCAATAATCGAATTCACTTTTTTATATTATCAGTAATCTATTGGTAAAATATTTGGGATTTACTGGGGCTGTTGGTAGTTGCTGGTGTAACGGTTAGGGAGTTAGCTGTGTGATTGAAAGGTCACCGGTTCACTGAGGTACCACTGAGCAAGGTACCATCCCCAAACACAAAAATTGCCCACTGCTGGACAGGTCAAATGCAGAGATAACATTTAGTTGTGGTGCACTGTGTGCTTTGCTGTGTTCACAATGACAAATAATCACTCAGTTAAATTAAATTATTAAAGACCATTGTTCAGAACTCATTCAGTATTTGCCTACACTATCCTTTGTTGTTGTACAGCCTCAAAAGTAGGCTGCGATCTTTGTTTTCAAACTATTCCCTTTTTCCTTACCCCAAAAAGAGAAAGTTGGGATTTTTTTTTGCATTCACAACGCCTGTTGTTTGCCTTTTGGAGTTTCCTCCCACTATAAACTCGGCACTTTGAAATCCCCCCTGTCCCTGTCTCCTCTTCACGTTCTCCTAAAAGAGAGGGAGGCGGAAAAAAGACGACGCTAATTCAAACGAACTGTTTACCCTTTTCCTTTAAGATGTGTAATTTACCACCTCGCTCAGCAAGACAACTCGCAATTAGAGTGGGCTGGCTCTCCCACGTTCACTTAGCACAGATTCAATAACAAACCCCTACCCCCCAAACACCCCCACCACAACACACACTCACACACACGGTTAATCAGCCGACAGATCAAAGTGTGACGCTGCAGAAGAGTTTTAAATATTTAAATCCCCGCTATTCAAATCTTATCACAGATCAAAGCTTTTCGCTTTAATTTCGTAAGTCATTTTGCTGGTAGATACAGAGGCGCATACAAAGACACACACAAACTCCAATTAAATATCCCGGACTTTTCTGTTAAAACCCTGCACGCTCTTATTTTCTCATTGCCGAATAAATCTGGCATCTCGTGAAGGGGTGTGAGAGGCAGAGAAGGGGTAATTAATTAACGTCATTGTTTATATATGAGCCGCTTCAGAGATGCCAAGCAACTTTAAAGGAGCCGTCATTCATTAAAGGAGAAAAACACCTTGGCGTGTGGCAGTGATTTGAGTCTAATAGACAGTTTAAGAGGTATATAATTACGCCGCTTTTGAAAAACAGACACTTAACCTCCTTTTTTCCCACTCGATTCACTTCGCCAACGCTGACCGCATTTGCATGCCGGGCTTTAATTTGTGTCCCGTCGTTTCAATTTTGATGACAGATATTAATCTAAAAAAAGGCGGATTAAAATATGAAAAAGGCATTGTCACAGAACGGAACCAGGCCTGATGAAACTCTGCAGATCCGTCATCGCTCGTGTAATAGACTAAACTTATTTCGAGCAAATTGGCTTTACTTTATGCAGAGCCGGTGGCTTTGTAGAGGCGAGTATTAGTCAAGCTTTACCATAGGTCACACTTGTTACCGGGAGCTTTACTTCAATGCAATTTAAATGCGATGTGTCGACTCCCGCACCGACTCCTGATTGGTAAAGGAAATATTCCCATGCGAAATTCATTCTCAGTTCCTGTCGTGCATGTCAGCGGCAAGCCTATTTATATGCCTGGCTTCAGTCTGCTTAACTCACAGAGCCCAGGGCCAGGCCATCTGACTTCGTCGCTGCAGTACCAGTCCTAATATACGCCTTTGGCAAGCGTCTCCATTAGGCTAAATTAGTTTTTTTCTTTTTAAAAAAGGTGAAGGCACTGCACGTTAATTGGCCCCAATCAGGTTTGTAATCTAATCCAATTAGAGGCTGACACTTGCTCATGGCAACATTAATTGGGTTTCTTTCTCTTTTTTCTTTTTCTGTCGTCTGTGGGAACCTGTCAGCAGTTGGCGTAAAAGAAGGGAGTTAATTTGTGATCACTGTAAATTGGAAGCGACGCTAACCCCCACTTATTAATTTTTTATTTTACTTAAGACTGTCATGTGACCACCTTTGGTCTACTGCTTGAGTGAGTTTGTACACCTGGACAAGAAAGGTAATGCCAGACTAAGGCCTGCATCTTTCAAAATCTAACAACTTTCTAAGCAATTTAACTTTTAATTATATAGCTACATATATGTCCCAGGGACAGTCTTTTGAAACTGAGTGAGTTGTCATTGTGAACACAACACAGCACAGCACACAGTACACTACAACCAAATGTGACCTCTGCATTTGACCCTTCTGTGAAGGAGCAGTGGGCAGCTAACAAGGGTAGCTCCCAGGGAGCAGTGCTTGGGGATGGTACCTTGCCCATGAGTACCTCAGTAGTACCTTTACTGGTCCAAAATTCAAACCAGCAACCACAGGGCCAGCGATCATAGGGTGAATGCCCTAACCATTACACTACCAACTGCCCCTGTCTAATTCGACAACTTAGCTTTAAGGGCTTTGATCTGGGGCTCAGTGGTGGTTTTACATTTTCCTGGTCACTCAGACCATTCTGCCCTCTCGTTAGTTAGATGATGCTGAGAAGTTAATGGCCAAGAAAGTGTTAAAAAGACAAAGAAAATTCATGTCACAGAGTGGGAAAATTTCCCCATTATAGTCTATTCTAAAACTCGGGCCCCTTTGTGCACTCACCATATCTAGCCATATCTAGACTGTGTGTTGATCCATGCCTGCCTGTAACGGTGTAAAGACTGGATAAACAAGGAAATGCAAATATAATGTATAAAAATATCTTAAAGTGAGGCACAAAAAATTTAGATATATACAAATAAATAAAAATAATTAAAACGGAAATTGTAATATAGGTTATGCAGACAGTGTGTAAGGTCAACCCAGTAAGGTCAAAATAAAATCGGTTCCTCATATCAAAGAAACAGTTATCACTAATCACCTCGTCAACTCTGAGCAAATATGAATGTTGCTACATAGGAAAAAATTAAGTCTCAAAGTGGTAAAAATAGGGGCAGTACTTTCTATGCTCGGATGCTGTAGGCATGTCGGCCGTGAAGCACGCCCACTACTACAGAGCCCCTACCCATCGACTGTAAAACACATGCATGCACATGCACTGTTAAAAAAGATCACTCTAAAGTCGTGCAAGTAAAACTATGTAAAATTTCCCTTGTTGTGCCTTTGCAATATAAGTTTCACTGGAAGGGATGAAGACAGTGACAGGATAGTAAGCACAGTCTGGGCTAATATGGAATACAACACGGTATAATAGTGGGGAAATATTTAAATGGGAGAAAGGCTAAAATGACAGAGGAATGCTGAAAAAATGAAAGAGTTGATAGCTTAGGACAGATAGTTCGCAAACCTATATTTTACCATGCATTACGCCACCGCTATAATTCACATCTGAGCTAGCTCATATGGATTAGCTGTGTGTTCTCATGCATTCACTAATCATTTGGAGTTCTTCACAACAGGTTAAACATGCACATGTAAAATTTTACAGTTTATGACAACGCAAAATAGTTAAACTTACACTTGATGGTTCAACAGCAGCCGCCGGCTGTGAGGGAATGGAGATATTAGGAACCGCTTCAGACTGTGTCTTTAGGTAGTTAAGTGCTCAAAAAGTTGGAATAAGAAAAAGCAATTGAAAAGAACATGCCAATAATTGTCTTCAATTTGAGGTTAAGGGTCTTGTTCAGAGTCCCAGGGGTGGTAATGCTGGAGGTAGGCTAGAGCCAGACTAAAACACACAACCTCATGGGTCACATTCAAAGTTTCTTCTACCTTACCATCACCTAAACAAGCCACAGCTGAAGTTGGAAAGCTTCTCCTGCTCTGCAAATTAAATATTTCCTCCCCCATTTCTTTGGACCCTGATCCCTAACATATTCACAGATTAACACATGAATATTAACAATTTTGGGCTAAGACAACGATTAGGGGCCAGTGATTTTAAGTGAGGGTAGCGACAGTTCTCTCATGGGTTGATGTAATCTGGCGAGGTTTTTCGAAATATCCGGGACCTGCGCCTTCCTCACCTGCACAAGAGCGAGCATTTCCATGGTAGAGCCCTGGGATTTCTTGAACAGGCAGATGGAGAAAATTTTGTTGACATTAAACTGTTCCTCTTTTAAGGAATTGTTGTGACAAGGTGGAGCTCCCATCACTCCAAATAGCAGCTGTGTACTGTTTACAAAGAGACCCAAAGCTGTGCTTGTTTCCATCCAAACAGTGGCGACTTTTTTTTCCTCATCTTCCTTCTTCTTCTTTCTTGCGCTTTCTTTCATTTAATCTCTCAGTTTCATCTTCTCAGCAAAGAAATTGATGACATTTTAGGTTGCTGCTTACATTCATCTCCTTCATTTTTCTTGCTCTTCAAATTCAAATTTTGTCAAACACATTACATTGTATGACTATAGCAGCCATAACATTAGCACTCAAGAGTAAGGTACCATCCCTGAGCCCACTGCTCCTTTACGGATGGGTCAAATGCAGAGGTCATGTTTTGTTGTGGTGCACTGTGTGCTGTGCTGTGCTGCTTTCACGACGACAAATAATCATTCACAAGTGTTTATAACATTTTAAGTACATCAGTCCTGTCCTTAAAGTTACCCTGTAGTTTTTCATACTCTTGATGAGCCTTATTTAATCCATACTGACTTCTTTGGTGTAATGTATTAGTGTCTTACACACTTCTCCCGTTTTTTAATGAAAAGTCAGCTTTGAGGAGGAGCTGCTTAAAGTAAAGAGTACATGTGTGGAACTCATCCTTGTTGTACTGATTTTATTCCTGTAAGGTGAAACCACATCATTTATTTGCTGACATTTTCCTCATTTCCAAAGTTAACATCATCTCTCTCTTTTCGATTACAATCCAACTAATAGACAGCCCAGGCATGTGTGATTTTCCGGTAGTGAATATAGATTGGGGTTCAGTTAAGCAAGTTAAAACACAAAACTCCGGTTAACTGATGGAGCCCAAGGGAGAAGAGGTAATGATTTGTTGGTGTAACGTCTCCGATGGCGAGTCGAATCAATGAACTGTTCCAGGCTCATAATTACTGCTCTTTTTGCCAGCGTAAGAAGAAATCAATAAAGTCAAGTACACAAAGCAAGAGGCAACCCTGCAGTGTTGTACACACAGCTGCCAGACTTCATACACACCGCCTCAGCAGTCAATTCGCCACTACAAAATCCTCCTCTCAATAAATGAGCCCTGGTTTTATTAAGTCCCCCGTCTTCCAACAAACCACTCGACAAGATAACAATGGGCCTCATTCACCAATATTTCCTTCAGTTTAATTTTTTTTATTAAGAAAGTTAAGATATTTTAAAATAATAGTATTCCACAAATTTAGAATAGAAGAAATTCCAATAAGATAATGTTTTGCACATAAAGGAATGCAATACAATTTGCATAAAGACTCTTCAGCAGTTAAGATTCTGTTCTTACGTTAAAAAGAAAACATTAACGTCAATCATATGATATGCAGCTTAAATGAGAAAAAAGCAGTCATCTTCTAACTCTTCACTTTTACCATTGAAATTGTACATTTTTTAAAGCTTCTGCCAACAACATCCACCCATTTCACATGTGTATGTCATGTTGTATCTGGACATACAATACTGTGCAAAGGCCATGAGCAAATTCTTCAAATTATGCTTCCAAAAGCCAGTGTCACGTTTCCACTCACACAGAGGAGTTGGACGCAAACGCACGTGAGTTCACAGTGAAGCGCTTTATTCACAAAACACACAATGTTCCACATAAATACACGGTGCACACACAGAGAGTGGTGAGTGTGAGGGTGAACTGACAAAAACCAACTGAAAAAAATGAACTTATATACACAGACTATCAAGGGGCCGAACTAGAACACAGGTGAAACTCATAACACAAACACAGGAAGCAAGGCAAAGACGAGACAGACACGAAAATAAACGAAACAAAACGGAACACAGGACCACCTCCTGTCTGCTCTACTAAGGGCAGACCAGCTCCTGACAGTCAGACTTTCTTTAGTCTTGAGGAAGAGTATTTACATGCATGTTTACACATGTTGCAACAAATCACTTTATCTATTGTCTCACTTTGCTAGCAAAATATGAAGAAGGGGTGTCTCAAGACTTTTGCATAAGACTGTAAATATGTGGATGTGGGGAATTATACTGAAAAGAACTACTTTAGGACAAAATAAAAATCTAAGTCAGTTTATGCAGAGTTTACTTTGGTGGTTGGCGCGAAGACATAGCAAAAAGTGTAAGTACAAGACATTGCTATAAAATTGGAAAAAGTATGTATTTTTTTAAGAGAGTGTGAAGGTATGCAGTAGTTATTTACAAGATTTACCTGAACACAACACAGAATGAGAAAAGACATAACGTACATGAACCAGAAGTGGAGTATGTGTGCAATGAATTAAAATATATAACCAACTGTACAAACTGAAACAAGTATGTGAAATAGTACAATGTTCACAGTATAAGAACCATGATATGAGTATATGTTTGTGCTAAAAAAGTACAGGGTGGTAGACAAGAGTCAGTTGTGGTCTCTGCCCCTATTGATGAGTCCAGTTGCATTAGGGGGATAACTGGCCTTATGGTGCAAGATTTAGACTTTGATGAACCACAAATGGGAGAAAGAGTGTGTATGATTGCTTATTGTTTAAAGATTTTCACAACTAAAACATATGCATTCCTTGACTAACAGGGCACTTGTGAGGGCAGATGTGTCGTCATCAGAAGGTTGCTGGTTAGAATCCCAGACAGATAAACCTACCACTGAGATACTCCAGTGCGGCTCCCTGTGCACTCCCCATGTCAGCTGCCCACTGCTCCTTCACGGATGGGTCAAATACAGAGGTCACATTTTGTTGTGCTGCACTGTATGCTGTGCTGTGGTATGTTCACAAGGACAAATAATCACTCACTCACTTTAATACAAGTTGAGTAAATCCTGACAAAATATGTATGAGATATTGATTCAAAGTTTTTACTTTGGCCTTTTATTTGATAACTTAAAGAACATGACTTTTATATTATATTATATTATATTATATTATATTATATTATATTATATTATATTATATTATATTATACATGACTGTATATTTTATTTGAAATATACTGACTTCAAATATATAGAAGTAAATATTGACTCTGTGGTCATGTAGGATCACAGAACACACAGTCAACTAGGCAGATCATGTTTTTACAGATACAGTTTTTAGTGAATACTTCACTTATAGGTGTGGGTAAAATACAATTTCCAAGTGTTAATTTAATAACAGGTTACCAATACAAAAGAAGCAGAGTTAAAACATTGTTCCTTTGTGCTTCTATAATTCCTCTTGTTTTTTTTTTTTCTTACTTTCTTCCACACACACACAAAGAAATAATGTCTTCACACACAATCAAAACCCCACTGAAACAGGCCTCTCTAATCACACATTACTGCAACATTAACATATTTCAATGAACTTCTGAATAAAGAAAAACAACAAATATAACCCCATTTTTCTGGTTCTAACAACGTCCATTATTTAGACGTTGACACTTTGACGTTACAAAGAGGTAACACATCTGATCACGGTTGTGTCACTCCCGTCAGGGGCAAATCAGATTTTTTTTTTTCTTTCACACTCCGTCCTTCATCTTTCTCCGACCCAGAAAGTGTGACCCGAACCCCTCAGATCACTCACAGGACTCGGGTCTGCTAAAGAAGAAGAAAACCAATCGTTCAGACGTCAAACGTTCTGTCAGCGAGGCCTCAGAAAGCGTTTGGGGCAGCAGCAGCAGCGAGTTCCAGGCCCTAGATTTTTGTTCTTTTTTGCTGTCTTCATAAAAATCTGTGAGGACCCCGCCCTGGATGAAGAAAAAATCGCACATCGAATCGTCAGCAAGGTGCGAGGAGACGAGACGCTTTCATCTGACAAATGGTACCGCTTTCCCCACTGTCTTGCGAGAGTCTTTCTACATAAAGTCGCTTCGTGACAAGCTACTGCTTCTCGCCCCTTTCTCCCCAACTTTTTTTCTTTCTTTTTTGCCCCCCACCCCCCTCCTCTCCTACACCCTTCCCGTTTCTCCTTGTACAAATGGGTCTATCTCGTCTTTTCGTAGCCCAGACAGGGCTGCTGGGGAATGCAGACACACCTTTCATCTTACGAGTGTCACGAGTCTGCGTCAGGTGTCCGAAAAAGCCAAGGAGAACCAGTGAGACATTTGCACTATAAACACAAATTCCCCCCCAAATAAGCCCCCCCACCAAAAAGGCTAAAAAGCTGTTTTGTACAGTATCATAATATGAAAGTTATTTTCATCAAAATTATAACAATAATAATTAATTTATATAGCTTCTTAAATATTAGTAACCTAACAAGCCATTTTATACAGTATAATGACATTAAAATATTCATTAAAATTATAAAAATTATATTTATTTAAAAGAGCTTAAATTCTGATAACCTAAAAGTCTGTCTATATAGTATAATGACATAAAAACGATATTAAAAATATGAACTAAAAAGAAAATTTAAAAATAATTAAATAATGGTAATTTCAGTAAATAAATAAATAAATAAATAAATAAATAGTCAGACTTGCCCCCTTCTCTCTCTCTCTCTCTCACTCCCCTTCTCCGCCGTCCCATCTTTTTCATTTTTTTTTTTCTTTTTTTTCTATCATACACATTCGTTAGCAAGGTAAGAGGTAAGAATATGGGAGGATAAAAAAGGGAGGAACATCAGAAGAGTGGGGTGTATATTTTATTCATGCTTTTTATTTAATTCGCAGTGCGGGAATCGTTCATGGAGACGTCTCTTTGTGCTAATTAAAGGCATGTAGAGGAGGGAGATGAAGAGAGGAGTAGGAGGCGGAGGAGGAGGAGGGGGTGAAGGGATCTTTGAATTTGTGGATTGGTAGAGCATCTATATATTTTATTTTATTTCACTTTTTTGAGCAAGGTTTTTCTGATGAATTATTTTATGGTTTGTGCTGTGGGTTTTTGTTAACAGTTTAAACAACATAGTTTGTGGCGCGGTATTTGAGGGAAAAAAACAGAATATACACATCCTTTATAAGACTTGCAATGATACAATTATGCAGTTGATGATAATCTGTAGTAGCTGAGTGTGACCACAACTAATCTAATCTAGTCTAATATTAAATAATCTAAATCTAATTTCATAGTGTAACAGTTAGGGAGTTGGCCCTATGATCGGAAGGTGTGTTTACAACAATTACAGTGTCCCTAACCGTTATGCTACCAACTGTCCCAGATGGTGCTTCTGCTCCAGACTGTCCCACACATCACCACAGAAGTGTAAATACCTTGCAAAATCCAAAATTTATCAGACAACGATCTGAGAATTGATTCAAAGCTGCATTTGAACATTTTGTGTAACAAAAAAATAATCTTGTTCAATTTGATTATAAACTAACATTTTATTGTTCACTCTTAAAGTTGTCATGTATCATTAATATAAAAATATTGTTTGTTGTGATGGACAATATAATAATCTCTTGTTGTATAATCCCCTTTTTCCCCTAAAGTCACAAAGTGTCATTGTTGTCCTATAGACTTTAACAAGGGAAGTATTCACTTTTGTGAAATTCCACAGCTTTTCACCTGGTTGTAAAAGTATTGTTAATATGGATGTATCATTAACATGATAATTCTCATTTCACATGCTACTGTAGCTACACGTTTATACTAACTATTTTGTTTCATATATAATTCTGGCTGAAACAGGGAAAGAAACAAAAAATCGTCAATGTTTGCCGAAATTATGGGAGAAGGTACAGAGCTCCCATAGTATAGATTCCCACTGTGCTGAAATTGGCCTTCACAGTCATTCGTCCTCTATAGGGGAAATATGAAGCATAATGGTTAGGGTGTTCGCACAGTGATGGGAAGGTCCTTGGTTCAAGTCCCGGACCAGAAAAGGTACCACTGAGGTACTCATGATTAAGGTAGTGTCCCCAAGCCCTGCTCCTCAGGCGTTGCCAAAAAACTGCCCATTGCTCCTTCATGGTTGGGTCAAATGGAGAGGTCATATTTGTAGTGGTGCAGTGTGTGCTGCACTGTGCTGTGTTCACAAAGACAAATAATCACTCACTTATTTTACAAAATTGCCTGACTGAAAAATCTCTCCCATACTGACCTCTGTTAATAAATGAATTGCAATTCGCACATCTCTCTTCCCCAAAAAGGCTTAGGTTTTGCTAATAGCATCTCCTTTCAGGCTTAAACTGATAGCCTTTTTAACATTTCATAAGCAAGCCGCACATTTTCTTCCTTGCGGTTCTCCATTAAAATGGCCATTAAACGATTGCTGCTTTGCATGGCTTTCCCGTTCTTTTTTGTCCTCAGTCGGCACTGAAATTTTAATGGCAGTCGGGTCCCCATTTGGCCACAGCCTCACTACGCATTGGTGTAGAATCCGCATGGAGCAGTAGCATGTTATCTAGCTCTCATTAATGTATGCAGTGGCCCACCGCAGGCAGAACACGCTTTCGTCCACAGGAGCGCACCTCGGTACAAAGGTATGAAACACTGTAATGCGATCGCTCACTCTGTTCTCGTCTCTGTGAGCTTGGGGTTGGAGAGAGTGTGTAAAGTGGCTAGATTGCACTAAAAGCAAGGCTAAAAACCTCAAAGGAGCGCTTGAGCAACTGCGCTCGACTGACGGCACTAATAAGGAGTGAAAGGTGCTGGGTGTTAGCATGATGCTAACTGGCACTAACAAGATTTTACCAACCTGGCCCTGAAAACAATCAAGTTTCTGCCAAGGAAAGTGCTTTTTAAGCTGACTAAAGCTGGTTTTGTGTAAAACTTAACTATTACTGTCACAAACTAGTCATACTGCTACATAGCATGCCGTTTTTGCAGTGTTTGGGGATGGTACATTGCTCATGACTATCTCAGTGACTGCTTTGTAAAGGACCATAATATAAAGATCTTAGATAAATTTACACTTATGTTTACGGCATTTAGCAGACACTCCTGAGCAATGTCTGTTTTCCTAATTTTAGTGATAGTTTCCCTGAGAGCAATTTGGGATTAAAGGTCTTGCTCAGGGACCCAATGATGGAGGTGCTGGAGCTACAATCGAATCCACAACATCATGGTCCAGAGAGAAGCACCCTTACCACTAGACCACCATCAACCCGCCATATAAATCGTTTATTTACACTGCTCTCCAGACTAGAAATATTGAGTAAGAGAAGGAAAATAATCTCTAAGAGTCAATTTAAAAAGCAGAAATCCAGCCTCTTACAAACAACGACGGATTAAGAAATTATTAGAAGTGTTTTGACATTAGAACATGACGTACAACAGAGACTTGGATTGCTGATTTGATCATTCTCAATAAAGTACTGGAAGTACTGGTGGTGAATGTCTGTCAGAAGAGCTAATCATGCTCAGGTATTTCACATTAGGCCCATAACAGAACTATCATTCTTAGGCAATGTGATGAACTCCACTTTGTGAAATTAGTTTTTGGTGTGATTTGTAGTGTGATGATTGCTTTTTGTTCATCTCCCTTGCATTTTAATTCATGTTTGCCTCAGTTGAATGATGCACTCATTCTAGGGCTGGGCGTTATGACCTCTAATCAGTATCATGATCAACTGAACATTGATTACAAATCACCAGCAATAATTTTGTTTATGGGTTTAGGGAGTAATTTTTGCTCTCATTATTCACTGAAAATATACTTAAAGATTAAAATAGTTAACTATTAAAGCTGTGATATTTTTCTATCTTTTCTGTGATTTTTCTACAATTGAAGATTGTAAATTTAATGGCGTGAACTCAAATTATAGCATGTTTTTAAGGGGACAATACATGAACACACCCTGAATTTAAATGAGTGATTGTCACTGTGAACAAACACAGAACTGCACACAGTACATCACAACGAAATGTGACCTCTGCATTTGACCCAACTGTGATGGAGCATTGGGCAGTTTTTTAACAGCGCCAGGGAGCAGTACTTGGGGACAGTACCTTGCTCAAAGGTACGTCAGTGGTATTTTTACTGACCTGAGACTTGAACCGGCGACCCTTCGATCATGGGGTCAACTCCGTAATTGTTATGCTACCAAATGTGCCCTGGAAAAAGTATTAAAAGAATTGCAAACACAATCAAAAGAACGAAATGGGAAAGATTATGTGAGTTCTTAATGCTGATTTTATTTAACTTTCGATTACTTGCCAGGCCTAACTCAATAGAACGCCTCTACATTTAACAAGATTTTCATAAATAAGACCGGAGAGGAGCGCAGCTTTCTTCCAGCGGACTGCAGGTAGGACGTGGCCTTAACGAGCTTTACATAATGAAGGTGTCATGGTGAGTTAAACTAATTGTTCTAGTGTCTGTGTTAATCATGCATGGACGATGGCTGTGCTCCCAGGACAGGGGTTATCTCAACACACACACACGCTCACAGAGGCTTCAGCTCATTTTAAAGTGTGCTTAATTAGCCAAGTAGCCTCTGTGTCTGATCACATTTAACTCATAGGTACATGGCAGAACGAGGGCAGGCAAAAGATAGAGGTTAAATCAACACTCGTTACTTCATTAAACATACACCAGGACGTAATTGCAGCCGAGTCTGACATGACACGTAGCATACAGTGCAAAAGGCTAATGACATTTTAAGCACCCAGCAGCGTTGTCACCAGCCGAGAGGTGGGATTACCAGCATGTATGACGTATTCCTGACCGACTCTAAAAGTACCCATTAACTTTCATTCAATGCTGCCCACTGCTGCGTCTTGCGGTGATCGGGATGAGTTCTGGGGCTGTGAGTATTGCAGTAAGTATGACATGTTGTGCTGGTAACTAATAGGGGTGTAATAGTGCATTGATGTTATGATCAACAAGCCCATAGCATTGATCCGAGATGAAATCATCGATCAGACATCATGCAAATTGTGTTAAATCAGCATGATATTTTCTCATAAAAATTGCTGACTCCTGAACTGAATCATATCAAAATCTTATCACAGCAGGCTTATAGCAACCAATCGTAATAATATTATTAGTTTAATCTTTACTGGTCTCTAATGCTTATTTATTCATTGAAACCACAGTTAAAGTGGTCCTAGCAAACATTGTTTTTGTTTTGTTTTGGGGCAGTTGGTAGCGTAACGGTTAGGGGGTTGCCCCAGTTGCAAGTTTGAATACAGGACTGGTAAAGGTACCACTGAGGTAATCATAAGCAAGGTACCGTCTCCAAGCACTGCTCACTGGGATCTGCCCATGTCAGCTTCCCACTGCTCCTTCAAGGTTGAGTCAACCCCGCGACCCCAGTTGGGATTCAGCAACTCAGATAATGAATGAATGAATGAATGAATAAGGGAGTCCTAGAGCATAGAACCACTTTTACATGTCAAAATAAATGTCATTTCTTGCTGCCTGTTTTTCTAGATAATGCTCATGCCATTATATTGCACTATATTGCACACATCAAACACATTTAGACCTAAAAGTATGTCTTCACACCTTCTTATACCAGCCTGTACAAGTTGTGCACAAACTGTGTGTTATGGTAAAACAACACATGCTTTTCAAATTTTATTTTAAGAATAATAACAAACAAGAGGTTTTATAGAGGATCCTTCTAATGCTACTAATTTTAGTATGCTTATGAGAAGTACATTATTAAGTTAATATTAAGTGCATTAGCTAAAAGAAATGAGCATCAGGATTTCATGAGAAACCTTTTTTTCTAGAATTCGTTGTTGAAAAAGCAGTAATGTTTGATACAGTACAAGTGTGCTCTACCCTTTAGGCCTTCTTAATAAAAATTCAAATTGTGCTGTACCTTGACAGTAAATAGTAAATGCAAAACTGAAATGGCATGAAATAGACATTCAACCATAAATTTTCTTGTACATGCTCCAAACAGCACACATTGAAAATGTGTCTTATTTAAAGTGATCTGTCATGTTCAGAGAAGGTAAAGTTCATGTACTTTATGTAAAGTGATCTTCTTCACTGAACAAAAGAAAGATGGTGGTTAGGATCAGGAACAAACTGCTAGTTTGTTATGTGGATTTCTGGACATCATGGGTTTTTGTTTTTAGCCCCACTACTATCACTTTGTTCCCAGATTGCCCCAAGTTGGATCTGGAACGTCGAGTCATGAGAGCTATTGTCACAGAGGTTAGACTTCCATTCCTTCCAAATAATATCCTGGAACTAGGGACAAAAGCATCCAGAATCCGCTTACTTACTCCATCTCATGGGAAACATGACAGAGTCTTTCCCCTGTTAGCCAGCAGGCTTATAATCACAAGTGTGAACGTCAGATTCTCATAACTCTCATAGTTCATTATGGCCAGACATGGATGTGATTTGCTTGTGAATAGCCTCTGACAGTGCATGAAACACAGCAGGACATTCTGCTTGTTAAGTCATGACAAAGAGCTTTCGGTCATCAAAGAGTGCCAGACAGATTTTTTGTGTTGTTGTGCATTAGCAAAGCAGCCTTCTTATATTATCTTATATTATCACATATACATGGGAGAGAGGGGAATGGAAAAAAAATACATTTATTATTTTCTACATTGTAGATTAATATTTAAATAATCAGAATGATAAAGAAACACATGAAATTATGCAGTAAAAAAGAACAAGAATATGTTTTATATTATAGATTGTTCAAAGTTGATGACAGCTTTGCACACTCTTGGCATTCTTTCAATAAGATTCATGAGGCATTGTCCTGGCATGGTTTTTAATTGACAGGGGTGCCTTGTCAAGAGTTAACTGGTGAAATTTGTTGCCTCATTAGTTGTGTTGTGCAGAGGTAGGGTTGGTAAACAGTTAAAAATCCTATTTGACTACTGTTCTACCCCACATTACATGGCAATAACCACTCAACTAAGTAAAGAAGACCAAGAGTTACCTCTGCTGAAGAGGATAAATTCATTAGAGCTACCAGCCTCAGAAACCGCACATTAGCAACACCTCAGATTAGTGCCCACATAAATTCTTCACAAAGTTCAGCACTTCTTCATCAACACTTCAGAGAAGACTGCATGAATGAGGCCTTTGTGGTCGAATTGCTGCAAAGAAGCCTCTACTGACGAAGAACAACAAGAAAAAGAGAATTGCTTGGGGCAAGACATTAGACCAGTGGACATCTGCACTTTGGTCTGATGAGCCCAAATTTGAGATTTTTGGATCCATTCGTCTTTTTGAGACGCCGAAAGGGTGAGTGGATGTTTCCTACATGTGTGGTTCCCACTGTAAAGCATGGAGGAGGAGGTGTGATGGTGTGTGGGTGTTTTGCTGATGACACTGTTGGTGATTTATTCAAAATTCAAGGTGCACTTAACCAGCATGGCTACCACAGCATTCTGCAGCAACATGCCATCCCATCTGGTTTGCACTTAGTGGGACCATCATTTGTTATTCAACAGGACCCCAAACACACCTCCAGGATAAAGTGATGGCATGCTACGCCAGATGACCTGGCCTCCACAATTGCCCGACCTAAACCCAATTGAGATGGTTCGTAATGAGTTGGACTGCAGAGTGAAGGCAAAGCATCCAACAAGTGCTCAGCATCTCTGGGAACTCCCTCAAGACTGCTGGATAACCATTCCAGGACAATACCTCATGAATCCTATTGAAAGAATGCCACGAGTGTGCAAAGCTGTCATCAAAGTGAAAGGTGGCTACTTATCTAAAATATAAAACACATTCTGGTTTGTTAAACACTTTTTTGTTTACTGCATAATTCCATATGTGTTCCTTCATCATTTTGAGGTTTTCAATATTAATCTACAATACAACCATTGAATGAGAAGGTGTGTGTCAGGGATCTGGTTAGAATATGACACAAATAGACAGACGTTAACAATCTTCCAGAGGCCGGTGTAGGCGGCTGTCAGACTGCTTCACGATTTGGACAGGAATCTGGTTAGGATTTGAACTGAATGCTGAACTTTCACAGTTTGCCAGTGATCTGGTTAGGATTTAGCCCTTAACCCGTGTAGTGTGGTGGTTAACCCAAACACGGCTGAGAATGCGAGTAGGTAGGATTGCCACGCAAGTTGATTTAAGAACTCTCTTACACCAAGAGCAAGGATTTCCACACAAATCCGCGTTCTAGCAACACACACTCTATCAAAGAGATGAACCGGAGAGATGGGCCGGGTGACTCAATGGCAGAGCGATGTGCTGCGAGGAAATGACTCCTTTTATACCCTTTGAACCGCAACCGACCACTTCTGAGTCCTACTATCGGTCGCGGGCGGCAGTGTGCGTGACAGTGTGTCCAAACTTTTCACTGACAGTATATATATATATCTCGACACTTTACCTCAATTATGATTACGATAGTGTTTAAAATATCGTGATACATGATATTGATTGATTGATAGTGATCATATCGCCCAGCCCATATACACATATATATATATACACATATATATATACACATTTAGAGAACAGGGACCAATACATTTGCATGGTGTAATGATTCATAGCCCGCATTCTCCCTAACTCCCTCCCTCTCTCCCTCTATCTTTCTCTTTCTCCCTCTCTTTCATTCGTTCCCTCGCTCTGTGTCCAGCTGAATGCCCATGGCATGCCCCGACTTGCCTTTCTCATTGACTTCCAGCAAACAGTGGAGGCCTGGGCCAGAATAATTTGTATCTGCTCAATAAATCATTAAAGACTGTCATGCCATGTCCTGCAATCTCTCCTCTCTGCTCTCCTCTCCTCCTCTCGGCTCGCCCCTCTTCCCTTGCTTACACCCGGCTCTCAAAGGTCTTGTTAATGTTTCAAAACCGCACATAAGACACAGCAGCCAGACGATTAATTTGAAAGATACCCACAGGGCACCTGCAGGAGTTTTTTTTTCTCTCTTTCTTTTTTTCCCCCTTCGACTCCTCTTGCTTCTGCGGTGTTAACACCTAGTGCTTTCGAGCGAGGGAGCGGGTGGAAGGTGGTGGAGGATGAGGAGGAATAAGAGAAGGAGGAGGAGGGAGCTTGGGAGAGAATGGTACAAAGTGTACCCTGCAGTTATATAGCTGAGCTCTTTTAGCCCAAAACAGTCTTTTGAAGTGTGCAATATGTTGAAGCAAAATGGGTTAAATGCTTTTAATGCAGTCGTTTTTTTTTTTTTTAATTGTATGAGCTACAGAGTGAGGGATAGAGAAGGTGAGAAGAGGCCCAAAAGACATTTATATAATAGCATAGTAATGCAGGACTTGTGTAACACATTACAATTCATAGACAGTAATATTGCAATGTAATCAATTACTTTGAAATAACAATAATTAACAATCTGTAATGTACAGTAGTACATTTTGGAAGTAACTTGCCCAACACTGATTAATTATTTATATTTTTGCTCAGTGTCTGGCCTAAACTGTAGCGTGTGTGACCTGTTGGATCGTTTTGGAAAAGAAAAAGTTCATAAACTTAATGTCAGAAAAAGCGAGTCTGAAGCTCGACCGAGGCAAGACGTGGCCATTAAGAAATCATGCGGCTCAGGCTCGGCTGTGCTTGCTGACTCGTGCAAAAGTGTCTTGACAAGTCAATTTAAGATGCGCAAAAACTAACGAAGTGCAAAAAAAATGCTTTTTATGCATTAAACGCTTCCCGGAAGCCGTCGATACGCTTAAAAAATGTAATGATTTCTTATCAGTGCTTGAATGAACCGTAAAAGCACCTTTTGAGATATTGACATTTACACAGGCATGAGCAGGAGATACGTAGCTCACCATATTGCAGCTGACGGCTGCTTATTCCAAATAGTAAAAGAAAAAACAGGGCCGAATGCTGAGCTATGAAAACTAATGCTGTACGCATTCATTTTAGATAAATAGTTAACGCCCGGCATTATAAATAATGGATTATTGCTCATTAATAATTTGATCAAAAAACATCCCAAAGCAGCTTTTGCCTCATTGTACATCGTTTTCTCCATGCGTCAGATAAAACCCTCATTTATTTTCAAATATTTCGGCGTGTCCGTGTTTTGTAAATTTGTATATTTTGCGCTTCGACTTATTTATTTCTACAGATACCATTTTAATATTTCATGAGCGGAAACAAATTACATTTTTGTTTCTCTTTTTGTCAAGAGGGGGGGTAAAAAGCCAGTTGAGAGAATTTTTATTAGTTGCTTTTATTGGAGTCCGCCAAAAAAGGGGCAGAGGCTCATTAATGATTGAACAGGACGTGCATATTGTGTGCATGAACTCGGGGACTAATTTGTCTTGTGGTCATTTAAATGGATGAGAGACAATCAGCGTTCATGAGGAATTGTGCATTTTTACCAAAAATGCAAGAATCCTGCAGAATCATGTGTCCATTATTTTTTCACATAAAAAATCAAAAACTAAATCCCTCAACAAATGTGTCTTTTTCAAAGTTCACATCTGAAACCAAAATGATAATTTGAGTGCAAAAACAGAATATGGAAGAATAACAGTTTTTGGTTTTTGGTTCTAATTTGAAAAACAGATGAACAAATGATGCACATGATGGTGTTTGAGTAGTTAGGCTACTTGCCTCAGGACCAAAAGGCTGTGGGTTTGAATCCTATGTCCAGAACTACCATCATTGCATCTCTGAGAAAGATCCTTAACTCTAAGTTGCTCCAAAACCTTAATGAAAAAATCAACTAACAAATCTTTTCTGATATTCAAAAAAATAAATAAAAAATAAACCTCATTTAATATTTTCATGAAAGTTGGCATGTTGTGGGGATGGTGCCAGTACAAGCATCTATTTTTAATCAAAAAACATGCAGCTCAATGACCTCAAACAATAACTGAAGCCTCTTTTCCAAAACACTAACATAGGGTAGAGTAACAGTGCCCAGAGAGAGACAAAAGGGAGAAACAGGCCTAAATAGCAGATTAACTAAACAGAAACACATGCAAAAACTAAACTAAACTAGCTTATATATACTAACTCAAGATACTAAATAGCAAAACAATAGATTGACAGAGGCAGGGACTAAAACAGGAACCAGTGAAACATAAAAAATCAAGAAACTAGGAACAAAGAAACAGATAATTAGACTAACTAACCAATCAGGACACGCAGAGTCGGGACAGAGGGAATTGATAGACATACCTGGTGGGCAGCTGGAGAAGAGTCCAGGGAAGGCTGTGACACATTTCAACACATTTCTTGTTTTATAGAGCTTTCAGAATGGTTTTGGAAACAAATATTGAAAAGGACACTTTTGCATGCATGGATTTGGTGACTGGAACTAGGTTAAATTTAAAAGGAGGAGTAATAGTATGGTAACACTTACTCCAAAAGTCATTTTGCTGAGGCTTGCTTTTATTATTTTAAGATAAATAAGAACTGGACAACTCATACATGGATCATGTAGAGACATTACAAAAAATCATGAGTACAAAAAAGTAATGAGTCCATAAGTGAGTCTGTTTCCCGCTACATAATCAAATCATCGGACACTAGCGAGAGCTTCACGGCTAGTCAGTGGCTCCCGCGGATAACAAGGCAAGCAGTAGGACTAGGGGCACGGCAGACTGTAGCGCGCATAGCGGTGAGTGTCTCATTAAGATCATGTCGGTTTTCCCGCCATTGCAGCAGACAGGACTGTCAGAGAAGCGCTTCACGCTGAGGCTTTACCTGCTGCTTAACTAGCCCTAAGCAGACAGGGCCATGGTAAAGTTTCACCCTAACTAACCGGCTGTGCTGGGACAGATACTCTTACAATGGCAGCCCTTCAAGCTATGAGCTGCTTACGATAAGCGTAGTGTAACTGACCACTAGCGTTATACTACTGTAGCACTCAGTTGCACTATAATAATATTAGCTAACTACTATAGTTTAATTCAATTTGATTTATATAGGGCTCTTTACAACAGACATTGCACAATACACTGTAGATCTATAGTAATATAACACTATATTAATTAGCTACACTATGGTAATCACACCTAGCTAACTACTGTAATGTTATAATCTAGTGTAGTTGTGTACTACATTAAAACAATAGCTTAAACATTAAAACAAGCAGTTGTATACCCCTATACTCAACTTATATACTATTATATATTATATGTTTGCTTTAGTATGGCTCACTATTTATTTGCAGTACAAAATAAGACTCAGATGTAAACTTTTAAAAGTAGCTAACAAGGTTTGGGAAGTGACTTTTTTAAAGATAGCTTTTCAAGCTTCAATTTACTTCCAATTTAAAGTAGACAAACTACAGCCAAGCTATTGTTTTAATATTGTAGTTAAATTACCAGCCTCACAACTTGTCATTAGCTACTCCTCAACACTGCTAACCCACTGCTTGATCTAAATAGCCGATTTATCGAGTCCTTAATGTTTTTCTCGATGCTGGCTGTTTTCCGTGCCCAGTTATTCTCCCTGGAGGGGGGTTGGCCTCCCCAGCTGGAGGCGGATTCAGCTGAACTTTCCAATGAAATTATGCTTCCTGACATCTGCCCAAACAGTGCTTAGCCAAACACCAGGAATGCTGTTTGTGAGAATCTATCACAGTTGAGAGCACTGTTTGTGGCAATCTTTGTGCATCTGTGCTGGAGATATGAGGGTGGAACGGATGGTGTTTTTTAGTGGGGTGGGGGTGGAATTTGCTGCTGCTTTTGCCCTCTTCTGCTCACAAGTGCAGGCAGGTGGGGTCAAAAGAGTCATGGCAGAAAAGACAGGGGAGGTTATTGAAAAGGCCTCTTACAGGTACTTATGCTCAGTCGACTGACTGTAAATCAAATATTCCAATTTTACTGTCCTGCTTCTCAGACTACTGAATCGGATCGGTCAGCTCACAGCGAGAGGCCTTGCACTGGGTGGCTCGCATCGCTTGAGTTGTGATGGGTTTGTACAGCGAAGAGGCAGATAAATGTCTTTCCTTCCACAAGGTTTAGCTCCCAGATCTGTATCTGACTGTGCATCAGCAAAGTCAGACGAGATCTATATATACATTATAAGAAAACATTTATTTACATGTAGAACTGGAAAGTTTGTCAAGCATTTATTTATTTGATGCATTATCTTACATAGATTTCATTCTGTTCATTTATTTAGTTTTAAAAATAAGGTACAGTAGATGCATTAAAGGTGGATGTAAAAGAAAATAAAAACATTTTTTTTTGTTTACAAAGTGCCAGATGTTCTTGTGTTCTTAAACAGAGATCATTATATGTGCTTAAAATGGATACAATGGGCGTAAAGAAAATAATATAATGTAATGCTTAAGATGTGGGCAGAAGTCACTTTTTCAGATTTTGTTTGCTGTGCTGTGCTGTACTCACAATGACAATCACTAACTTAAATTAACTTACTTAAATTAGTAATGTAAAACATTAGAATAACCACAGCATTGCGAATAAACTTTAATCCTTTCTGTTAAAGGAAGAGGAGACTGTGCTGCTGTTGATTTAAGAATTACAAATAATTACACATGTTCTTATAGGAGACAATTGGAATATATTTGGACTTAAAACAGCTGACCACTCAGGTAGAGGCATAAAAGAGGTTGAGATCATTATTTTTATAAAAATGGAAGATCATTGAAAGTAACTACTTTTTTGTCAACTGCAACTAGACCTAAACTACAAACTATAAACTAAGATGTGACTAAAACTTAATTATACTTTGGTCTTTTAACGACTAAACATAGAGTAGCTGCCAAAATTAACAGTAAACATTACTAAATAAGTAATCAGTGAGCAAAAGTGTTAAGTTGTATTAAAGCTTGACACCATTTTTCTCTTCGCTGAGTCCTAACTTAATCCTCATATGAGAAAATTTTCCCCTCCAAAACACAGTACGGACAGTTTTCTCGTGGTCCTCACAAAAGGCCTGCATTTGACACACAACACACAAACTGTGCTGACAGGCATTTCAAGAAAAATCACATGCCTGGGTTTGGATTATTTTTTTTTCATACGAGGACGATTTTAGCTCCAGGAAAACTGTTTGCGGCGCCCGATCAGATATTTTGCTGCAGCAAGAATAAAGGTAACACCTTTTCAAGAAAGTTTCCATGCTTTTGACAAGATCCTGCATGATATGTTTGCCTGAGCTAAATTTGCCTGGTTTTCCTGCTCTCCATCAAAAAAAAAACACTTTTTACACAAACGCAACACGGAGATAATAACCTTAACGGCTTGACTTGCATTAGGTTTCTCTGTCGGCAATCGTTTACTCTTGAAGTATTTGAACCCAACACAAAAAGGGCTAAATGTCAAGCACGGACAACCGTGGCATTCCGAATGAATACAAAATAAAAAAAGAGAAGAAAACGAGGGAGAAATTAATTACTCTGCAAAATGTGTTTTTAGCATGGGGAGAAGCTGGCGCGTATTGATTAATGGAGCCCTAAGTGTTTGCCAGCTAGAATATCAATTAATTTTCTACTACATGCATAAGGAGTCATTAAGACAGGTGTGAAGACCTTGACTTTGCAATCCCAACTAAAGAGAGAAAGGAGGATAAGAGAGAAATGGAGAGAGAAAGAGAGAGGTCAGGAGTAGTGGCTCGTGGCCCGTCGTCGCACCCGGCCTTCGTTACACCACCACGCTGGGCCAATTAGTGCCAACTCTGTGGAGACGAGGCCGCGCTCTCCTCCTCTTTATTTATCCTGTTAATGAATTTCCATCATCTCCAGTAATTTCCCTCTACAGGGAACAAGGCGAGCTCGGCTAATCGGGGCAGGAGGGATCGCTGCACTTCAGCAAGTTATCTGTCGAGTGGGAGATTTTTTTTTCCTTTTATCCTCTTATTCTCAACTACAGCTGCCTTGGCCTCATAAACAAATCAGTATACATATATATATATATATATATATATATACACACACACACATTAGACACACAGTGGGGGATTATTTGATCCCCTGCTGATTTTGTAAGCTGCTAAGAAGAAATGAAAGGTCTCTCATTTTATGGTAGTTTTTACTTTTAATGAAGAGAGACAAACTATCAACAAAAAAATCCAGAAAACACATTATATAAAAAAAGTTATACATTGATTTGCATTTTCTGAGAGAAATAAGTATTTGATCCCCTACAACCCAACCTGAATTCTGGCTCTACAGGTTGGGTGTGGAAAACACAGGATTGCAATAAATCAATTCAGGTATACACTGATCTCATCTCGTTATGAGTATAAAGCACACCCGTCCACAGAATCAGTTTTTCCATTACAACGCCTCTCCATCACCATGGGCAAGACCAGCAGCTTCCCAAAGGAGGTCAGGGACAAGAGGTAGACTCCGCACAAGGCTGAATACACAAGACAATCAGCAAGAAGCTTAAGGAGAATGTGACAACTGTTAGTACAATTATTTGGAAAATGGAAAGAACATAAATGACCATCAGTCTCTCTCGATCTGGAGCTCCATGCCTCATGGGGTGAGGAGGATCATGAGAAAGGTGAGGGATCAGCCCACAACTACTTAATGATCTGAAGGCAGCTGGGACCACAGTCACCAAGAATACCATTGGTAACACACTAGGCCGTAATGGATTGATGTCTTGCAGTGCCCAGGTCTGGTTCGGTAGGCTGCACATGTATAGGCCTATCTTAAGCTTCATACAGTTAACATCCAGGATGATTCATGGAGGAAATGCTGGCCAGATGAGACCAAAATCGAACTTTTACATCAACTCCAACCGCCATGTTTGAAAGAAGAGAAATATTGAGTATGACTAGAAAGCACGGTCTCTACAGTAAAGCACGGAGATGGAAAACATAATGCTTTCAGCTAAAAAGTACAGGACGACTACTGCATTGAGGGCTAATGATGGGCCACAACCCATGTCCCTCAGCCAGAACACTGAAGATGGGTTTTGATGGGTCTTTTCAGCATGACACGACCCAAAAACACAAAGCTAAGGCAACAAAGGAGTGGCTAAAGAACAGGCACATTAAGGCTATGGAATGGCCTAGCCAGTCTCCAGACCTTAATCCTATCAAAAATCTGTGAAGAGAGATGAAGCTTCGAGTTGCCAAGCCACAGACAAGAAACATAAAGGACTTTCTGTTTAGAGAGTTTCTGACATGGTTTCTGTAAAGAGGAGTAGACCAAAATCCCTCCTGAGATGTGTGCAAACCTAGTGACAAACTTACGCAAGAACGCCTTACTGCTGTGCTACAACAAGGGTTTCTCCATGAAGTACTAAAATTGTGTTCTGCTTTTTAGATCAAATACTTCTATTTCTCTCAATAAATGCAAAAAATGTGTATGACCTTTTATGTGTATTTTTTCTGATTTTTGGTTGATATTCTGTCTCTGTTCATTAAAACAAACTACCATAAAAAGTAGAGACTATCCATTTCTTTGTAAGTGGGCAAACTTACAAAATCAACAGGATCAAATTTCCAATATATATATATATATATATATATATATATATATATATATATATATATATATATATATATATATATATATATATATATATATATATATATATATATATATAAACACACATTACAGACACACACAATATATTCGATTAAATAGATCAAATAATTATTTCTCCACTGTGTATAAACATATATCATATACATATATTTATTTTATTGTGTTTTTCTGTAATGTAGTAGTTCAAGAACAAAATACTTTTGCATATGAGAGTAAAATATTTGATACTAAGGAAAAAAGTAAAAAGGGTTTAACTTTAAAAGGTTATATCAGCTTTGTGTTGATATTTTCACCCCAAATAATGACATAAATTAATACTGCATATCTGGGCCTTCTGGAAAAAAAAAAGTAAGGCATGCATGTCTAGCATATGCTATTGCAAAAATATATATGTAACGGTTAGTAGATTGCTCAAAATATCCAGGATCCAGGAGAAGGTTTTGATATGCTTTCAGCCTCTATAATGCCAAGCAAGTGATAATGGAGATTTCGGCCTTCAACTCTGATCTCTTTCACCTGTGCCGGAGAGCCCGGGAGAGGCAACATCAACCCAGAGATGAGCCCCACCGAGACCCGACCCAAACCCCTCTCTTAGCCTAGTTTTTACCACAGAACAATACGGCGAAATGAGCAATTCTGCAGGACGAGTGTGACAGGAACTTTCCCCAGTTCATCTGAACTGACCTCATAGTGTCAAGTTAAAGACAATGAACATAAGGGTCAGAAAAAAGACCTCTACCTTTGCTCATAACTTTGGCAAATGTTGATGATTTTTACTGATGCATTCATAATTAAATTAGCAACAAAGTGATTATTATATTACCCACCACACATTTAATATGAGAAGACAATTTTTATATTAACTGTACTTATCAACATAGTTATCATAGCATAAAATTTAGTCATCTGTGTTCCAAATTAAATTTGTGTAAGGTAAAAGTCCAGATCCAGGGATGAGTCTCCCTCTTCAGAGGGTCTGCCTGATCCTGACTCTACCTCCAGGTATTCTCAACAACCTTTAATTACTATTCAATTAATTTTTTTCTATTCAATTTTATTTATGTAGCGCACTTCACATCAGTTATTGTCACAAAGCACTTCACATATAACCGGCCTAAACCCTCAAAAAGCAAGACTGAGATGATAGTGGCAAGGAAAAACTCCCTCTAGCAGGAAGAACCCCTGGGAGGAACCAAGACTCGGAAGGTGACCCCATCCTCCTCTGGATAACAGGGGTGCATGAACTTTTAATACACAAGTAAACATTAGTTCAATGTTAATCACAAATTAAACATTTCTAAAGAAGTGAAGAAATATAAATAATGTGAAGGACACTTTCGAATCCTGAGTCGTTGCTGGGGCCGCTTGGTAAGATCCACTCAACAGTATTAAGGATCAGGATCACCAGAGTTCAGTGAGGTCGTCTGAGTATTCTTAATGAGAGAAAACAAATGGTTCCTATGAGGAAAAATAAATGACGGAAAAATGCATGAAAAAGATGAGTGTGAGTCATCATGATTACAGATATACGAAGGGGTTCGTGGGCCTGAAATGACACCAAAATTTGGTGCCTTTGTGAACAATGGTGTTGTGCAGAACAGCATCAGAATCTGAGCTATGTCTATGGGGGGAAAATGGACAGAACTAGCAAATGAGTGCGCATATCATAAATCAGTATACAAGCACTCCACACCGCAATAGGCTGCACGTTTTAGAGTTGAAACAAAGCTTTAAACACAAAAAATGTAGGAGGACTAGCAGTCAGAAATGTGTGTGGGATAAAAATCTCACCGCAAACACATAATAAATCCCAGTTTCTTCTGTTTCTTTGCAAAGTATCATTATGACAGACTGCATTAAAGCTTTCTCATGTTCTGCCTTCTGGTACTGACCATTCTTTTGTTTTTGTGGATTTTTTTCAGTTTTTGCATCCCAATTTGTTCCAATTTGCAATGAAGTGATTATTATATTGCCCTAAATGTGTAGCTACAGTACTTTGTAAAATGACAATTTTTCGACATATTAACGATCCCTGGCAGCTTTTTGAAATGTTAGAAATGTTCAAAGTAAAAAATAGATATCTATTTTCTTGGAATTATAAGTTATAAACTATGTTCAAAACAGTCACTTTTCCACAGGCAGATGCTCAAATTCACCAATTGCCATTGCTTTGTCAATGACGCTTTGCACCAGAGACATTTTATTGCAGTTTGTTAGTTTTGCAAGATGTTGTAGCTACTTGCTAATGTGTGCTGCTCAATATAACAATCACTGCTGCATATTAAATTCTGAATGCAACAATGAAAGACTTTGGGAAATCCAAAATGGGAAGTCAACAAACAGAGGTCCACTGATACCCAGTGTACTAATATAAAACAAAAGAAAAAGATTGTGTTTCAGTTGTGTGTTCCAGCTATGGCCTGAAGTTTCAGAAAATGCTTACTTAAATAGTTTTAAGGAACACATCCTCAGACAGGATCCCAGTTCTGCAATATTAATGTTAGAAGGTAATTTTCAGGTGCTGTAATAAGAAATTGCAGGCATGAAGGACATACGGTTCAGAATTAGACGTGCATATGGAAATGAGAGATAAATCTAGGCTGTTGATTTCACGGAGAGTAATGATCTGTTATAAAAGTGTGAAAGACAAAATGTTATTTCCATCAGTTTCAATTAACCTTACGTAGGAGACAAAAATCCACATTTCAAGGACAGGCCGGACGTTACCTGCTGTGTGCTTGTGTTTGTTTTTGTGACTTGTATTTGGGGACCTTAGGGGTCATGTCAAGTCAAACTCAAAGTAAACTTAACTGTGATCTCAGCAATATAGAAGTATACAGTGAGATGAGATGATGTGGCTTCAGTCTCTACAGAGTGCAAAGAGGAACATAGAACATACATATATAAATAAACTATAAATTCAAAACCAGAGGGAGAAAAAGAGAATGTGCAATTTTAGTTACACAAGATATTCAATAATACTGTATGTGCAAATATTGCAGCAGCAGTCAAGTGGAGAAAAACTACAATTACAATACTGGAGTTGTCTTTTTGCAGTAAATGTGGCACTAAAACAAGTATAGAGGTAAGACGAGATGACATGGCTTCAGTTTCAGAGTGCAAAAAAGGCACAGTACCTATACAGTACATAAATGAATAAATTATAAATATAAACTCTAATCTGTAAAGTAGGAAAACCTAACCTAACCCTGGAAGTACAAAAATAAAAAACTTCTGAAAGTACAATTAACTGAAAAAACTGCCTACCCTTTGAGAACATTTTTGAGCATTCTTCTATCCCTTTATTTTTAGGAATGCATGCCTTATATCATTTTATTGAAAGGGCGTAGAGCTACTCATCTATGTTTGTATTTGATGTGCAAATACCAATTCAAACCTGATATCTTTTTAATGAGCTAATTTTGGTTTTAATTTCATAAGAAATATTTTGTTTTCATAGGTGATTTTAAAACTTGTGTATGGTACAATTTCTGTCACAAAGGTATATAATAGTTGAGGCTGGGACATTCTATAGGTTATTATAATAATACAAATATATATGCATTTTGCCAGGCGGAAATGAGATGATCTCTGGAATACCCTTACAAAAACAAGTGGCAGGTTTGCGGCAAACTTGTGGTTAATTTGTGGCAAGCAGTGATGTGCCAGAAAAGTGCCACTAGTGGAAAACTTGTGGTAATGTTTAGGCAACAAGGACAAATTAGCACTAGTGGCAAATGTATTTGCCAGTAATTTGCTGAGACAATTTGCCAGTAATGACAAACTTGTAGTGAACTTTTGGTGACAAATTTGCCAGGTGCATACGTTTTGCACAAAGTTTCTAGAAGTTCACCACAAGTTTGCCACATACCTAACTTGCATGTGAAAATATGACCTTGCTGTAAATTTTAAGCAACATTGCTAAAGGTTAATGGCAACTGTTTGCCAGAAGTCTAAAATTTTTGTAAGGGATATAGTCAGATACACTTATAAAACTTTCCTGCATAAAAAACATGAGCTAGATGACCGCATCTGGTAAATTCTTTGGATTTCAATGATACTCGCCTCATGTAGGTACACCTTTACTCTATGAAAGCTGCAAAAATTCAGACTGTTTGCAAGCTGAGCTCTCATAAGTTTCATTTAGGGAATTTAAGTGAGTGTTTATTTGCCATTGTGAACACAGCATACCACAGTATACCACAAAGACATCTGACCTCTGCATTTGACTAATCCGTGAAGGAGCAGTGGTCAGCTCTGGCAGTAGTTGGAGGCAGTACCTTGTTAATTAGTACCTCACTGGTACATTTACCTGTGTCAAACTTGAATCGGTTCCGACCTATCAGGGAGCCAACTCTCTAACCATTACACTACCAACTGCCTCAACCTACCAACTCCTTTACCAAAGTCAAAGTAAACTTGGCTTATGTCATCTCTGCATTTTGGCTTATGTCATCTCTGCTATATACAAGTATACAGAGAGACGAGACGACATGGCTCCAGGTTTAACAGTGCAAAGAACAAATAAGGCACACAGAATAAGCAACATGTAAATAGAATATAAAATATAAACTAGAAGTAGGAAAATTACATGCAGTGTTTAGTCTACAATTATGGTCTTGGAGTTGGTCGTTTTGCACAGAATGTGCATAAGATATGCATTGGTTTTAATGTGAAAAATCGATGGAGACAATCTATTAAATAATAACTGTATCTTTTATAAATTCTGATATCGAACAGTACTGAAGAGGAGAAACTACAATCTGTGCACAATAATTTCAAAAATTTCATATGATTAGTTGCAATTTTTCACTTCCACCCCAGCAGTAGAGGATTGAATATTCTTTGTATTATATCAGATCACGTTTGTCTTGCATGCCTTGCAGTGTGTAATTAGACGGACAGTAGTAGAACCTGAGCCCAGTGCAGTGCAGAGACACTGCAAAATTCTTTCCCCACTCTAATATATAGAGGCAGAGTCCTGTGGCTGACGGTAGAAGATGGTAAATCCTGGGTTTTTGAAGTTGCGTTTTCTCACACCCTCACCCCCTCCCTAACCCCCCCGGCATGCGGCCGGTACTCCTGTTAGCCCTAAATATAACTTGGCCCTCCAAATTAGCCGTACTCCGGCCCTGATCCCAGCGCGCTCCTCGCCGGATTCGCCTTCCCTCCCTCTCTTTAACTCATCAGCCGGCCTGGCGCTAAAACCCTCCAACCTCCCTGCTCCCATCAAATAGAATCATCACCACCCCCCGCTTAAAACACACTCTCACACACACTCACACTCTCAAACACACATACAGCAAAACAAAGAGATCCTCCCCGAGAGTGCACTGTTTCGATACGGGTAATGAATCGTCGGGGTTCTCTTCTGAGAGCTTGTTATGTGTCGTGTTGGTGATGCTCTGTTCTTCTTCTTCCTTCTCTTCCTGCTCCTCCTCCTCCTGCTTCTTTGGCCCCAGTTCATCTGTCAAACCGCCTTTTTCTCCTTCAAAATAATGATGGCTCTCGGAGCCCGGGGCCCTTCGGTTTCAGATGCAGCTCGGCTGGTGCTCCTCAGGGTCAGAGCGGCCGTGGAAATGCCCCCTGACACCAACCGACACAAACAAGCGCTCACTTCGAGTGCTGCTAAGGCTTATTTAGCCTTAATCAGCGCGCCGGCCGGTCAATACACGCTCATTTTGCGGCCAAACCAAACCAAACAACAAGCTGGGCCAGGGCGTTGGGAGCCGCTGTTTATTTTTTTAACAAAAAAACTGTGTGAAACATTGTTGAGCAAGTTACTCAAGAAGTTTAATGGGTTACGTCCTACTTATTAGTCTGCGAAAGTGTAATAAATATTGATTTCTTTTTTTTAACTTACTTACTTTTAAAGTACTTTGTTACCTAATATCAAAAGATACATTTGTTACATTACGATTCATCAGGTGCCATAATCAAAATTTTTTGTAATGTCTAATTACAAAAAAGTAATCACTGTTCATAGATTATTGTCATTACATTTAATCATGAAGTAACAATTTTTAACAAAGACCCTTAATTGAGTAAGTAAGTAAGTAAGTAAGTAGAGCTTTATTGTCATCCCAGCCATAAACATGAAAGTACACAGTGAGATGAAATATCATTCTCTGAGACCATATGTGTAACATACAGCACAACTACACTCAGACAGATCCAAAACGAGGATAAAAGGGGGAATAAATTATAACTATACCTATATAAATCTGAATATACTTATACTGTGCCTAACAAAAAACTAAATAACTAAAAACCATCAGGTATTCATCAGGGAGACTATGGATATGCTATAGTACAATTTTATAGTAATTAAAAATATAACTTTAACCGCAACACAATATTGGCAGTATACAACCTAATAGTACAATGTTATAATACAATAGACTAAAGACCATGTAGAGAGAAAAACAGTGCAAATATAGTGGAGAGAATACTAGATTGTTTGAGTCTTAGCAATTACATCATAGATTTATAGTATAAATTTCTCCCTGTTTCTCATATTTCTTTGCACAGTATTATTGTCATTGTGAACGCACCACAGCACACAGAACTGCACCACAACTAAATGTGACCTAAATTTGAACTATCCGTGAAGTAGCAGTGGACATCTGACAAGGCAGCAGTGCTTGGGGAAGGTAACTTGCTCATGAGTACCTCTGCGGTACCTTTACCAGGCCAGGATTTGAACCGGTGACTTTCCGTTGATGGCCGAACCACCTAACCGTTACACTACCAACTGCCCCGTTGAACTGAACTGTGCCTGGTTTACAATGTTAATTTTTACAAGGCCCATTTTCTAATAAAGACTAAATTAAATGTACTCTGCATTTGAGTCCAGCGAGTAATCATTACAGATGCTCACTTTTAAACTTGTCAAAGTTATCATATTTCTTTGTTTCATAATTGTTGTTGTTTCGCAAGTCATTTTGGCTAATTATGTTTAAGGTGTGGTGGTTATAGAATAGTTGTTTGCGAGTTTAAATCTAAATGCAACAGTGACAGAATGTTGAAAATTGTTCAGTTTTGATTAAGCTCAATTTGCATAAAAAGCAATTTAAGGTTTAAGGGTCTTGCTCAGGGGACCCAATGATGGTAGTGCTGTGGGTAGGATGTGAATCCATGACCTCCTGATCCGGTAGGGAGTTGGTAGTGTAACGGTTTTTCTGCTCATTGAAGCAAATCAAAGTGTCCACAAGGGGCGGTCAGCACCGGCGTTCGGCCGGCTGCGCGTTTGGGTGGCGTCAAATAAACGCTGCATGCAACGTTTTCTTGGCGTCAAAATCCCGATGAAAATGACGCTATTGCGAACGCCTATGAAATGCTATTGTGAACGCCAGTGAAACACCAATCGAACGCAGCTACAAAACGCAGCAAAAACGTGTATGCCGTTCAGAGGGCATTCATTTCGAATGTCCGTGTGGAAGAGGCCTAAGGAACATATAACAATATAAATAGAATATAAAAAGGACACTGGATTAAATCCCAGACCGGTAAAGATACCACTGTGGTACTCATGAGCAAGGGCACCGTCCCCAGGCACTTCTTCGCGGGTGCTGCCCTAACCGTTACACTACCAGCTGCCCATTGCTCCTTCACAGATGAGTCAAATGCAGAGGTCACATTTCATTGTGGTGCACTGTCTGCTGTGCTGTGGTGTGTTCACAATGACAAATAATCACTCACTTTAACTCACTTTCAGTGCCAAGCATCCTAATCCTAACCATTAGACCACTACATAACATACAACTTTTAGGCCAATATGTAATATGGTTTAGCTACTGCACTGTTCCTGTACACCTGTAGAAACGTCCTTTTAGCTACACAATTCATGACACTGGCTTTTTATTCCAGTAGACTTTTCTGACAGACTTGTACATCAAAAGTTATTCATGTGACAAACTACTGATCTTGAGCTTTTGCTGTAGATTATCAAAGCTGCTTAGGTGTGCACCAGACCTTTCTTTTCTTTTTGTCCATTTTGGTCCTGTAACATCAAAGCCCATCTTTTATAATTCGTATAATCCGTCCGTTAATATTTGCATAAGTGAAGCGGGTAAAAAGTTGACTTAACCAAATAGGAGCAGCCATCAGAAGGTGACGTGCCCCTGTAATTATGTAGCTTTTTATACATCTTTTAGTTGTAAAGTTTTATTGATTTATTTATGTGCGCATCGTTCTCCTCTATCACTACCTTCAAATTGGGAAGAGTAATGAAATCAGGTGTTTTGGCCTTTGATTTTAGCTGTAACGGTGGTTGGAAAGGAGGAGGAAAGACAGGAAGGAAGGAAGAAACGTCATCATCAATCAGTCTGTTCGGGTCCCTTTGGTTTGTAGAACAAGCGCCGAATAATTTGGCACCTGATGCGGAGAGGAGAGGCTAAATCAAAGCGTATAAATAATGAACCCTAATTAGCGGCGTATGGCAGAGGTGCGACGTCTGTCTGGATGGCGGCTCTCCATTCCTTCCTCAAGCCTTCTGCCTCTTCTCAAGATCAGGCAAAGTGAGAGGGGGTTCGACGCGGGCGTGAGAGGAAGTTTCAGAAAAAGAAAACATTGGAGGAGGAGGGCGAGGGCAAGGGAGGAGGAAGAAAAGAAGGAGGAGGAGGAGGAGGAGGAGGGGGTATTCTGAGATTTCTGCAATTGCTAATTGAAATCTGAAAGAACGCACACACTCTCTCACACACTCACACAGTTAATTAAGAATTAACCTGTCCCGTTGCGAAAGGTTTTGGTATACGTGCGTTGGGTAATTTTATTTATTTATTTTCACCACATTCTAAATCAAGGTGTTAGTGTTTTTTTTTTCCTCTTTCTTTCTTGTTTTTACAGGGAACAAGTGCCATAATTAGCATCACAGTGGGGTGGTGAGATCCCAGCACCGACACCAAATTCTAGCCCAAAAAAAAGGAGATAGGAACACACACTCACACTTACGAATACACACTCACACTTTCTGGAAGTAGCGCAGTGGCCCACAGAGTTGGGAAGCTGCTTGGCGTTTCAGCGTGTTGCATCATGGCGTATTATCTAACAAGCACAAATGTCACTGTGCCAACAAACATCTCTTGGACCTGGGGGGGTAAATTAGTCCCTCGGATCACACCGCCACGTGTAAAATAAGGGAAAAAAGAGAAAGAAAGAAAGAAAGAAAGAACAAATGAAAAGAAGGAGTGAAAAAAACAATAGTTGATGAGGGCGATAAGCTAGCCGCCTGCGAGCGCATAGAGATTTAATGAGAAGTTTGTGTACGTTGTGTTTCTCAAACCCGTACCAAAACAGCATTGTGTGAGTGTGTGTATGTGAGTGTGCCACCGTTAATTCATCTTACGTAAAGAGAAGGATCTGATTAGGCCGTATGCTTTCCCATTCCTCGTAGCGGTGATGAATCGGGTTGGGCAGAACCCAGAGTTTGATTAATCTGCCTGACCTTTTGTATGCAAAAGGATTCACTTTCTGCACAACGGTAATGTGACAGGTCAAGAAAAGAGGTCGGGGCCGAGATCTGCCTCGCGGCGTTCCTTTAAGTGCATTTTAGAGTTGTTGTTTTTTTTTTTTTTTTTACCAACAATAGATACGTATTTGTGCAAACTAAAAAATGCTAAGCATTTACAGTACACAAATAAAAATCCATTATCAGCTAAATAAGAGTTAACACTCACTAACAGTGTACCTCATTCACCAATATCTTTTGAAGATTTTTCCTTAAATTTGTGCTAAATGTGACGTGTTCTTAAATTGTTTGCCAGTTTGTTTTAATAATGCTGAATGTTTACATTTAAATGGTATTATATTATACAACTTTACAGAGATTTAGACTTATAAACTTATAAACCGAGCTGTAAAAAGTGAGCAGGAAAGAAATGAAAGTATTTTTTGTAAAATAATTAATATAATTGTAAACAATGATGTAGATAATACATTAAAATAGTATAATATTATACAACTGTAGAATTAAAGAAAGTCCAATAAGCTATGAACTGTCTCTATGTAACAAAATCTGTGGAAAGAGTGGAAGGGGTTCTTTAAAGACGTTTTTGTACCTGAAATAGCGTGTTAAAATTATTTTAAGCATTTTTGGTGGAAACTACTTACTTTGGATTAGTTTAAGTAAAAAGCAGGACAGCAGTTTTATAAATCAAATTGTAATTTTATTTGCCCTTTATGTCTTGTGTCATGAATGGGTAAGTAAGTAAGCAAGTGAGGGCCAAGATTTAGTCCCCTAAGTAAAAGTAAAAATTATTGTCATCTCGGCTATATACATGTATAGACAGTGTTACAGTGTACAAAAAATACAAGTAAAGCACACGAAAAGCATATATAAATATATTATCAAAAATAAACTCTTAACTAGAGGTAAAAAAGAGCTATTGAACATGCGGTATTCAAACTACAATTATGTGAGGAAATTGCATTGGATTGTATAAAATCATACGTTAAAATACCTTAAAGACCCAGTGAGATGACTGTCCTTGGTTTGGAAATGTGTCACAATAGTTTGTCTGCAAAGATGTGGAAGACCCTGACGTCGTGGAGTTATGTAGTATAACAGCTTTTCACGGTAGGTCTAAGTAGAATGGGACTTTAGACCTTCCCCCGCTGTTCTCCTGCTAAAATATTTCCTCGCCATTATCCCGTGTTGTATTCCATATTAGCCCAGACTGTGCTTACTGTCCTGTCACTGTCTTCATCCCTTCCATTGAAACGTATGTTGCTAAGGCACAACAAGGGACAATTTTACATAGTTTTAATTGCACGACTTTAGAGTGATCTTTCTTTTAACAGAGCATGTGCTCGTTCATATTCTCTCAAAATTGATGAGGTGATTAGTGACAACTTTTTCTTTGATATGAGGAACTTATGGGCAATATTATTTTGACCTTACTGGGTCTTTAAAATATCTGTTTGTGTCAAGATGAAAATTTAATTCCAGGGAAAGAATTTATTGTGGAAAAATAGAAATGATAATGTAGTTTGGCTATTATTTTTTTAAATTAGGTTAAATATTTATTTTATTTCAACATAACTAAATTAATTTCTATTTAACAAGTTAAATGAGTCAAGAATGTGTTAGGGAGTAACCATGACACTTACTAACGCTTATTCATGTATGACTCCATTAGTGGTTAAGGTGTGTGCTTCAGTATTTTCCTGATGTGTTAATTGTTAATGAATGTATTAACTCATCATGTATTAATTCATCTATTAAATGTTCTTTTTGTAGCAGTAATGTGAAGTGTTAGCGAATAAACAGAATCAGATGTTTTAATTTAATTTAGCATTTTATCTCCTCGTCAGTGACATCGTAAGGGAGAATTTGGGCTGGATTACGAAGGCTTTTGATCGTGTTTGCCTTCAGTCTCCTCCGAGGCGAATCACGGGGCGAGCTGACCTGATTGACTTTAATTGCCTCTAATTTCTCAACTGTTAATCCATCTCACTTTGCAATTAATGGAAGGAGAGTGTGAAAGAGAAATCACAGCGAAGCAGATAAGGTGGTCCCGGGTTCTTCGGGCGAATATCGCACTCGTCTCCCACTCTACTCACCACTGCCAAACATTTATTACTACCTTTTGAATATTTTAAGCCTAAAGACACCTGTCTTTAAATGCATTCATAAATTATGTTTATATCTCACTCTGAATAGTAAATCAGGTCTGGTTTGAAATGGGGGATGATTAAATATGAATGGATTTGTGTGTGTGTGTGTGTGTGTGTGTTCTTGTACTTGCTACTTAGTGAGAACCAAAATGAGTTTTTAACAAGCAGAGTGAGGACATTTTTGGAAAGTGAGGACTTTTTTAGTGTCCTCAGTTCTTTAAACTGCTTTTACACAAAAAATACAAGTTTATTTGCAAAACTAAAAGTGTAGAAAGATTAGCTTTTGGTTACTGAGGTTATGGTTAGGGTTATGTTTAGGGTTAGGTATAGTGGGGGTCCTCACTACTACATAAGTACAAGGATGAGTGTGTGTGTGTGTGCTGGGTTTCAAGAGGATGGACAGTTAATGGGGGTTCTGAGATGGAGATTGTGTGTGTGTGTGTGTGCGTGTGTGTGTGTGTGTGTGTGGGGGGGGGGGGGGTATTTTTTTTAGGTGTTTTTAAAACCTTATTGACCCCTAAATGAGAGTAAATCTTAAGATTTATTATGTCTTTGCAACTTACTAAGGATGTTTATATGAGATTGGTCCACATATTAAAAATGATTATTATTAATGTTTATAATATTTTCCTACATTTATTTAAAAATCAAATAAATCAAAATGAAAGCTTTGAACTAGGGTTATGTGTAGCTGCATGTTATTTAAAAGTTGTAAGTAATTGTCAAGGGAGAGTAGCACTAAAAGATGTGTGTACGTTGACTCTGACCTGTTCTTGCTCTTGACCGATCTCCAGAACAAGCCCACTTGGAGCAAAATGAAGAAGCACACCTGGGAAAGCAGAGGAGCTACACACAGGGTGAGTCATCAGATGGTGTGGCTTTAGGCTTTAGGGTGTGTTATTCAATGGTTTGAGTTTTAGACTGGTTTATGGACTTTTATCATAATTCATCTGTGCATTTATTATAGTCAAGATTTATAAGTGGTTGTTGTATGTTATATAACATATCAAAATGATCTTAAATAATCAGTAAAGTGTTTGATACTGATTAGACACCATTAGAACAATTGCACATTTTGACATTAAAAAAATCCTCTTTTAGTTAATAACCAGATAGGATGAGCTTTACTGACCATCCATATGTCAATCTATCTATCTATCTATCTATCTATCTATCTATCTATCTATCTATCTATCCCTGCATCCAAACATTCATCCACAGTACATGTGCAGTATATAGCACAGTAAGAACTGTGCAATAGTTCTGAGGCTCCCATCATTTCTTCACATTTTGCCTCAAAAAGTCTAATTTTCTTGTGTTTTCTAAATGCAGTCTTGATGAATAGTAATTATATTTATGTATGCAAATGATGCAATAAATCACTGTACCTACTTTCTCATTCGAACAACACCATATAAAGAAAGGGGACGGCTCAGGATTGAAGGCGATTCAAGGGCTGGTTTTGCCCAGTTCTGTTTATACATCTAAATAGATAGATAGATAGACAGATAGACTGATAGTAAGGTGACAAGTGTGTTGTGAAGATGTGTGAGCGATGTTAACGTGAGACGGGGAGCAGGAGGCCCAGGTGCTCTCCCGCTCACAAACGCTCACAGCAGCTTTAGCTCAGTAATTAATACATGAGAGGCCGAGAGACTGCCAAGCGTCAGCCACACGCCAGCACTGGCACTGAAAACTACAATAACAACAACCGCCACACAATGAAGAAGAGGAAGAGGATGGAAAGAAGGAAGAAAGGAATGAGGGGAGGAAAGATGGATGGATAAAGGATAGGAAAGGTAGGTTTGGGATGAGGGAGGCCCTTGAGGTCTACATCATGGCAGCATGACAGCATTGGAGAATGGGGAGAGGAGAGGAGAGAAAGAGAAGGAAGAAGGTTAAAAAATGAAGAGAAAAGGCCAGAGACAAAAATGAGCAGGAGGCTATCTATCTATCTATCTATCTATCTATCTATCTATCTATCTATCCCTGCATCCAAACATTCATCCACAGTACATGTGCAGTATATAGCACAGTAAGAACTGTGCAATAGTTCTGAGGCTCCCATCATTTCTTCACATTTTGCCTCAAAAAGTCTAATTTTCTTGTGTTTTCTAAATGCAGTCTTGATGAATAGTAATTATATTTATGTATGCAAATGATGCAATAAATCACTGTACCTACTTTCTCATTCGAACAACACCATATAAAGAAAGGGGACGGCTCAGGACTGAAGGTGATTCAAGGGCTGGTTTTGCCCAGTTCTGTTTATACATCTAAATAGATAGATAGATAGACCGATAGACTGATAGTAAGGTGACAAGTGTGTTGTGAAGATGTGTGAGCGATGTTAACGTGAGACGGGGAGCAGGAGGCCCAGGTGCTCTCCCGCTCACAAACGCTCACAGCAGCTTTAGCTCAGTAATTAATACATGAGAGGCCGAGAGACTGCCAAGCGTCAGCCACACGCCAGCACTGGCACTGAAAACTACAATAACAACAACCGCCACACAATGAAGAAGAGGAAGAGGATGGAAAGAAGGAAGAAAGGAATGAGGGGAGGAAAGATGGATGGATAAAGGATAGGAAAGGTAGGTTTGGGATGAGGGAGGCCCTTGAGGTCTACATCATGGCAGCATGACAGCATTGGAGAATGGGGAGAGGAGAGGAGAGAAAGAGAAGGAAGAAGGTTAAAAAATGAAGAGAAAAGGCCAGAGACAAAAATGAGCAGGAGGCTATCTATCTATCTATCTATCTATCTATCTATCTATCTATCTATCTATCTATCTATCTATCTATCTATCTATCTGTGTATGGCACTGGCACTATAAACAATAAGTGCTATGGAAGGGAGAAAAGGAGGAGGATGGAAAGAGGTAAGGAAGAAAGGAAAGAAAGAAAGAAAGAAAGAAAGAAAGAAAGAAAGAAAGAAAGAAAGAAAGAAAGAAAGAAAGGAAGGGTGGAAGGAAAGACGGGTGATCTTTTGGTGTAGGAAGCAATGGCAGGTTTAGGAGGGGAGACCCCTGGAATTCTGTATTTCAGTTTGGTCTAAAGAATGGGGGAAGGAGAGAAGGGGAAAAAATGAAGTCCAGGCAGGAGGAGGAGGAGGATATATTTTTATCCATCCATCTGTCTGTCTGTCTGTATGGTAGTGTAAACAACAATGCCAATCACCATTGAAAGATGAAAAAGAAGAGGATGGAAGGAAGGAGGGAATGAAGGAAGGCTGGAAGGAAGGGTGAAATGAAGAAAGGAAGGAGGGAAGGATGGAAAGAAAGGAAGGTGGGAAGGACAGATGAATTGATGAATATTAGGTTTAGGCAGGAAAGGCAGGTTTAATATGGGAAACTATCTATCTATCTGTCTGTCTGGCTGGCTGGCTGGCTGGCACTGTAAACAACACAGGAAATTTCCGTAGTTGCACACCATGGTAGAATGACAACATTAAAGAATGAGAAGAGGAGAAAAGAGAAAAGGGGAAGGAAGAAGGGGAATAAAAACAAGGAGGTCCAGAGAGGAGGAGGAGGAGGAGCAGCAGGAGGAGGATTTTGTAACACGTGAAAGGTAAAAGGTTTAAAATAGAGTTGGCTGCACACCGATAGAGAAATGACACTAAAGGTAAAAAGGGTTTAGAGAGAGAGAGAGAGGAAAAGCGAGTTAGTGGGTGAGGCATTGCTGGGTCTCCAAAGGGGAGTTGTAAGTAAGTAAGTAAGTAAAACTGACGGAGTGTGTGTGTATGTGTGTGTGTGAGTGTCTCCAGTCCCGGGCTTCGTCTCTGCGGCTTTTTCTCACCGGCTGGACGCTGGGTGTGTGTGTTTCGAGTCCCAGAGCACCTGGGCTGGGCAGCGCTGACACACTCCGGCCTTCCAAAGATGAACAACATCACCCCTCGCACCCGCCCCAAGGTCAGAAAATTGCTCCCATTGCACACTGCTACCTCTCACACACTATCTCTCAGACACACGTGATCACCTCGTCTTCCCCTTTCCTCCCCGGCCTGGGTAAAGGTAGCTTTTACTCTCCTTAACTCTTCCACTCTGAGGGGCACGTCTCTCTCTCTCTCTCTCTCTCTCTCCCCCTCTCTCTGTCTTTCGGCCAGAATCTTTTTACACTTGAGTTTGTGAGGACCATACTGTCCTCTAAAAGAGAGGAAAACCTCAGATTATAATTACATCTTTGGAACTTAGTAATAATGTGGTGCTTGTATGAAACAAAGCTTATTATTTGTTATTAAAAGACAGGAAAAAATGAGATTTAACAGATCTTTGTAACTTGGTAATGTGGTCCCCATATGAAACAAAAATGCTTATTGTTTATTTTTAAAGAATTGAAAACGTGGGATTTGTAATATTTTTGTAACTTTATAACCTAATCCTAATATGTAGTAAAAAATATTCTTATTTATTATTTAAAGAAATCTGAAATTTCTTAGATCTTTGTAACTTGGTAACATAGTATCCTCATATGAAACAAAAAAAAAAATATATATAGTATATATTATTGATATTTATAGTATTTGCCTGTATTTAACTGAAAAATAAAAAGATCTGGAATAGGGTTAGGATTATGCGTAGCTGTTGTATTAGTTACTGTATGTAGTATTATATACCCTCTCTCTATATATACACGTGTGTGTGTAAGTGTGTGTGTAAATATATATAGTACGGTAAAGGTAGCTTTTACTCTTAGCTTAACTCTTCTGCTCTGCTGGGCACGTCTCTCTTTCTTTCCCTCTTTCTCAAAAGCTTTTTCCACTTGAGTTTGCCCCGTTACAGGACGCGGCAAAATAAAGCCCCTCTTACTTGCAGCCGAGCGGAGACCTGAATAATGGATGGGAGGCCTGTGATGAATTTGGGTGAGATCTTAATGACACCCAATTATTAAATAATTTAAACTGCCTATAATTAAAACCGGCAAGAGAAAGACAGACCGAGGGATGGAGAGAAAGGGAGAGAGAGCGAGAGGGAGTGAGGGAGGACAGAACAACTTAGAGCATGAATAAAAGATGTGTGTCAGCACCGTTTGGCTTGCTCTACATGCTCTCGCGGTACGTTTTGCGGCCTGAGGACGACGTGATATGGTGCCGAAGGACTTAACGCGGTGGTACGATTGTTAATGCGGTCAAGACTGTAAGTCAAGGCCTCGGAGTTCGTTGTGAAGAGAAAGAGCATCGTTAGCCGAATTCTTTGTGCTGTATTGGTGCTCAGAGGTAAGTAAAATTGGTGATGCTACTAAATAAACTACTTTGGATTATCAGAACTTTTACAATAATGTAACAAACGCTGATCATTTTCTCACAGGTATTTTCAGTTACCAGGCATTTCTGATTGGTGCAAAATTGGCAGAAGTGACATCTGATAAATATCATGCCGGTTCATGCCCATTGCGTCATAGCACGCGCTGGGCATCTGCAAGATGGAGTTGGAGGAGTCCACTTTGCCAAAGACTGAAGCAAGAATATGTGACCATATTTATCGAAATGTATGCCGATCATTGAAACATGCCCTATCTTCAAATCATCAGTGGAGCCTTACTGTAATTTAACATTACATTGTTAAAAAATATAGATTCTTATCTTGCCTTTAAAATCACATTTTTTTATTTAGCTCACTTTGAGAGTATGCTAAAGCACAAATATTATTACTGAATGCAATACCTTGGGTGTAGTTAGCAATTTTTTCTCTGTAGCTTGTAGTGTAGCTAACTACTATATTAAAATAGTAATTTGGCTGTTGCTTGGCTACTTTTAATCAGAAAGGATGAGTGGGTGATTATTTGCCATTGTGAACACACCACAGCCCAGTGCACCACAGCCAAATGTGATTATTGCACTTGCCTGAATCATGAAGGAGCAGTATGCAGCTTTTTGACAGTTCCCAGGGAGCAGTGCTTGGTTACAGTACCTTGCTCATCTCAGTGGTATTTTTACAGGTCCGGCACTTGAATCATGCGGCCAACTCCCTAACCATTGCACTACCAACTGCCCTTAAAGGTATATGCTGTCCTGGGGATTCAAACCAGCACTCTTCAGCTCTCAAATCTAGGCTCCCAACACTGAGTCACCAGAGAAGTAGCTTATAGTTTGAAACGTTACTGTTTAAGCGTAGCTTTCCCTTCCACCGTGACGTGACACATTTGGATCCCTCATCAATTTTTATGAGACCTCAATCTCTATCCATTTATCTGCATTAAATGGGAACTTGGGGCAGAGAGGGGTTCGCTCCCTCTCAAAAGAGGGAGGAGTTTAATGGCGGTGTCCCAAATAAGTTTGCGCTGTACACTTTGGCGCCCCATTGAAAATTCATATTTCCTTTTTATGCTTTTATCACCTCGAATAAGTGGCAGTCCAGCCAAGCATGCACGGCCTTCTCCCGGCTGCCAGCTTGCAGCAAATCGAGTGAAATCTCAGCAGTGAGCTGCAACGCAAACCCCTCTCTCCACTCTCTCTCTCTCTCTCTCTCTCTCTCTCTCTCTTTCCACTTCTTTCTTTTCCCTTGTGTGCTTTTAGGGTTGGAGGAAGAAGGGAGCCCAAGCCCAAGCTGGGTTCTGGGATCCAGTGTTTAGTGGAGTATTTTTTTAACAGAACGCTTTTCATATGGCTCAGCGTACAGCTTGGTTAGAAAAGCTTTTTGCACTCATTATTATTCCATTAGACCCGGTTAACACTCAGCTCACTTTTGACTGTTTTATCTGAAAAGCACATTAGAAACCATTAAGGGGTCTCTAGTGGGTTCTACTGGAACCTCATGCTTTCTTAATGGTTTGTAATGGCAACATAATGGTATGTACAGTAATGTGCAAAAGTCTCAAGTCAGCTTTTGTTTCTGTATATTTTGCCATGAAAATGAGAAAGTAAGTACACTGTTTTTTGCAAGCACATAAATACTATTACACAAGGCTACTCATTTCTGGACCAAGAGGTTGTGAGTTCAAATCCCATCTCATGTACTGCCACCACTGGGTTTCTGAGCAAGACCCAGGAGAACTGTTCCTGAAAATAGGAAATGGAAGTCACTGTAAATGTAAAACATGAAGAAATGAGGGACAGCTCAAGAGTTTTGCATAGTAGTGTGTGTCAACTTGAATCTTTGTTCACCATAATCTTAACAGAAACCATTACATTACATTTACGACTTTGAGCAGACATTCAGAGCAACTTTAGTTTCCTAATTACAGGGCCAGTCCCTGAGAGCAACGTAGGGTGAAGGGTTTTGCTCAGGGACTCAATGATGGTGGTGCTGGAGTTAGGATTTGAACCCAAGACCTTCAATACATTTTGATGACATTAACATGACAAATTGTTCCAGCTAGTCAATATAGTTAATTTAAACCAGCAATGGTTACATCATGATGACATGCATGCACCTAATAGAAATGGTTAGAAACTGCTAAAATCAATTTAGGCCAGTAGGAATGATTACATTGTGTTAGAAATTAATGCAATGTAATTAACTTAAAACAAGTAAAACAAGAAAGAAATCATCAAAGAAAAACACTAGGCTGGTTTAATGTATTATGTGAATGTAATTTAATTTAATTGAGCAATTATTTGTCATTGTGAACACACCACAACACAGCACACAGTGCACCACAAATGTGACCACTTCATCTGACCCATCCATGAAGAAGCAGTGGACAGATTTCTTTAAGCAGTGATTGGAGACACTACCATGCTCACGAGTACCTCTGTGGTACCTTTACCAGTTCTGGACTTCTGAACCTCTGAACCTCTGATCACGGTGCTAACACCCCTAACCATCACGTTATCAACTGCCACACTGTTTTGTAACATTTAAATATTTTTCTAACATTCTTTTCTGATTTTTCCATCAAAGTAAGCTTAGGTCAACAGGTCATTTTGTATTAGAATAATTTTTTGTAATGTAAACTTTTAGATATTTTCATAATGATTTCTAATAATTTTGTACCAGCAGGTAGGTTTCCATTAAGTTCCATTATGTAATGGAAACATTTTTATATTTCACTGATTATTTTACTTATCATCTGTTAACTACATTATATTAACAATTAACTACACTATAACTATTCTAAAAAATAACTTAAATAAATTTTGATTAACCTGAATTATGAAAATTTATCAGTAAAGTGGCCGAGTGGTTTTAAAATGATAATAATTTATTATTATTATTATTATTATTATTATTATTATTATTATTATTATTATTATTATTACCAAAAGCTGTACTGGCACATCATTATAAAACAATTTAGGTGTCAAAGAGACCTGGCTGGATCCGTGTGCACATGTGTAAAAAGTGCATGTAAGTGGTACGGACATATGTGTTCTGACAGGGTATGATACGATGTTGAGTGTCTTCAGGGAGATGATTAATCTTAATCAGGATTCGCTTGATGCCATGTAAAATGGCTGTAAAGACGTAAGGCCCGACTCCGGACACCAGCAGTCTGCATTAGGCGGGAATGTTTTCCAGCTCAGGACAACGCTACTATTACTCTCAGCATGCCTCGGGACCAGCCAACTGTCAGCATGAATTAGCCACTGGGTTTCCACCGTGCTAACTTACCATCTGTAATTGGAGTCTGAAAAAAAGGAAGGAGAGAGGGAACATAGGAGTGAGAAAGATAAGGGGAAAGAAAGCTTTTAAAACAATCAGCTGCTCCACTGTTGTGTGGCGAAAAGCTACGTGCCGCCAACATAATGAAGCTTTTAGCGACTGTCAATGCCTCTGCTCGTAAAACACATTCCTCCCATCTTCCTCCTTCCTCCCAGTGTTTTGCAACTTAACCTTAAAAGCCCCCACATCGACTTCTAGAGTTACGTTTTTCCCCAAAGGCGACTGGTTTTAACTTATGCGCTTATTGTATGCAGTCTTGCAATATAATAAGCTACTTTTAAAATCTACTTAAAAAATCTACTAAAAGATACTTTTTTTCAAGCTACGAGCTACTTCTGATTAAAAATAGCTATAGTTTTGCTACTTTGTAAAAACAAGTAGTTAACTACATAACAAGCATAAATGGATCATGTATCATAAATGTAAAATTTTGTAACAATGTAGCGTTTTGCCACTTTACAATGATACAGATAAGCTGCTGATAAAATACTGAAAAAGTTAATAGTTATGTAGTAAAAAGCAGTATAAATGTATTGCTTTTTATAGTTAGCCACTCTTGATACTGATTATATCAACAGCTTTTTAAAAAAAAAGAAAAATCTGTTGGCATAATTAAGGTCGAAAACGACTTTGTTTTCTTTATTTTTTCCTCTCCTCTCCACGGAATCCTCCGGTCCATCTCGTGTGGCGAGCAAGTCGGAGTCGGAGTCTCAGAGCGGAATCGCTTCCCTGACAATAATTCATAAATGATGCATGGGTTGTGTTTTGAATTGAGAAAGGCTTTCATATCTCTTCCATTAACTCAGATTAAGTTTTCATACCGACGCCGGCGAAGAATGCTAGCAATATCCCTGCGTCTCATTTCGATGAAATTTTTATCAGCACGCTTTTCTGTTGTACACTCCTATTGGGGATGTCTGCGAAATCTGAGTCTTCTGCTCCGCTTCTTCTCGTTCAGCTGCTGCTGCCGCTGCCCCTGCCGCCACTGCTGCTTTTTGGACGTGAACTCGGCTCAACCTGGCTGCCAGTGTGTATTCTCCAAACGCTTCAATATTTGATGGCTCGGGCCAAGTCGGCCGTAAGAATCTCGCGCTGCTGAGATTTAACTCTAATGTAAAAATTGTGAACGGATGAAAATTGGGATGTCATAAGTAATACATCTGTTCTGAGTTGAGGGCACGGCTAGCGTTTGCGAGAGAGAGAGAGAAAGAGAGAGAGAGGGAGCGGGAGAAAAAGAGAGAAAGGGGAAAAGAATGGGGTTTAAGTACAGACACACCACTCTTCATTCTTCCATTTATGTTCCCAAAATGAAAAGACCGGCGGCGATGGGGATAACGGTGGACGTTTTTCTTCTCTCTTTCTTTCTGTTCTCTCACTCTCTCTGCTTTCACTCCGTCCCCCTTGCTCTTTCAATTGATTCTTAATTGTGAGTGCTTTCTCTCCTTTTCTTCGCAGCCATCAATAAAAAAGCTCCCTTTAATGTCATCTTTCCGGAGAAATGGGCACCACCTCACTTAATGTTGTTTATAGGCCAAGTCCATTTCTTGCCATCTCTTTCTCCCTCCCTCTTTTTCTCTCTCTCTCTTTTCTCTCAGGCCTCAGATTTACAAAACATTTGGAAAATCTCTCCATTCAGGCCTTGTGTGCTGGTGCACTCTACCTTGAAGGAGGTGGGTTTGCGATGGCTCTGATGAACTCTTCACTCCATTTTTCTTGTCGTTTACCCCGGAGCCATGCTCCCTCCATCCTGCTGGCTGCCCAACGTTGCTAGTAATAATGGCCCTTACCGGACAATGTCGCCTTTATGCTGGACAATCGAAGGAGAAATGTGCTGTATGGGGTGGTGGGGGTGAGACGGAGGAAACACTCTTGGTCCTGTCCTGTGTGAGTGTGTGGATGTGTGTGTTGGTGTGTGTGTGTGTGTGTGTGTGTGTGTTTGTAGAGGACTGTGGGGCTTTCGTCTAGTCCATTATATTAATGGATTGTGCTGGAAATATTTGACTTGACAGTAGTTTAGTATTCACCCCCCCACCCCACCCCCCCCACTTAAAGACTAAACCACTGGCATGATTGCTCTCTCTCCTTCTCTCTCTCTTTCTCTGTATCCCTCAACTCTCTCTTCTTTCTTCCCTTCTCTTACTGTTTGCTTCCATCTTTTCTTTTTCCCTCACTTTCTGCCTCTGTCTTGCTTTATCACTCATTCCCCCCTTCTCTCTCAGCATTCTTCACTCTTTTATCCCCCTCTCCTTTTCTCTTTCTGTCTTCTGTTTTTCTCCACTCTCTCTCCTTCTCTCTCTGTCCTTTCCTCTTAACTTTTCTCCTTCTGCATTTATCTCCCTCTGTCTCCCTCTCCTCCATTCTCTCTCACTCTCCTTTTCGTTCTCTCTTCCCTTTCTCACTTATTCCTACTCTCTCTCTGCCTCTCTCTCTCTCTCTCTCTCTCTCTCCCTTCATCTTTCATCTTTTTCCTTCTGCATCCCTCTTCCTCCTCCATTCTCTCTGACTCTCTCTTTCTCTACATCCCTCTCTCTCTCCCCCCTCAGCACCCCCACCCTCCCTCTGCATTCCTCTCTCTCATTCCTTCTATCGGTCTCTCACTCTTTTGGTCTCCATCGCTCTTTCCTCTTAATTCTCTTTTTTCATCCCTCACTCTTTCTTTCGTCTCTTTCTCACTCTGTCTGCCCCGCTCTCTTTTTCACCCCTTTTCCCTCTCTCTCTCTTTGCTGAAGAGTCTTCATTGCGCTCTTCTCCGGCTTTTATCACAAAGCGGTGAGTTTTTTGAGAATAAAGGGAGAGAGTGGAGAAGTGCAGTGTAATCTCTTTGGGGCTGTGTCGGAGAGGTTGCACTCGTTTTCTGCGCACTCGCTTCTGCTCACGCCATATTTATCACTTTTTATTACCAATAATAACATGGCTCCTGTGGGAACTGGAGGGTAAGTATGCCCTCTAGCACTGCTCCACTTGCTCACAGAGAAAATCCAGCCGCTTCCAACCACAGATCGAGATCCGCACAACACACACGCACACACCGTACACCCACCTACACACATACATGCACAAACACACACAGTGTCTTTTACAACTGATAAATAAGAAATAATCGTGGTTACGACTCGAGTTTGGGGACTTGGTTTTAGACAGGAAGAGATGCATTTTGTTTAGTAGGAAACCAGCATAGTCTCAAGTCACTGAAAATTTGTAAATTATTTTATACACATATTAACACATTTCCCCATTATTTAAGAAATGAGTTAACATATGTAGCCCAAGTGCGAAACAAACACCAGTTTCTCATGCTCATGAGATAAAACATGTTCACACGTTGAGAAAGTATTAATGTGTCTCATGATAACATCTTGTGAACCCATCATTTTTCTCTATATTAAATGGCCACATGATGCTTTCTCAGGGGGCATTCCTTCATGGGCATGCAATACCTTCCCATGAACATGTTACCTTCTTGTGAGCACACAATCCTTTATTTCTCATGAGCATGCAATACTTGCTCATGAGCAAGTGGCATTTTTTTTCTCACTTGTCCTTTCAGGGACTCTGTGAATACAAGAGTTGATGTTTCGCAAACAAATTAAACTTGAGAAAAGTGATTTTAATATAAATACTCTAGATGTTATTGTTTTTTTAAACCCTCTCCTGTGGAGGTTTGGTTGCGGAGCAGAGCTCTTTTTGCCGAGGTCCTGTCACACGGTGAGAATGCCAGAATGCCATATTACTGTATAGTTTGAGTGCAGTTCGGCTCCAAACTGCATCTGTATGACATTCAACACAGACCATTAAACTGCAGAGAGCAGCGGCTGTGGACAGGATCGTGATCTTTAGATACCAAATGATCGCAATTATAAAATCACACTGTTCTTTTTGACATTTAAGGAACCACTTGCAGGTAGTGCAGTCGTAATGGTATGTGCGTGTCTGTAGGTGTGTGTGTGTGTTTGTGAGGACCTCATTGTCCCCAAAAAGATGACATGATTTATCTGATTTTTATGGTCCTCTGAGGACAGTTTTATGTGTTTGAGAAGTTCAAGCTTTTATTTGAAAAACTAAAAGATGGCGGTGCAAGTCTCTTCTCTCTGCCCCCACCACCTTCTCTCTCTCTCTCTCTCTCTCTCTCCCTCTCTGTTTTTCTCTTTCTGACCTTCTCCCTCTCTCTTTCTCTCTCTTTCTCCCCCACCTCCCTCACTCTCTCCTTCCATTCCTCTCTCTCTATGCATCCCTCACTCTCTCCTCTCCTCCATCACCCCCCTTTCTCTCTTCACCCTCTCTTTCTCTCTCTGTACATCCTTAACTCCCTCCTCCTGTGCATCTCCACCTCTTTTCTCCTTTTCTCTCTCTCTCTGCATCTCTCACATTTTCCATCCATCTCTCTTTCTCTGTGCATCGCTCACTCTGTCCACTCTTTCAAACTGCATCCCTCATTCTTTCCGCCCCTGTCTTTCACTTTTTTTGCATCCCTCATTTGTCTTGTTCCCCTCTCTTTTCTTCATTTCTATCTCTTTCACTTTCTGTTCCCCTCTCAATCTTCTCTCTCTCTCTCTTTCTCTCATTGTCTGCCACTCTTTATTGCTCACTTTATCAATTGCTTTCTCTCTCCTTTCTCTGCTCTCTTTCTTCTCTCTCTCCCTCTCTTCTTCCTTCCCCTCGCTTTCTCTTTCTCTTACTTTATCCCTTACCCCCCTTCTCTCTCTATCACTCTGTGTGTGTGTGTGTGTGCGTGTGCTGAAAGTGACTAAAAGTCCACTCATTTCTCTCTGGTTAGAATCTTTGTCACTATATAAAGAAAGACTCATCAAAACAAATTCTTCCTCACCATATTAGGATTTTCACCAGATTTGGTTCAAATTCACCTGTACCCAATGCTCTGGTTGTGATTTTTGCAGCAGTTTGTATGATACTGTTAATTCTGTGTGAGGTAACTGCACAAAAATCACATCTGATCTGCTGCTGTTCTTTTGATTGTATTCAATAAATGAAGGGTTTTTAGCAATTTATAGCTATGAAATCCATAAATTAAGGCATAGTTTTCATTACTTGTGCCAGACTGTCCCTAAATATCTATATATAACTGTCTATATATCTATATATCTATATCTATATCTATCTATCTATATATATATATGTAATTAGATATATATGTAATTTTGCATTATATTTTTGATTTGACATATTTCTGTTTTGACATTTGATCACTTTCTAATGAGCTGATAAAGATAGGAGTGGGCCTGTAAGTCTTTTGATTAGGCTGACCATCTGACCATTAATATGAAATGAGAGTGAGAGAAAGTGAGTGTGTGAGAGACCTTGTTATGTCTAGGCCGGACTGAAAAACAATGGTGACTTTGTATGACACTCTAATTATTTAAAAGTCACCGGCATCATTAAAGCAGAAGGACACTCGTCTCCTCTGGGTAGACTCACAGCTCCAGGGTTAAAAACCACATTCACAACTATCAATAACTTCCACTAATTATACGCTTCGTAATTAGAAGCATAATCAATTATGATCAGCCATTCATGCCTCGCCGGGTGAAAATTAAAAGCAAGATAAACCCAGCACGGTGTGAACTCGGACGCCGGGGTGAAATACGCTCCAACATGTGCTAATCACAGGCGCTGCGGTTATTAATTTATTTATTTTATGAGATATTAATAGTCAGCTTAAAGCATTAATGGCTGAAAGAGAGGAACTTGTTCATTTGACCTCTGTATTGTTGAACTGCGAAGCGTGTGTCTAATCGTCAGCTGTCACTTCCAATTCTAATTAATCCTAATAGAGTATTGACGCTGCTCAACTCTTAGGCCTCGTAATTAGTATTGCAATTTAGACCGGATAATGCGGCAGGGCGGCCCAATTACTCGGCAGGAAATGAAAAAAAGGAAAAGGCCTGTGAAACTCCAAGTCCATTGTTTGTTTTTCCCTGCCCGTCCAAAACACAAATTTACAGAGCAGAGCAGAAAAACATAAGAGCTAAAATTACTGAGATGTATAAAGTTCGGTCAAGATTTTGACCCGCCCATGCCGAGTTGTCACTGTTGTGTTGTGGCCCGATTGATTTTTTTTCAGCTATCAATAGCCAGCAAAATCGGCAAAGCTGTCTGATCTGATTTGAGCTGACCCCGATTCGCTCAGCTGTCACTCTCTGTGAGAACGTTGCCATGCTCCACTTCCTCCTCCTCCTTTGGCCCACTTCACCTCCCTTTGTCTTTCTGCTCTGATAGGGCAATTAATAAAATATATGTTAATAGGATCTTAATTGTTTTACAAGGTCGGCTCGATGGGGTGACGCTGCGCTGATCCCAAGCCTGCAGCCACCCGCCCTGAGCGCCACATATGCTCTCGTTTCCAGGCCTTTCGGCCCGTCCGGCAAAGGAGGGGAGGCATGTGTTTATGTTTTAAAGAAAGAAAGAAAGACAGAAAGAATGAGGAGGGAGGGGGAAGAAAGGGGGGGTTTGGAAGAAAAAAGAAGAAAAGATGTGATGTCACGGGCCCTTTTGTCTAGTTGGGACGAGATTTGAGATCCTGATGAGAGCTGAGCATGCAAAGTGTGTGAATTTTTGCACCCTTGAAACACGTTGTATAGGAATAATACACATACATGAGACACATACTCAATGCAGTCTTCTGAGTTGTGTTTTTACGCAATAAAGTATTTCAAGAGATCAGCTTATTTCCATCTGGCAAAAGGCATATATTTCTTTCATAATGATAAGCTATAGAAAGTCCTAGCTTGAAAAATATTAGAAATTTCACCATACAACATGTCTAAAAAAATCTTCAGTGAGAACAGAATTCTTATGAAATTAAGGCAACAAAGCGAAAACAAGATGATATTGAGTTTGTATTTTCACATACATACAAATCCACATACAAAAAATACATACAAAAATAAGTACCTCTGGGCCTTCTGAAAAGTTATGCTTATCTTGCATTTGCTGTTACAATAATTTAAGCCAGTAACTAAAAGGACAGAAGAATGATCAAAAATGCTTAAAAATGAAAAAGCAAAAGTATTCGAACTGAAGTGTATGTATAGATACAGCATTACAGTAACAGTATACAGACATGTACTGGGGAAAAGTTGCATAAACACTGTAAAAACATCCATCTGTCCAGTTCAGTCCAATCAAAATAAATTATAAAACACATTTAAACAACAGCAGCGTGTCCAATGTGCTGTACAAGTAAGACAATAAAATTGCCACTCTTGAGTATATATAACTGGCAATTTCACAAAAAGCAATCAATTAGCCATTTTCAAAAGCAACAGAGAAAAAATGTAAAATATAAATGGAGGAAGAAGGCTGGTCTCTTGGTTTAACATGTATTTTCTCAGTAAAAGGTCAACTTAGTTTGAACTCGGTAAAAGTTCAAGTGCTGTCTACGATTAGATCACATTTGGTGTTGCACTAAGAACTTCATACTCTGCAAGAACATTATATCTGATTAATCTGCAAGATGTTACATATTACTTGAAAGCATCACAATATGCTGCTTAATCATTGGTATTTTATTTGCAAATTTCATTCCATTAAGTTCCTTAATGGCATACTGTAATAATATAAACCTATACTATGGTAAGTTATTTTAGCTTGTTTAAACTGTAATTTCAGTGCATAAGTTATTGTTTATGTAAATGAAAAGTATGTTAACACGACTAATCCATCAAATCATTAAAGCATTTTTACAGTGTAGTGCATCTTTGATGTACTGTCCTTTTCTCTATCCTACTCCTAGTGTAATATCTGAATACGGTTGTCTACAGATACTATTGGTTTTTCACTTACTGCATGATGATGGTGTATGTACCTCTATGTATCACATACAGAAAGTGACTAAAAAGTGCAGGTAAGGAACATGAGGTGAAGAGAAAATATTAATCAAAACTGATGAAAGCAAGAATCTGTGGGGTTATTTTATCAAAGATGTATGAGTCTGAAACTCTGAAACAGACATAACTTATACAAGCCAGAAATCAACACACTCTTTACCTCCAAAATATCATTGAGACTGTATTGTGATTTGGCATTGCTTGATTAAAAATAGATTTTTTAATTACTGTTAACATCATGTTTCACTTTTATCAAATTAATTTATATTAAAAGTTTCCAAAAGTGCAAATATTAGTATTATCATTTGAAATAGTGTGGATGTGAATGACTTTTTCTCAGTTGCATATACTGTAACTTAATAATATTTTAAACCAGTAGGTAGGCTGTATATATACAGTATATGGTACACAGAGTAAAAGACATAAGTCGAGATTTTAGATTTTTGGAACTCTATTTTGCAGTATGTGGAATGATCTTTGATGTTGTGTAAACATATGAAATTTGAAATTATGAGTTATCAAAGGTTGACTGAAGCATATTGTCCAACACTGAGGATGTCATCTCAATATTTTGTTGTTGGAACGATGTACACTACAGGACATATTAGCACCATTTTGGAGTAATTCTGCGTCATCGCCTAAATGAATAAATAAATAAATAAATAAATAAATAAGGATTTGGCGGCATCTGCAAATTCAGAGTGTTTCATTATTGGGTTTGAAAGCAACATCCTCGCTACAGACTAACAGCCTGCTTACTCGAGCTTGCAAATTAGCCATTTAAAGTTAATTAAGAGAGGCTTAACTAAAGGTGAGGGAGAGGAACCATATGTTTGTGCTGTCTATTGGGGACAAAGAATCAGGGAGAAAAAGCTCACAGACACACACACAGACACAGACACACACACACACACCCACACACACACACAGAGTGAGGTCTTGCTATCTTTGTGAGGTCTCTGCTTTGACTCCCGTAATGATTACGTAAACAGTACAGTTGCAAAAGTCATTTCTTTATATTTTGCAAGGAAATTGAGACAATGGGTACAGATTTATTGCAACACTTTCAAACACGTAAATACTTTTTCTCAAAACTACACTGAGGAACACAAGAAATGTCTGGCTCTTTGTAAAGAAAATATTAAGAAATAAGAGATGTGGCTCAAGACTTTTGCACAGTTGTTTAAATAATACTCCAGCCTAATCTTAATCACAGTAACCAAATTATTACCACTTTCAAATAAAACAAGCGTTGCAATGCACATATGTGAAATGAACCATTTTTATTTGATATTTTGATTATCCTTATCAAGCCAAGTCGAGGTTTCATACTGAAAAAATACTTTAAGCTATTTTTCTTTTTCTTTTGTAAATTTAAAATGGGTCAATTTGACCCACAACATAACAGGAGAGTTAATTATTTTTCAAGAAACCAGCCCATATAGTTTACTATAGATATACCATACATGTAGCCTTTTTTATTAAATTTAAGTGGAATTTGCGTACACTTTCTACTTTCCATATATATTGCCATATATATTGTCCCTACAAATACCTCTCTCTCTCATTCTCTCTCTCTCTCTCTCTCTCTCTCTCTCTCACACACACACACATCGTTTACTGTCTTAAAAAATACTTTGCAGTTACGCTGCTCACGCTCTTGTTTTCGCTGCCTGCTTTTTTGTTTGCCATTCTGACACATATCTACTGCAGGGCGGGGCTTTTCAAGGGTACGTCCCCATTGGCTGATTGGCTTTTGAGCGACAGCTCAATGTCCCGGATGTTATACTACATTGCTGAGCAGTACGAAAAGACCAGGACTTTACATGAATGAGCAAATAATTTGTTTGTAATTCATACTTCTTACTTCTGACAGCCTTTTTAAAGACGTTTGAATTTTTACATTTGTTTGATACTTTAAAAGTTTTGTGCAACTATTTTGGCACAAATCTGATTCCATACTGATCATGAATAACAGTCAAGTCCTCACAAATTTCTGACAACAATGAAAGCACACAATTTTTAATTAGGAAAGTCTCCTGTCAACAGACTTCTCAGGTTCCTGCTACTGTGTTAGAAAGTGAATCTGTGAAAATATATTGGTAAACAGCTACATGGCCATATTAGCGAAAAACTTCTGCATGACATCTACAGTATAAGTCAAACATTTATGCACACCACCAAGCAGGAAACAGTCTCCCTGAAGCAATTTGGAGTTAAGGATCCTGCCCAGGGACCTAATGATGGTAGTGATGGAGGCAGGACTCGAACCCATGACCTCTTGGTCCAGATGTGAGTGTCTTAACCATTATCACCTCTTTTACCATTTGTTTCCTAAACTGCAGACTTTTAATTCTTACTAAGTACTGGAAAGTTGTTTAGTGAAAAGCTACAAATCAAAAGTATGCTTTTCACAGATGTTCAGGCAGATTACAGTGAAAAGTGGAACACTCTGATTAATATCATTAAGTGTTTTTCTGCTTGTCGGGCAGCATTATATAGATGATAGAATAATCGATATAACAATAGATAATAATAGATGACCAATGGTAATTATCAGTAATATAGAAGAATCGCTAATCATAGCTCAGGGAAGAAGAAGTGGTGACTTTTGTGATTTCCAGGCGTAGTTTTCAGATAGTGCACATACCATATTTGTTAGTTAAGCATATTGGAACTTATTTGGAAATAATGTCTCAGATTTCTACTTAAATTTGTTCACAAGAAAGTTAAAAGGCGTTTATGTAGTATAATATTATACCAAAGTAGAAATGTAAACGAACAAGCTAACATTTTGCACAAATAGACCTGTAATAAAATTTGCATAGGACTCTATTCATAACTAGGAACAAATCTCAAGTAAGATGACATCGTTGAATCTTTATGGAAACTGTGTGAGTGGATTTTAAGCACAGTGGGTTTGGGGGCTCTTGGAAGCGTAGCGGTTAGGGCATTTGCCTCATGATTGAAAGGTCACTGGTTCGAATCCTGGACCGGTAAAGGTTCTACTGAGGTACTCATGAGCACGGTACTGTCCCTAAGCACTGCTCCCCAGGTGCTGCCCATGTCAACTGCCCACTGCTACTTCACGGATGGGTCAAATGCAGAGGTTACGTTCTATTGTGCTTTGCTGTGTTCACAATGACAAATAATCACTTACTTTCACATTATTCACATTTAACACACATTCAAGTGTGGTAATTGTACATTTTTCTCCACTTTTTTTACAGATATTTTGAATACCTCACATAATTAAAATTGTACATATTCTACTTCTAGCTTAGAGTTTATTTTATAGCTTATTATATTTATATGTATTTTCTTTATGCCTTCTTTGTACCCTTTTTTTTTACAGCTGAGATAACAAGGTTTGACAATAAACTTTGAATTAAGAACAAATTTAAGAACTGTTGGTGGATGAGAGCCATTGACTTTACAAGTATTTGTAGTGACTATTAAGTGAGTGACCTGCAAATGTTGCAAAAACTTTGACTGGTTGAGTTTATTGAGTACAGCATGTAACTGAAAACTCTGAGGCAAATGAACTAAGACTCAATCCTGCAATCAGCAGCAACAAAAGTGCCTTGGTTTGTGGCGTTGTTTTAGGGATGCAACGTTGCCGGGTTATGGTTGCTGAGTCCCCCGAACATGCCAAGCGACTGATGCCCAAATGGCCTGAGGGAGGCAGCAGTGAACAAACAACACACATTCTCTCGCTCTCTTCTCCTTTTCTCTCTCTCTCTCTCTCTCTCTCTCTCTCTTTCTCTCTCTTTCTCTCTCTCGGGCCTCTGAAGACCATTTACATAGTGAAATCTAATTACCCCAGCGTTATGAGAGAGCATTTGATCTCAGACTTAAGCAGGGGGAGAACATATTATTAGTCCCCAAAAAAGGCTTTTCCCAGATGAAGGTGGCTTATGGAACAGAGGGTCTGACTTGTACACAATCACTCCTCCTCTTTTAATTATTTTCCATGGGCACCCTGTTTTAAAGTAAAAAAGGGGAATAAAAAAGAACAGTGATTTGTTTTTGTCATGGGAGCCCAGGGGAGGTTTTAGAGATAGAGAGGAAGAGAGAGAGAAAGGAACGAGTGTGAGGGAAGAAAGTTTCCTACTCAGACAACGCTTGGAAAAATCGACACATAATTCTGATTTCGGCCTGAATGCTGCCTCTCTATCTCCTGTTTTACCTGCACTCGTCTTCTACTAATATATATTTGATTTTTTATACAATTAATTTGTTTTTTGATATTGATGACCACATAGAAGGTTAGCCACATGTTGCATGAATGCTGGAATGTCTTATACTGGAAAATTCCCAATAAAAACTAGAGATGGGCTGATACCACTTTTTAATGTCTGATACCGATACCGATATTGTGAATTTGGATATCTGCCGATACCGATACAAATCCGATGCAGTCACAGTCTTTTTTTAAACATAAAATAATGCTTTAAAATGTCTGAATACATGACTGAGATTATTGTTATGCTTAAGGAAATGCTTGATTTAAATACTGTTTTCCTAACTAAAACAAAGTAATAATAATTACACACACATGTATATGCTAAATTATTTGTTCTCAAAAATTGTTCATTTAGACATATAAATATTTCTTTTTCCTTATTGATTACACTACAACATTATAAAATTGAAAAAAACTTGATCATTGAAAATGAAATACTGAAGTTTGTTATTTTGAACCAATTTGGGCTATAAAATCAGCTGCTTTTGCAGAGAACTACATTTCCCACAATCCTCTGGGCGCACCCCAGAGCCGTGTCACAATGATGCGTTGGGTGCGCATTCCAGAATAAACAATGGAAAATCTATGGGAAAATCTAAACAAACGGCAGAATTGTGAGTAGAACGCTGGTTATTGTGGTTATTTATCAGCTAAAATATGGTTTGTGTCTGTAATAAAGGGGACATTTTGACCGAAATGAAGCGTTTTAGCGAGTAATGGCACAGCGCGTGTGTTTACATTGCGAAAAATGCCAAAAAATGTTTTCATGCATTTACTTCTATTTCAGTGCACGGAGCATCTCACAAATACATTCACATACAGAGGAATCAGGTGTTGTCTTGATCGTTGTGTGTCACTATTAAGCCTCTGTGTGAAATACAAGCAGAGCTGCTCTAGCGAGCAAAATGAATTAAACGAAGCTTTGATTCTAGAAAAAATGCCTCGCCCATGTTTTGTAACAGAATTATTCAAGATTATTTGAGAATAATCGTTTCAGCCCTACTTTATCGCAGTGCCACTTCCCATGCATAACGAATTGAGCGTGCACGCATTTATAGATCGACTCCATAGAACGGCCCAATGCGACTGACACCCGATCCAGCTGTTTTAGCCTGTTATCGGGCCGATACTGATCCACATATCGGATCGGCTACATCTCTAATAAAAACCTGGGAGACCTTATTATTTTATACAGGTGAGTCAAAAAGGGACTTCAGTTCCTTTGTCCAAAACCTTTCACTGGTGCATTCAGAACTCAATTTGCATGGTATTACATTGTATTATAATATATTTTTATACTGAAGGTTTAAATATATAAATGTGTATCTGTAATACCTTCTATAGTGACAATGACAATGATATTTTCAAATTAATGATACATGACAAGTTTAAGGGAAATTATGACCAAATTTAACATTTATCTGGTTGTCAGAAGTTACAGAGAATGCTCATAATGTCCAATTTTAGCACAGGCACAGGCGTGAAGTTGAGACTGTCCCTTGTTTAGCAATTATAATTAATAATAAGAGGTGAATCTGAACAAAATGGAATGTAATAAACAATATATTATACTTGAACACATCTTCTCAGAACATCTTATTATTTATAATGATTATTTTTTGATATTTCATTTATATATTTCATTTTAATAATGTTCATTATCGTGTGTGTGTGTTTGTATATGTATTTGTTTGTGCCACTATATGTGTGTGTTTGTCAGTGTTTATCTCAGAAATGACTGTCTGCCTTATTTTAGTCTCTATAATTTTGCTCTTTTTTTTCATTAAATAAATGATCAGTAAGTGCTCCTAGTGTGCCTTTATTCTACAAAACCACATCACTCTTTCTTCCTCTCTCTCTCCTTTTGTTCCCACTCTTCTTCTGGAAATTGTCTGTAATTGTAGTCACTCTGCCAAGATTTTTTAGCTTTGACCTTTACAGTGTAATAACATGTGAACTGATGGAGCAGCCGCTTGTCTGGCCAAACTCTCTGTTTCAATCTCGATTGCGGCGTCGCTTGTGTGTGTGTGTGTGTGTGTGTTTCATTGTTGTTTTGCGTAGCGCCTTCTCACGCACAATACGCCAGATATTTCTATTTTGCCAAATGATGAATCTGTGTGCCTGACCTCTTGTTCCCGACTTCAAAATGGATGCAAAAATTGATGAAATTCACAGGCAACAATTACTCTGGGCTTTGATCTCGGGTCTGAGGGAGAGAGAAAGAGGAAAAAAAGAGATAAATAATGACAGCGGCTCAAACACTGGGAGTTTGGTGAACTCCCTCACAAAAAGGAGCCTCTAAAATCTGTGTATTATGAGTTCATTCATTTTCAAATTAGAACCAAAACCATGTTGTTGTTTTTTTCAATATTCGATTCCAAAACAACACAAAACAAAAGACTATTATGAATATTTTATTTTGATTTTGTATTTTTGTTGATGATTGTGACCAAAAAAACTCATATACAGTATAAATATATGAAAATGAATAGAATAAATATATTCTACATGTTATTGTATATCTATACTTTATATGAGTATAAATTTACTGTGTATGAGCCTATCCGCTAGTTCCCAGGATAGTCTCCGGTCCTCTCGCAAACTTGATTTGGGAGTGGTTGAATAAGTGGTTTGAATAATGAATGAAAGAAAAAACATATAAAATATATAACAATAAGCACTCTTATACAACTCATTTACGCTCTTGTTTACTGCTCATAAGAATGGATAGCTTCGTTTTGTTCTTTGGCAGTAAGCGGGTTTCTCTTCTTTATCCGTGGATAAAAATGGACATAGAATAGGGATAAAATGTAAAATATGAGTGTGTTATTCATTCTTCCATTTTTCATTTGGGTTTTGATATGGGAAACCCTTGTTATTCCTTTCATCATTTTAGTTTTGCAAGCCTTTTTGGGTTTTGGATTTCTAATGATACACAAATTCTCCATCTTTTCTCACCTGACAAAGGAGGGAATGGGTTTGGGGAACGAAACGACAAAGAGAAGCGACAAAGGTGGGAGCCTAATAAATGTCTGAAAAATAACCTTCGGTAACCAACTGGAAAAAACCCCCACAAAACTAATAACTGCTTACTTTTTGTGTCCTTCACCTCGAATCGGCTCCATTTTTTCTGTGGCGAAGACGAATCTGTTTACAAAAGTGCACGCGAAGCAAAAAACAGAATAGAAAATCATGGTCCTATGACTTGAACTAAAGGCACTCCATACGTCCCCTGAGTGTGTTCGTGTTTGTTTAGGTGTGTGTGTGTTGGGGCAGAGGGTCCCTGCTTTATTGATATTTGCGGAAGCCTGTGAATTTGCTTTGGAGTCAGGGACCTTGTTGTCCGACTCAGGCCTCTTTGAATGCCATTGGGTTTTCATAGTTCTTTCGGGAGGACGCCGAATGCAAGGTGACTTCTAGGAAGGGAGGTGGTGGGGGTGGGGGGTGGGGGGTGGCTTTGGAGGTGTCTCGAGGGGGTGCTTAAGAGCAGGGTGAGGGGTCCTGGGCCACCACGACGAAAACCTCTCATCTAACACACACCGGGGGCCAGAAACAACAGCGAGCCGGATTACACATCGCTATGGTCGCTGTGACACCCAGCAGCATCCTCGCCGGCTTCAAACTCTAATGACAACACCCTGTTCTCAATACCAAAAACATACACACACACACATATACACACAGACAAAGAGATGGAATAAACTGGCAAACTTGAAATAAACTCTGTTGGACGCGGTTGAGGAGGAGGATTGAAACTTTGAATGTTGTGTGTGTTGTAAGGCATGTGTGGGATGCTGAAATGTCAAAATAGGAAAATTCTAAAATAAAAAGAATGTGATTGCTGGGTAGCAACAGTCAGATTTTTTTCTTCTTGTTCCCATTCTTCTTCTTCTTGTTCTTCTTCTTCTTCTTGTTCTTCTTCTTCTTCTTCATTTATTAATGTTTATTTCTGTCTTTGCCGTTAATTTCTTTTCTCTTTACATCCCTGCTCTAACTACCAAATATATACACAAACACAAACACAATGTTACAAACTCAAATTAAACTCTGGTTGGGCGCACCTGAGGAAGAGGAATAAAATTTTGAATGCAGTGTGTTTTTGTGCTAATCTAGAGTTGTCAGGATTCTCAAATGTCTAGAAAGGACAGTACTGTGATTGCTAGGTACCTTTTCTTCTTTTTCTTCTTCTTCTTCTTCTTCTTCTTCATATATCAGCCTTCTTCTTTATCCAATCTTCATTTCTCCTCCTTCATCCTTCATCCAAGGTTTTACATCCCTGCATACTGCATCCCCTTACATGCCCTACCTACACAAAGAGATGGACATAAGCTTGGAATAAATTCTGTTGGAGGCAGAGGATTGAAATTTTGAGCACAGTGCATGTTTCTGTAGATTTGGGATATTTGAATGTCTAGAGAGAAAAATGCAAAAATAAAATTTGTTCTTTTTTTCTTTCCTTCCATTTCTTATTCTTCACTTATCAACATTTTTGTGCACCCTTTCTTAGTTTTTCCTCCTTCCTACTTTCTTTTCTAATATCTCATTTCTACATTTTCTCCTAGCTTTTTTGAAACTTCACTCCTTCTACAGTTTATAGCTTAAGATATTCAGCTAATAGAGAAAAAGCCGAATATTACTTTTTTGTCAATAGTCCAACGGCATACTACATTGTTTATTGTTTATTCCATCTAATCATTATTCTTTATGGTGTTGTATATTTTTTGGGAAAAGTACAGCTCAAAATATTCTCACAACATCTCAACAATCTTACAATCTCAGGTATTTTTACAGAACAATTAAGTCGTTGAAAAACTATATCCCTTCTTTAAAAACACACACATTTGGGTTTAAATCCTGTGGTTTCTAAGGACAGAGTTCAGGCAAGTCTTATTCCATATTATGTTTTTCTTATTATTATAAATTCCTGACCAAGGGGAGCCCTAAGTCTTCATAATGAGGAATTACAACACACTTACAGAACATTACAGCACTTTAAAAAATTGCTAAGCACAAACGGCCGTAATCATATCATAGAATGCTAATCATTTTATATGTGGCGAATAAGGACTGACCAAAAGCCCCGAACTGGGGGCTTAAGCTGGCCGAACTCTTCCTGGGAGGACAGTGGTTGTTAGGGTTTTCCTTTTCTCTGGCCAAGCAGCAGAAAATCCAATTATTAGCAACAACCCAATTATTTTCCCCCTCTGACTCCTGGCTCAAATCCAAGGTCGGATTCGTGGATTAGCAAGGTTTTACGGATAGGACACAAAAAAAGGAACGGAAGCAACAATGTTGAATCCCCACGGCTGCTTTAGCTCTTCCGGGACTGTAGTTGGAAGGCGACATAATCACTGAAAGCAAGACAGGAAAGCGAGGGGAATGAGAGAGAGGGATGGAGGGAGCGAGGGATGGAGGGAAGTCGGCTACAATCTGAGGTCGTAGGACTCGCTTCCCTCTGTCAATGAGGGAGCGTCTACAGGGGAGGCCTTTATTGACATGGCCGTCTTTAATGGTGTGAAATTCTCAAAGGTAAAAACTCCATTGGTGAGTCAATTATTGTACACCGTCTGCGTTTGTATACGTGACCTCTGACTGAAAGTTTATATCAGACCCTGACCTTTGACCCTGCATCGTCCCCAATAAACAACCTTGACCTCTCCAGTCTGTAAGGTCACTCCACTCTTTACACCTTGTGTGAACACAGCAGACGTTTTATTGAATGCTGTTATTGACATGTGGTATTGATTGCTATTGGAAGACGTCTCTTTAGTTAAGGACATTGTCAGTGATATTGAGTTAACATCTTCAGCCCTGTTCTATGGTGATAGATACATAAGAAGTTGTGAAACGCTGGTATTGTAAGTTTAGCAGGATTGTGAATTTGAGATACCTGTATGTCTGGCTTTCTAAAGTGAATTAAAGTGAATGCTTATTTATCATTGTGAACACTCTACAGCACAGCACACACTGCACTACAATTAAATGTGACCTCTATATTTGCCCCATCCACGAAGGACTGCCAAACAACTTCTCACTTCTCCCTCATGGATGCGTCAAATGCAGAGGTCACGTTTTACTGTGGTGCATTCTGTGCTGTGTGGTGTGTTCACAATAACAAATAATCACTCACTTAAACTTAAACATTGAATATCTTGCTACTATGAGTAAGTTGAAAATATTAGGCAGCAGGGTAAGAGTTTGTCCTTGTAGTTGATGTGTTGGAAGCAAACAAAAAAAAAAACAGGCAAGCGTAAGGATTTGAGTGACTTTGATAAGTGTCACATTGTGATTATGGCTAAAAAAGTCCAAAATGGAAATAGCTTGTTGCTTGTAGCTTGGGGTAAATGGTAGCGAAACAGTTAGGGAGCAGACCCCACGACTGGAAGGTTCCCGCTTCAAGTCCCGAACTGGTAAAGGTACTGCTGAGGTACTCATGAGCAAGATACTACAAGCACTGCACCCCTGGTGCTGCCAAAAAATAGCTGCCCACTGCTCCTTCATGGATGGGTTAGAAGCTGAGGTCACATATTGTTGTGGTGCACTGTGGGCTGTGTTCACAAATAAATTCTCTAGAGAAGCTTTTGTTTAAAAGTAGCTTCACCAGCACTGCTTCAGTTTATTGGATGTAACACATGCTTCCTCACTACAGACTCAGTAAGTAGATCTGCTGCTCTGAAGCCCAAGCCAGCCTGAGCTCACTCTTCCATTGTTGCCAAATTAACCTGCTAATAGCCGCGTCCTCGTGGCTGTGATGCATTAATTAGCTAACGCCACAGCTCACGACAGATTAGCAAGGCGTCAGCCGGCATCCTGGCCAAGCACGTCTCTAGCTCCAGCAGGTTTTTTCGTTTTTTTGGTGTGTGTGCAAATTAGGGCTGGTAATGTTAATCTGGAAACGTCAGTGTGTGATTTTTTTCATGCAATTTAATCACATGACTAAGTTTGGCGCAAATTTCCACTGACACATTCAGCACACATGCTTATCAGACCGAAGCCTGGTTTATAACTGATGCATTAATACTTAACACATGGCTGTACACACTTATTACAAAGAAAAAGAAGTCTTTATAATGAAATATCAATATAAATCAGACATGAGTGTGAGTGATTTTTTGTGTCATTGTGAACACACCACAGCACAGCACACAGTGCACCACAACAAAATGTGACCTTAAGCATTTGACCCATTCATGACAGAGCAGTGGGCAGTTGACATGGGCAACGCCTAGGGAGCAGTGCTTGGGGACAGTACCTTGTTCATGAGTACCTCAGTGGTCCTGGGACTCGCACCAACAAACCTCTGATCACAAGGTGAACACCCTTACCGTTACACTATTAACTGCTCCTGAAAATGACTGAAAGTTGTGAATAAGGCAGGAAGCAGGACACACCTACTGCAGGGGGGCATTATGGTCCAATCATTATATTGACGGTGGCACTCGTGAAAGTGAAAGTGAGTGATTATTTGTCATTGTGAACACAACACACAGTGCACCACAATGAAATATGACTTCCGCACTTGACCCATCCATGAAGGAGCAGTGGACAGCTAACATAGGCAGCACCCGGGGAGCAGTGCTTGGGAGCAGTACCTTGCTCATGAGTACCTCACTAGTACCTTTACTGGTCCGGGATTCAAACTGGCAACATTTCAATCACAGAGACTTCCTTACCATTACGCTACCTACTTGTTAAATTATAATAAAACTGTTTACAACCTCTAATTTTATGGTAGCCAATAAGCCTGCATGTTAATTGCTGAAAACAAATTAAAAGTCAATAAACACCAGATAAAGTTCATTTTTATTATGTTCATTTTATTTATTGATTATTGTTGTTTGTATTTGAAGTGCAACATCAAGGCAAATTCCTTGAAAGTGTTATGTTCTGAATTTACCAAAAAGCAAGTATTGAAAACTTGTAATTAATTGTGTTTAACGCAATACATTTTTAATTGATTTTCAGCACTACTGTCTATACATACAGTATGTAAGATATCTTTCATGAGAGCTGCATTTCTATGTTAAGCTATGCTTTTTTTCTGCAGAATAAGGGGCTCACTAGCTCATGAAACCTGAAGGTTTGTGAGGCGGACATGTAGGCAGGAATTTCCAAACTGTTAATGTTTCTAGAGATGCTGTTGAGAAACTGAAAGTGAAAGTGAATTGTGCTTAGCAGAAGTGATGCCTCTGACTGTGACTCCTGAATGCTCAATATGAGACTTTCTGTCAAATCTCTACTCATCCATCCATCACTGTAAAGCTGTGTTTAAGTTTTTCCACTGTGAGCTGCTAGTTGTCGCTCGGTATTTGTGCTTTTGCTTTCCTAATCACACAGTAGGCAGAATGTCAGCCTGCTCAATGTAGGATTCTTGCAGCTGGTTTTACAGCTACTCATTTGGGAAAGACGTATATAAATTAGACATGATTCACATGGGTTTACTCTAAATCATTTAAGCTCAATATAAAGAGAAGCATACACACACACACACGCACACGCATTATATATATATATTTGTATATATACATTTGTATGAATGTTGCCAGAATCATATAAGAAACAGAAACAGTTGCAGTGAACTGGAGCAGTCGGTATTGTAATGGTTAGGGATTTGGCCTCATGATCAGAAGGTCACTGGTTCAAGTCCCAGACATGGTAAGGGTACCGCTGAGGTACTTATGAGCAAGGTACTCCTCCCAAGAACTGCTCCCCATGCACTGCCCAAAAAAGCTGCCCACTGCTCTGTCACGGATGGGTCAATTGCAGAGGTCACAATTGGTAGTGGTGTAAGAAAAACATGTTTTCAATTTTCTAGCATTGCTATCATGTATTACTATATTGACTAGAAATCCATAAGATTTTATTTACTACTGTATGTAAGTTCAGTGCAACCTGGTGAACATATAAAATACATACATGGTCATGATACTAGAAATGTCTAAGAATAAAAGTCTGCTAAGCACATATATGAATCATACAGAGGGTTTGCATGAACAACACATTAATCACTCTCATACTTGTCCCTCCCTCGTTATCGGAGCGAGGGATGGAGGGAGGGGTTAGAGAAAGTTGGCCTGTCAGACGAGTCAACACACTTGAGTGTGTGTTCATGCGAGAGACGTGCTGTCATGTGCAGTAATAACTAGACGTAGTTTAAAGCTCTGACTCAGGCAACAGTCACCAGCATTGAGCTGCTGCTTCTGCGTGTTCGTATTACGAGTTAACTTTAAATAACTTTCCCATAACAGCGACTGCCAGCTTGATTAACAGGGAGTGAAACTGACAGGGACATTTTTTGGAGACATTCAGCAGCATGTCCCTCATTCACTAATATTTTCTTAATTCTTTTCCTAAATTGGCTCTTAGGAATAATAATAATAATAGGCCCTGAAGGTGTGAGTTACAGTGTGAGTGTGTTTGCCTTGCAGTGTGTTGCAGTGTTGTCAGGAGCCGGTTTGCCCCTTAGCGGAGCAGACAGGAGGTGGCGCTATGTCTAGTTTAGTCCTTTTTTGTTTCTTTGTTTGTCTCGTCTTGGCTCTAGCTTCCTGTGTTTGTGTTTTGGCTTTATGAGTTTCACCTGTGTTCTAGGTCTGCCTCTTGTTATGTGTTGTATATAAGCTTATGTTTGCCATTCATGTCTTGTCGGTTCTCCCTCACTCCTACTGCTCTCTGTCCTACTCCACGGTGGAAGCCAGCCAATGCCGGCCGAAGCCTAGGGCGAAGTTACTTCTGGGCTAACAGCTAGCCGCTACCGCTATGCTACACCGAGGCTACTAGCTCAGCTCAAGCGGAGGTGCAGTATCCCCTTGTGTGCTTAAGGGCTCTGCTCTCTCCCTCTCAGTCTGTGTTCGCACCAGGAGAGTAGCAGTTCTTGTTTGCCCTTTTGACGGCAGATATTCTTCTCGGAGCGAAACTGCCTCCGTACCCTCCAGTGTTCCTGCTGTGGGAGGGGAAGGGGAAGCTAACTGCGATAGCCGTTTGGGCTCGAAGTACAACCTCTGCCTTCTCTGTCTCTCCCTCTCTCTATCAGCTAGGTGCTACGTTGGGGAGAAAATAAGCCTGGACTATCCCACAAATCTTAAATAAATAAATAAACATTGCTGAATGTCGCAATCTGGACACAAGATTCAAACCCACAACCTCTTGGTCCAGAAGTGAGTATCCTTATGGGTATCGAAAAATACAGCCATGTACAGTATTCTTGCTCTTGTCTTTGCCAAGATAGACTCCATCTTCCAACTCCATCTTACGGCTGCCAAGAGCATGCTGTGATGCCACTTCTACAAATTCAACCCCAATTACAAACATTTGACAGTTGAAAATGTCTGTCTTTGAGTGAGTGATTATTGAGTGATTATTATTTGTCATTGTGAACACACCACAGCACAACACACAGTGTACCACAACGAAATGTGACCTCTGCATTTGACCCATCCATGAAGGAGCAGTGGGCAGCGTGACGGTACCTTGCTCATGAGTACCTTTCCGGTAAATTTACCGGTCCTTGATTCAAACCTGTGTGCTTCTGATCACATGGTGAACACCCTACCATTACGCCACCAACTGGTTAGTATTTTTGTAACAATGTAGCATTTTGAGACACTACATGATTATCATTTTTTTAATTACTGTGAAAGTACCTTTTTAGTATGAATAAGTAACTTATTAATGAGCTAAATTAGGCTTGAAGTGTAACTAATTTCAGTTAGATATTCTGCAACACTGCTGTGAACAGTAGTGAACTTTCTATCCCAATAATCCCACCTGAGCATCGAAATAAGTCATCCAGGTCAATTCTTCGAATGCTAGAAAATTTATGGAGGTTCCACTGTTAGTAAACTGCAACCTTTATTTGAACAGAAATCTCATTTTGGTGGGCCCGTGGAGGGGAGGAGGGGTTTGGTGGGTCAGTTAAGGGGGAGAGTGATGGACTTTATATTGTTGTGTAGTGTGAAATAGGAGTGCATTCAGTCGGAAAATGTCGCAATGCGAATAAAATGGCTTCTGGACTCTTCTGGAATCACCTTGTATAAAAATCACATTCGGGTATGGCTGCTTATTAATTCATAAGCCATTAGTAACATATTTCTGCTACAAAAAGGCCTCAGACAAAAGGCAGCGAGAGAGAGAGGGAGACTGCTAGGGATGATGCATATGGAAATATCATTTCAGCATGCTCGATTTAAATGGGGTCGCCTAGAAATGGCTCCGACAGAGTGCCGGCCTGAAAAATGCACATGCAGCAAAGGGTGTTTCAGCAATGTTAGGTACCTGCTCAAAAAATGGCAGAGACATTCAGGAAACATGAGCCACATTAGCTGTGTTTAAAAGATGTTCCTCAAGAACTGCACGCTTCTCTTATATTTAAGACATCTGTATTATTTAAAAATAGTTGTTTTGACGAACATTACATCTGCTACTTTTAAACAGTAGCAACTACTACGGTTAAAATTAACTAAGGTACGGCCAAGCTACTGTTTTAACATAGTAGTTAGTTACATTGTAAGCTACAGAGAAAAAGTAGCTAACTACATCCAAGTTATTTCATTGTTGAATTAAATTAGCAACAAAGTGATTTTATATGATCTGTGCAGCTTAAAGATGTAGCTACAATACCTTCCAAAACCCTAAAATTGTTACAGTTTGCTTGGAACAAAGCATCACTGATGACACTGGCATTGACGACTTTGATCCTGCGTCTATGCAAAAGGGAAGGAATTTTGAACATTATAACTTTAATTGTAAAAATACATCATTCTTCTTGAAAATGAATAAACAAAACATTTCATTATTCATTGCTAATATAAAAATATTGTTTGTGATTATGGTCATTTCACATAGAACTATAGCTATATGCAGGGTTAGAGAAGCTACTTTTAAACTGGACCTTAACATGCTGAAAGCTTCTACTGACTAAAAGTTACAATTAAGCTACTGTTTTAACATACAGTAGTAGTTAGAGTTCTGAGTTTCTGAGTTCAGTAATTTTTTTATGTCCTCTTTATGTTACTGGAACATCCCATTTATTTTCCCCCAAAATGTCTATACTTAAATGTCATATCCAGCTGTAATGTCTCTTTGAAATCTTTTACATTTGGAGCACATAAACATTTCTTTTACCTCTTTAAAGTGAGTTAAACCTGCTGTGCTCCTTTCTTCCCTTTTCCACTTTTTCCACTTTGTTCATTTCAGGGCTAAAATATGGCTCTGAAAAATGAAAACCGACCTTCAGTCATCAGTCCCGAGAAGGCTTGCTGGTGCAGTGGCGGTGTTTGTCCAGGTGGGGCAGTGTGTTATTTTCTCTTTTTAAACAGAGGAGCAGGTGTTAAGAGCGTCTCATTTCCCCACATAAACACCTCTCGCTCTCCCTCACCATGAATTATTAGCACAGACACCAGTCGCCTCTTTATTTTTTAAATAGGGTGAGCAGGCCGTAGCAGCTGAAAGCCAGTGAGCTGTGCTACGAGAGTATGTGTGAGAGTAAGTGTGTGCGTGTGTGTGGGACACATCGTCATGAATAAGTCACATGGCCCCTGGACCTTCCTGCGAGGGTTTGAGGGCTTCTGAGATTCATCTCTTTCATCCGCTCGGCCTGCAGTGTCCCGGAGAATTCACTGCGAATTCGGAAAGTCGGATCCAGCATATGCTCACAAACCAACGGTGGCCGAGAAGGCCTGATTGCAGTTCAGTTCAAAATTAAAAATTGATTTGCAAATGTAAATAAAGTACTGAAAATACAAAAATGTGCTGCATAACCATAATATGTGTTATTTGAGTTCATACAAATGCACTGCAATTTCGTAGATGTTGCGCAAATTTAAAAATGTGAAGGTTTTATAATTATAACAGCACATACACTTTTTACAAACACATTTCACATTCATAGACGCACTGCACATGTGGAAAACACGGAACGCTGCAAAGATTCACAACGCAGCAAAAGTGTTTTCTGGAAAACACGTTTTTGGCAAACTTTTCAATGACGATAAATTGTAGTCAATTTGAACACATTATTAAAACAATTGTATTGTATTAGCTCCACAGAAACAAAAATTATAAAAGCATTCAAGTTCAGCATCCAAGTCCAGCATATGTTCAGAAACCGATGGTGGTCGAGAAAGTCCGATTGCAGTTCAAAATTAAAAATTCATTCATTCATTATCCAAGCCGCTTAATCCCAACTGAGGTCACGGGGGGACAGGAGCCTATTACGGGCGCAAGGCCGGGATCAACTCTGGGCAGTCGCCAACAAACGGCAGGGCACACACACTCACATTCACACCTTACAGGGCCTATTTAAAATCGTCCATTAACCTATAGTGCATGCTTTTTGGACTGTGGAAGGAAACCGGAGCACCTGGAGGAAACCCACGCAAACACGGGGAGAGCAATTCACGACCTTCTTGATGTGAGGCGGCAGCGCTAACCATTGAGCCACCGTGCCAGCCCAAAGTTAAAAATTGCATTGCAAATGTAAAAAAGTGCTGAAAATACAAAAACGTGCTGCAAAACCACAAACCTTATTCGAGCTCATACAAACACACAGCAATTTCATAGATGTTACACAAATTCAATCAAAATGACAACACATGCACTGTATTTCACAAACGTTGCGCTACATATTGCAGATGCACTGCATATATGGAAAACAGGCAAGTTTGGAACACTTCAAACAGCCACAACAGAAGTGAACTGGTCAGATGTGTTTTCCAGTGGACACGTTTTTCAGCAAAGTCTATTGTCTATTGACAAACTGATAGTGGCCTAGAAAACGCAATGCTGTTCAAAATTAAATATCAGCATGCAAATAAAAAAAAACATTGCAATTAGAAAAACGTGCTGCAAAACAACAAAGGTTGTTATTCAATTTCATGAGGCTAGTGTAAAACGTGATTTCAACAACTAAAACAGCTGTACTATAGTGCTATGCAGTTAAAAATCCTATTTTGTTACTACTAGCTGATATTTTTATTAAATTAAAAAAAAACTTTCCTATGCTGTTAAGCAGTGCTGATTTTGAATTTTTATACAGACATTATACTGCAATGTCATTACCATTTTTTTACCAAGAAATTCTTGCAATATTAATAAAGTTAAGTTTTTATCTGTTTATTTCCCATATACATATATATATATATATATATTATATATATATATATATATGTATGTATGGATAGATAGATAGATAGATAGATAGATAGATAGATAGATATCCCATTAATATTACCAGTTCCAATGGAATTGAAAAAGCTCATTAATGCTCATTAGTGAATAAAGTACATTTTTATTGCTATAATTTGGTTAGTATGTTTCTTTAAAAGCTTTCAAAAAACTTCAAATAACTTAAAAATTATTTTACCTTTTAGATCTTATTTCATTAATTATGAGTTCTTTTTGAAGACAAAATATTAGTCTAAAAAATGAAAGCTGAGCTTTTGAAAATTTTCAGTTTGACACATTTTCAATGTTGAATTTTTGAATTTTTATTTTGCACAGCATCAGTGCAATTGCAGTGCTTTTGCATTTTAATTTGCAATTGTGCAATTTTTTAATCTGGCATCAGATTTCTCAGCTACTGTATGAACCAGAGAAAGTGAGAGATAAAGAGAGAGACGAAAAGCACCACACACACTCGTCCTGGTGGTTTGCGCTCTCGCGGGACGGCTAGCTTCAGCGGGACGACACGGCGGTAACTTTTCAATTAGAGGTGCGAGGTGAGCTCATCCTCAGTTCAAATAATGAGCGCAATTAAGCAATTAAGACGCCTGCAGCTGGCCGCGCTCCACTTAACAGGCCGCAAATGAGCCGGCGCGGCGGGAATTCCAAGCACTAGCACTGCCATTGCTGCTGTGTGTACAAATAGATTGGGGGTTAAGGTCGCAAGGAGGGAAAATCAAATAGTCGCAGGTTTCTCTTTTCGTTGGGTTTTTACAGATTTTTGTGGATGTGACCTTGTGATGTTTCTGAGGTGTTTTTGCCTGAGCAAGAAATTTTTTCTCGCACCCAAAATGATTTCTCATGCTCTCATGAGTTCATGTTTTGGCATGAGGATGAATACAAAATGTTTTCGGATGAGCACAAAATGTTTTTGCATGAGCACTTAGTGTTTTTGAGTTAGTACAAGACAATTTCACGTCAGCACTAGGGGTGTTAAAATCAATCACATAATTGATACATCGTTATGCAGACTTGGACGATTCTGCACTGATGCAGTGGCAGACCATAATCAATTATATTGTGGGTTTTCAACCAGCAGTCCACTGCTTCCTAGTTGCAGGTGGTCAGTGAAATAATTTATTTTGCATTCAGACATTTTTGCATGAACACATAAAGTTATCTTGAGATGTGATGTACTTTGTGGGCATGAGGTGCCTCTTCTGGGAATGACAATTGTGGTTGGCCTATAAACCAAAAAATTCAACTTCTCCTTAATAAGCTGAACATTTGAAAGAAGGTGGTAGGAGTTAAGTGCCTAAAAATGTGTCTAAGAACAAATTAATGTTAGGCTTAAATCAGGAACAGGCTAACCATGAGAAAAGTAAGAGATTGCATGAGCCAGGTAGAAGGAAAAACGGTTAAGAAAACCCTCTTCTGATGATCACACTCGAGTATCGCACAGATTTTGACTTGATCCCTGTCCAGTCTGTTTAAGCTGCAAAACCTGTCGAGGTTCTCGACGGCTTGCTTTCCCCTCTGCCGAGTTGCTTTGCTGTTGCCGTTGACGCTGCCGTGGCGTCGGCAGCGTCGGGGTCGAAAGTAGCATGGAGCATCCGGACGGGCGGCGTGACGAGATGTTTGGCATTTGTCAGGAACGGAAAAGTAGAGAAGACGAGGCGAGAAGAGAGGCAGCCTCGTATTCAGACATAACACCAGTTTTTAAACTATCGACTGCACAGGAGTTGCAGACTTCAAACGTTCCTTCTGACCCATTTGACGAGGAGAGCCCGAAACCAACACACACACACACTCTCCACACCAACCACCACCCCCACGCCCCCCAACCCCCTCCCCAGACCCCTATCGTTCATTATTGATATGTTTTTTTTTCCTACTCAAGTTTCTCTCTGACCTGGTACATTAAATAAAACATTGTATGGTTCATGGAAGATTATGAAAGAGCAACTCATAAGCAGTAGGAGGTGTACATTCAGCAGAATCCATTCTCGTATATAATGTCAATGCCAAACACACCCCATTCCCTCCCTCCTCAAAACCCCCCGCGCTGCCCTCCTCCTCCATCACCTCCCCCAACCCTCAAAACCCACCCCACCCCACCTCAACCCCTTATGCCCTGCAGGCATATTGGCGAAACTACCAATGGATGCTAAGCTTTTTCCGACAAAGCTCCGAAGATAAAGTAGCTTCCTTTTATCCCTGCTGCAAATCAATTCTGGGCCTTACAGCGAAATCCCATAAAATAACTTCAAACACCAGTACTTACTCCAAAAATTTGTATTATGGCTATATCTCTTTGAAGACCGGGCGACTGAAGTTTTGGAGGAAAAATGATTTAAGTGTTAGCTGCTAAGACGTCGACGTGTCAGCACTTCACCTCGGCTTTTTTTTGACATATCAACCCCAACCTTTTCTCTTCCCCACTCTCTCTCCCTCTTTTTCTCTTTCTCTGTCTCACCCCACCCTCGTCCTCTGCATGATGTTTCCTTTTTTTCCTTATTGCTCCGAACCACCCAGGCTTGGTGGTAAATACAAATGTTGGTTGTTAAATTAATGGCTGAGATAAACGGAAAGCTAGCTCAGGAAGGGAGGCCCCGTAGCGCTGCAGGCCAACGGTGCTGCTAAAACATTCATTTCTCTCCGAGATTTCTGTCAGTCAAGCCAGTAAGGACTTTAGCTACAAACTTGCCGAAGACGCAAACCCTCTTCATCACGTTACAGCAGCATTGGCAGACAGGCGGGATTCGAGCCATCTTACTTTATCGGGAAAAACGTAAAGGTACGACATATCGAGACAGCTCGCTTGCTGTTATATGAGAAAAGACAGGGATCTGTCTTAATTCCATTTAAATCCTTCGTATTTTGAAAATCCCAGTTCAGATGACAAAAAAATAGAAGATTTATACTGCATCAAGACCAATTTCATTGACAATGCCTTCAAAGGAAACTAGAGGCGATTCTGGTAGAAACTGTGATGAAAAAATGGATAAAAAAAGGTTAAAAGGGTACAAAAGAGAAATGATAAATGCTGTTTAAAGCCATTTCCGCTGATGATAGTTCAGGTAGCTCTTCAACTATGAGCTGGTGAGTTAATGTTATGAGGAAAAATAAAGGAGGGTGGAAAAAAGAAAGGAATGAAGGAGGTGAAAAGAAAGTTTCTGATAAATTCTGTACATAGTATAGCAACTCCAAGCAGTGTTTATACTCTCAGCCACTAGGAGACACTTATGTCAGGAACAGGCTATCTGAGTTATAACACTGTTCTGCCTAATGAAGAGGTCCTCAAGAAGAAGAAGAAGAAGAAGAAATGCATTTGCTTGAGAAATTGTTGTATATGCTGTTTGCTGAAAAATAGGTAATATTGATAGGTAGAATAAAGGAAACATAAAAGAAAAGACGAAGGGGAAGAAAAGATGGACAGTTGCTGACACATGCTTTCTCTTCACCCTCCTTGCCACTAGAGGACGCTTTTGTCAGAAACATGCTCTCCAGTGATTTCTCCTTAATGGCTGAACCTCCCTTATGCTGAAAATATGGAATTACTGTAGGCGTGTTGAAACTAATCACATAATCAATGCATGACAATGCAAACATAGACAATTCTGCACTGATGCAGCGGCGGACCTTAATCGTTTATATCGAGGGTTTTCAGCTGCCCCCTAGTGATCCACGGCAGCATTGCAAGTGGTTCGTGACATGCAGTCCAGTTTCACTCCTGAAATCTAAAAACTAGCACACTAAAGCACACTGAACACTGAAAACTGAAATTTCATTTAATTTATTTTGAGAACAATTCCAGATTATTTGGGCATCTTTATAAATAATGAATTTAATGCAAATATCTAAAAAGTAGTCTGAGTGTTGGGCCCTAGGACAGAAGCCATTGAAAATTCCTGGATTATATCATAATGACATTGCTTGGTGATTTTCTTGCTGTGGAATAAAAATTCCAGTTAAAAAGAACATCCAGGTAGTAACTATGGCTGCCCGATCTGTGATCCATGCCCAATCTATGTACAATGTGAAGTAATGTCGAAAAACTGGTGTAATGCATTGTAATGCATCGATATCATATCAAATCAAATCGTTGACCTGAAAATTGTATTATTGAATCATGATGTCTCCCCCCGGACTGCTGGCCCCGCCGGCCACTAGTGGCCGCAAGAGACTCTGTATATAGTTCACTTGGGTTCATGGTTCATGATGTGTATATGTCCTTATATGGTTCTGTTATGTCGGTTCCTCCCCTTGTGTCTAGTTGTGTGTAATCCATTGGTTGCTCCCTAATTGTCTGTTTAGTTTAGCCCCTATATAAGGTCAGTCCTTTGTTTCAGTCATTGTCCATGCACCCTCACTATATCCATGGCTTGGATGTTCCCACATCCCACATCTGGCCACTTCATCCATGCTGCTGTCTGATGTCTGCCGTCTCCTGATGTTCTGGTTAAGTCTGTTTTTGTCCTGTGTTCTTTGTTAGTATCTGTTAGTGGTTAGAGTAGCTGATAGCATTAGTCACTAGCATAGCATAGCATAGTTAGCATTCACCGTTAGCGTTAGCATAGTTAGCATTAGCTTTAGGGTTAGCATTAGCATTAGTCACTTCTGGTTTCCCTTCCCTTGCAGCATTAGCATTAGCCTTAGCCTGTTTAGCTTTAGCCATAGATTTAGAGTTAGGTTTGGAGTAGTTATGTTTCCCTGTTCTTGCCCTGTTCCCGATTTGCCTCCTGTTTGACCTCCTATTCCCCTCTTAGTGTTCTCGTTCCCTTTGTTGATTCACAGTCCCTGCCCAAGTTCTGTTCCCTCTTGCTGAAGTAGTCTTAGCAGTTTGTTTAGTCTGTGTTAGCCTGTCTTGGTGTCTTTGTCTTGTGTACTGCTCCTTCTGTTTGATCCCTCCTGTTTCCCTGTCTGCCCTTATCTGTAAATAAACCATGTATGCACGTAAACCTTCCTGCAGTCTGCGTCCGCTCCATACCCGCAACGTGACACATGAGACCAGTGAAGGTTCACAAATCTAAATTACAGTCTTAATGGTGATCAAAATTTGGCAAGGTGGGCAAAATGGGGCAGTTGGTAATTTACACTTTTACACTAGCAGTACACTTTTGCAACAGTACAATACTGTAAACGGGTATAAATTTCAACACGTGGGGGTTTGTACCGTAACGGTTAGGGAGTTGGCACTTTGACTGGAAGGTCACTGCACGTTCAAGTCCCAGACCAGTAAAGGTACCACTGAGGTACTCATGAACAAGCACTGTTGCCTGGGGACTGGCAAAAAGCTGCCCACTTCTCCTTCACAGATGGGTCAGATGCAAAGATCACATTTGGTTGTTGTGCACTGTGCTGTATTCACAATGACAATCACTCACATACAAAAGAGAAAAAAGACTTGGTATCAGCAAAAAAATATGATATTCCCTTGATTAGCTGAAAAATTTCAGCTATGAAGAGTGTTTCTACCACAACAATTGTGGGGGTGAAAAATTGAGTGGGAAGGAGAAGAACAAATAGAGTACCTCCCCAAAAAGCCAAAAGAGGAATGCGGCTTGGCTATTGACAAAAAAGATCCAACTTCTCCTCAGTGAGCTGAACATTTCAAACCATGAAGAAGTGCCCAAAAAGTGGGAAGAAAAAAATGAGTAAGTGATTATTTATCATTGTGACCACAGCTGTTATGCTGTTGATGTTCTTTGTGTTAAGCTCATGTCAAGAAAAGGCTAACCACTCCTCCTTCTTCTTCAGCAGCTCAAATGTCTTGTCTGCATTTTGAGCTGGCAAAAGTTTTATAACCACAAGAAAAGTAATTCTTCTTAAGGCAAAGGGAATGACAGCCTTATAGAAGATGCCCCTTAATATAAAAATTGGGAATGACAACCTGCAAAAGATCAAGAAAAGAAAAATATCCGTCTTCTTCATGAGCTAAAATTTTAAGTCATCAGTGTGCTTCTACGACAAAAATTGGAAATAGTTAGGTACCCAAAAAGAAGAAGTAATGAAGAATCACAATCATACCCTACAAATCAGGATGAAGTGGGTGAGTGGGTTTGATGTAGAAGCCATGACGCTGTTTGATGAGATTTGCGGTCAGGATGAGGATGTCAGTGCGGCGGGCTGTAATTACCACCCGAAACCTTTGTCGCTGCTGTAATCTCAGCGTCATGATCCTAATCTCCAAAACTATCAGCTAATGGTGGAGGTGGCTTAAGATCGAGTCCTGAGCTCCTCTTGTACTTTGTAGTGAAGAGTGCAAGTTGTCCCCCTCCTGAGTAAAGCCGACCCCCCCCAGCGGCGCTCATCCCCACCACAAAGGATGAGTGAAACCCTCTGGGCAGAGTCGTTGTCCTCTCCTGGATGAGAGCACTTGAGAAACTCTGCCCAATCCCACATACTCATCACTGAGACTCTGCAGTTTGCTGCTTTTGCCATTAAGATGCACTTTTTAGCATTTAATTTCAAGAATTGCATATTTGTTTTATTCTTGTTACGCTTTGGAAAGTTAGTGAATGAACGATTACATTGAGTCAAAAAGGGGAACTCTGTGACCATAACTTTGGCAAATGTTGAATTTTAGACCTATTAACTTGCTGTGTAGTGATGGCATAGTCACATTTTACGCTGTCCTGTAACTTTTACAATTTCAAATTGGAACTACCCATTTTCAGCCCACTGGTGAATAAAGGTGTAGGTCAGGAACAGGCCTCTAGAGTGACTAGAATTTTGAATCAGACATGATGTTTCACTTGATTGACTCATTGGACAGCCATTCTTTATGCGACTGAACCCCAGAAGGCATGACATTTTCTTGCTAATGAAACTTTTTTTAGCAAAGATTACTGACTGTAACATGGATTAAGCCTAATTTTAGACTCAATAGGAGTATGATGGCGATTCACCATTAAAATTCAAGGGGCAGCTGCTTGTGTAATAGTGTAAAGTGATTGCAAGGTTTGTCGTTTCAAATCTCAGACCAGTAAAGGTACTCATGAGCAGGGTGCCCACTGGTCCTTCATGGATGGGTCAAATGGAAAGGTCACATTTTGTTTGTGGTGCCCTGTGTGCTATGCTATGGTGTGTTCACAATGCCAAATAATAACTTAATTCATTAAACACAAGGCCTGTAAATGCACAATTTATGTATTTAAGACATGTTGCACATGTATTTTTTATAAAAAAGCAAAAACATAACAGCAGGTGAATGTTTAACATTTAAATTGCCTGAAGAGCATAAACTTCCCTGTAAGTTCTCTACAGTAATCTGGTGTTGATGTTAAATTCATATTAGAATATTGGAGACTTTTGCTATAGTTTTCATACAAGCACATGTGCATGTGGGATTTTTTTTCTATGGATGTGGCTGTAATTATATAAGAAAAACACTGTAAACTTATAAAAACCATACATAAAACATACATGATAGTGATGCTAGAAATGTGGAAGAAAACCATATATGAAATTAGCAGCTGGCAAATGAGGGAGAATAGATTGGCAATGTTGAGTTGCAAAAAGGATCGCCCTTTCTACATCACCCTAAAGCCGTCTTATTTTTGGAGCTTAGATGAATAAATAAACACTTTTATATTTTATTACTGGTGAATCTATATTGATCGAATTTCAGCATGAGAGTAAAGCAGAAGAGATCTGAAATATTTTGGTGTCGTTCAAAGATTTAAAAAAAAAATGTTTTAATTCAAACGCCATCTGCGGATTTTGGAGATGAAAAGTGGCTTCTTAGAGATGCGACCCTGATCTATAACTAATTTGTAGTGGATTACTAGGATGGGGAATGTAAAGTGTTTGAGGCTTTGAAGCGAAGCTGTAATAAGATGTAGGTGAGGACGTTCCAAAGCCACTTATTCAGGCCAAAGTGGGCTGAGCATGTCACAACAAAAGAGAGAGAAGATGATGATTCTAGATTTAAAACACATTACGGGGATAAGATTAAGATTAAAGAAATCTTGCCTTCATGCACAATGTGAAATGTAATATAATGAACATGTTGTATGTTTCCAGCCAGAACATCCTCCATCCATGCATGATTTTTAGTTAGTAATTATTATTTCTTTCAAGTTTTATTTCAACAGTCCACAGATTATCGTTAATCAAATTATGTCAGTAACCCAAAATTCAGCTGCATCTTCTGGAATATGTCAGAGAAGAATTGAAGGTTAAACTAAATGATGTGGCATGTATGGTATGTTTATCATGATTCAGTTTTAATGTTTATGTCATAAAATAAATAAGTAGAATAATGTCATGTAGAAAACTTATGTGCTTTAATATTTTTTATATAACCAATTTAAACAACAGAAGGACTGAGCCAGCATCTTTGGCCATAAAACCAGAGTGTACGTCTTTTTGTAATTTGGCACATCGCGTGTTTTTAAAGCAGTTGCCTATTGCGAGGGCAGCACTAGGGCCAGTTGGAGACCAGCAGCTTGGCGCTGACCCAGGAAATAAATGACTAGTTAATGGTGCGAAAGGCTCTGATTAATTTGGGGCGAGCTGGCGAGCCTCCTGCTGAATGGCATTGCCGTGATGGCATGGCGGCCATGAAGGCAGGCATTGAAGCGGGCACTCAATGACACAGATTACACTGGAGGCTTCTGCCATTTTTTCTTAACAATGGTAGACGATGAAAGTGAGTGATTATTAGTTGTCGTGAACTCAGCACAGCACAACACACTGTGCACCACAACAAAATTTGACCTCTGCATTTTACCTATCTGGGACTGAGCAGTGGGCAGCTGACACGGGCAGCATCCAGGGAGCAGTGCTTGAGGGTGAAACCTAGTTCATGAGTACCTCAGTGGTAACTTCACCAGTCTGGGATTCAAAGGCAGTTCAGTTCTGTTCAGTTTATACAATTTATGTATATGTAAATTATCAAAAGCTCAACATAACAATTAAGTCAAGCCAAAGTCAAAGTAATGAGATGACGTGGCTCCATGTTTTACAGAGTACAAACAGGCACACAGAATATACATAAATAATTAAATAACTATGGACCCAAGAGAGAGTATGGCAAACTCGGTCATTATTTACAGTAGGATCTTACAAAAATCCCTGTTGTGAAACCAGTTCACTTCTAAACCAGCAGATACAGTCTGTAAATTGAACAAATCCAAACTGTAGGGTGAAAACAGAGGATAATCCAGCAGCATTTAGCATTTATGCTCTTATCCACAGTGACTCCATTATCCTAACTTCAGGGCCAGTCTCAACTACAATTTCACCCTCAACCTGAGGTTATGGTTCTTGCTCAGATACCCATGGTGCTGGAGGTAGGATTCGAAAGTTCTTCTAAACCACTCAGAAAACCATTATGTAGTACAAGACATAACAATTCACAAAGAAAAGACTAGACCAATGCTCTTTAAATACAGGAAATTAACGGTGTGGCAAGTTAAAACTTGTATCTAGTAATTAGAGGTTGTTCAGAAAACATGCAGTGTGATTCCGGATCAGGCAGTTGATCTAGAGAGAAAGTAACTCCCTCCTGGATTCGAGCTGAAATCATACATTTACATAAAGCAACATGCAAATTTTAAATATACACTAAAACAAGATTTTAAGGTTCAGAAGAAGAAGAGTTACAAAGTCACAAATATTATATAAAGTGTTTTAAGATCTGGTTTAATAGAATCGCACTCAGAAGCGGAATCACTGCACTCAGCCATGGAACGAGACTTTGAAACCCACTTGAAAAAGTTCACCTTTCAAGGTTTCTTTCTCGTCTGGGTAATTATTAATAATTGCACTCTGACAACTAACTAATAACAATCTGGGCTGTAATTTGCAGTAATGGGTCATCAGTTTTGCAAGTCAAATAATGATCATAACTATTAAACCATAAAATAATAATCAACAAATACAAATAAAAGCTAAATTCCAACATTGGGTCTTAGTCGTCTAACAAACAACAGCCTTTCCAGGTGGGTTTCAGAGTGTTGTTGATGCTCTGAAACCCACCTGGAAAATTTCTTGTTTGTCAGAGCATCAACAAGGCTCTGAAACGCACCTGGAAAATCTCTTGCCTGTCAACCAGCTAGGGCCTGACATTGGCATTTAGCGTTTTATTATTATTTGTATTTATAGAGCAAAACGGAGGATCCATTACTACAATTTATGACCTGGATGGGTAATAGTTGGTTTTGTGGCATGTAAAAATTGATAATTACCCCAGTGAGAAGGAATCTTATAGGTCTCGTCTGCCTGCTAAGCATTGCCCTGGCGCACTGTGAGCCCCTGTATTTATTTATTTTATTTTTTTTGAGAAGGCTTGTCAATTATGCAGCTCTCTCTCGCACCGCTGTCACCAACCCAAGCGATGCTGCCTGCTATAGCAGACTTTGATCAGACCATCCAGGGCGAGCGCTGAGCCTGAGAGGAGTCGAATCTGGATCCGAATCCAAATCCGCATCTGGAATTGGTGCCCACTCCTTTACTCCTTAATGTAAACTTAATCATACATTGAGCTGACACAGCTGAAGATGCAATAAATGCCAGTTCACTTTCTTAATAATGAAGGAAAGGAAGGAAGGAAGGAAGGAGGGAGAGGAGAAAAGATGGAGAGATGGAGGAGGGGTCTAGGTTGTCATTGTTGAAGCTGATGAAGAGAAGGAGGCCCATCAAACAACAAAAACAACAATAAACACATCCCATCCGGTCATGTCAAACTTAAAACTCCAGAGCATTTATTCTGCTGCTGAAATGAATATTTGGGCCATATATAAGATTTTGTACAAAAACAGAGCTCAGACCAAAACACCACATTCACCATATATTATTTACTAAAGAATAAGGGAATTAGACAGAGGAAAACAATTTCTAGTTACTCACCTGTAAATTACATGAATATGTGGAATTTGGTGCATTTTGGTTTACAATATGTTTCTTATGAAATCTAATGGGAGGCTATTATCAGATGTCATATAAAATGTTCAAAGGTGTGAAAACATATATTTAGAAGATGATATGATGAATGTACACAGAAGGTTCTAAAATCCATAAGGACCACACTGCAATCATGATGTGATAGTGGTCTAGTAGTTTCAATATTTGCCTCTGGACCGAGAGGTCGTGGGTTCCAATCCTTACTCTGGCACTACCGTCTTTGGGTCCATGAGCAAGACCATTAACCCCAAAGTGCTCTCAGAGAGACTGTCCTTGAAATTAGGAGAAATAGAAGTTGCTCTGGATAACAGTGTCTGTTAAATGGCATAAATGTAAAAATAATCTCAACCTTGCAACTTTGTCACACACTTAGAACTTGGATTGGTGGTATGTTGGTGCCTGCCCAGGGTTGGTCATTGCCTTGCGCCTGTAGTCCCAGGTTAGGCTCCTGCCCCCACGACTACGAGATTAAGCGGTTCAGAAAATGAATGAGTGAATTAATTAAGTGATAAAGGGTTTAAAAATCAAACATGGCTCAGGGTTAAGGGGTTAATCTGTTAACAGTGTTTACCTTTACATTTTTTGACAACTTTCAAATATCAGCTTTTTGATTTTTAAAACCAGTAACCCAGTAGAGACTACAAATGTATTTATAATTTCCTTTTCTTTTAAATATCTAGGCAGCATCTTTCATAGCATCATCAGATTTGTGAGATAGCTATTTGCAGTTCCAGTAATCTAGTCAGAAGCAGCATTTATCCTCAAATGAAGACCTAATAGCAATGTTTTTGTGGCGGCAAATGGAACAAAAGGACTACAGAACACTTCACAAAGCCTCATAACTGCGAGAGCCAACACCTTTGGACAGCAATTCCCAGGGTGCCTCTTGGTAGCAGCTAAATCAGCTGAATGAACTGTGTCACACAATCGTCTGCGACGGAACCCCAAACGCAGGCGAGGACACAATAAAAGTCACCCGCTGCTCGCAAAAAGCTTTGTCACCAAAATGCGTTGTGATGTACGCCGATTTTTTTTCTCCTGTGCGTTTGCTGCTCAATTATGGATCGTGAGTCAAATGGATTCGGATGGCTCCCAAACACGGAACCTTCTGCTCTCTCCCATTAGTGTTTGTGAACGATAAAAAATGCATTAGGGGTGTGAATACACACTCCATGCAGGTGACTCGCCACAGTAAACTCTCCCCAAGCGACACTTCTAAAAAGTTCCTCTAAACTGTGGACCTCTTTCTTAAATGATCTCAATCATTATTTAAGTGAGTGATTATTTGACATTGTGAACACACCACAGCACACAGTGCACCACAAACAAATGTGACCTCTGCATTTGACACATCCATAAAGGAACAGTGGGCAGCTCTTGGTGATGGTACCTTCCTCATGAGTACCTCAGTGGTATTTTTACCAGTCTGGGACTTGAACTGATGACATTTGGATCACAGGGCCAACACCCTAACCTTTAGGCCACCACCTGCAACACTCTGGTGGGGAGTGATGGGGTAATGGTGATGGAGTGACATGGTCTGGAGGTTAGCATACTCGCCTCTGGACCAAGAAGTCATGGGTTCAAATCCTACCTCAAGCACTATCATCACTGGGTTCCTGAGCAAGACCCTTAACCCCAACTTGCTCAACGGAGGCTATCCCTAAAATTAATAAAGTGGAAGTTGCTCTGGATTAGAGCATCTGCTAAATATCATTCTTCTTCCACCCTTCACTTCTTTATATTTTGCAAGGAGAAGGCAATAGGTAGAGTGATTTTGTGTCACATGTGCATTATTGTAAATACTGTTCCTATGGACTAGATTAAAACACCAGAAAGTCTGGATCCTCGGTTACAAAATATGAAGAAATGAAGGCTGGCTCAAGACTTAAGACATCTCTATGCTACTCTATCTACCTTCATCTTCATAAAGTGTCAAATCCTATTTGTCATTCAATAAAACAATTATAGTATGAGTGAAAAAAGTAAACACTTTGCAAAATTAAGAATTTTGATAATTTGAAGTGAGTGACAATATTTGTGGCAATATTGCAATAAGAATTTCAAATATTTTGAGGTAGGTGAATTGGCTAAATTCACATTAAATTACAATTGTTTATTTCTTTTTAAATATACCTTGTGTTTGTAGAGGGCAGTTTCAAGGCTTCTATGCCGATGACAATTTAATGTTTGTATCTGTTAATCTGACAGGAGTGTTACAGGTTTAGATAGCAAATCCCTGTTGTTTGAGAGCTCAACATCACCTGCAGTGCAGAAACAGTGCACATCCGATGTCTGGCGCTGTTTGGAAACAGGCTCCTGGGTAAAATCTCTCGCTGACACGACTGTAAGTGCTGTTTGTTGTCAAAAAAGTCTACTACCCCAATGCCTCGGATGAAATATTCAGCGCTCCACTTTCGCTGTCACTGCACAAATCTCACTGACTCTCACCACTGAACACCAAGCTCTGATTGGAGATTTGGAGAACTGCACAATTATGCCAATATTTACTATTTATATCGTTATCGACATCGGTCATTGAATTTAAAAAATGTTTGTTTGACTCTGATTGATTCGCCTCTTTGTCTGAAGTCATTACTAACAGGTTTTTTTAGACGTCATGTGTTTCTGGATTTCTGTGACAACTCTTAATTACTAGATCAGGATCAGGAGTTTTAACTTTTCATGGATTTGACTGGTTTGATTTGATTTGTTGTTTCATTGTGAAGGGTCTTGGCAAGGTCTTGTACTGCATAGTGAGCATTTTCCTGTCTTGTCTTCATGTGTACCAACCATTGTTTCTTGTGTTACTGTGTTTAAGGTACTCTGTGGTACAGTTCACTGTGTGAAATTGAATTACTGGGCAGTTGGTAGTGTATCAGAAGGTACCACTGGGGTACTCATGAGCAAGTTACCGTCCACAGGCACTGCTCCCTGGGCGTTGCCCAGGTTAGCTGCCCACTGCTCCTTCACAGATGAGTCAAATGCAGAGGTCACATTTGGTTGTGGTGCACTGTGTGCTGTGCTGTAGTGTGTTCACAATGAAAAGTAATCACTCACTTTTACAATGTGATAATAAATAAACATATCAATATTCATTTTTACAGACGACATATCAGTTCAAGATATCAGTTATCTGTTAGTATCAGGTGACGCAGTGGTTAGCGCTGCCGACTCAAAGCGAGAAGGTCCTGGGTTCGAATCCCAGGGATGGCCGTAGGGCTTTTCTGTGTGGAATTTGCATGCTCTCCCCGTGTTCGTGTGGGTTTCCTCTGGGTGCTCCGGTTTCCTCCCACAGTCCAAAGGCAAATAGGTTAATTGGCAACTCTAAATTGAAATGAGGAAAATGAATGAATGAATGTTAGTATCAGTATCGGCTGTGAAAAAAAAACACATCAGTCAACCCTATTTGTTATTGAAGAATATCATACAGTGAACTGAGGGCAAGAGAACTGGTCCCAGCTGGAGGTGACAGTGGACTGACAATGTGCAGTGAGTCCAGCAGGCAGCAAAGCACTGACTGATGCTCTAATTGGATCACACTTGAAGGACTTTTACATCACAGTGTTACCATTTCAATCCTAATGGGTTCAGTGTTAAAAAAAAAAAAAAAAAAAATTTAAAAAAAAAGGATTCTGAAGCAAGAGCAGAACTCAGGCAATTATAGCAGGAAGAACAACTGGTAACACTTCATATTACACCACAACTATTAGGATAATGATATAGTGGAATACAGTTTGAGGCATTGTGCAACTACATTTAACATCAGACTGACACCATGCACTTGCACAGGTTAAAAGGCTGTTTGTGTTTAATTGCATTCGTTCTAAATGTAACTTATTATATCCAAAATGAACTGATCTGGTGTCTGTGTGAATTACAACCCAAAATGACACAGTGATAATGCTGATATCATGTTATTACACTTTGCATTAACAAAGGTGAAATTTACTAGAGAAATTGTGTGTTGAAAAAAGAAAAAAGTGGAGATTAAGATAAAAAGGGGAAACTAAAGTAAACTAAATAAAACTCATGGAAGGCGTTAAGTGATGGAAAGGGTAAATAGATAAATATAGTCAGCAGTTTGATCATTGTTGTTGTAGTTAAATATTTCCACATTGAAGAAAACGGTAAAAGGGAGAAAAAAGGTTTAAAAAAAGATTGATAACATGCACATAGTAATAGTCGTTTTATTTATACTTATTATTATTAGACTGAATGTAATGTCAGACCACAATATTTTATTTTCTATTGTTTAATATAAATTTTATTTTAATGTTTATTTTAATATTTGAATAATCAATATTTTTGTGTGTGTGTGTATAATTTGAAGTATTAATGAACATTACTGTCAGCATTTTCCATAGCAATGTACGAAAGCTGGTATAAAATAACATATATTTTTAGAAAAATAGTTTACTCTAGACATTTCAGTTGGTAGCTCTCACCTCTCACTGTAAAGCCAGATTTTGTACCAGAAGAGCCACAATTTTATACACATAACCACCATGGGACACCCAAAACACATTCAGCAAAAATCAGGGTTACATGTTAACTCTTTCCATTTGACAACAAGCAGGAGTCAGATTGCTTGTGGGACTGCAGTTTTTCCAAGCATTTCGAACGTTGAGCGCCGCTTGGTGTGAGGTGTAAAGAGGTAAATATTATGCCAGGGCACAGATTCTCGAATCCGCTGTGATTGGGGTTACTTTAGCAGTTTAGGGGAGGCTTTGAAAGTGAGATTCTTTCTGCCTTTAACTCATTGTCGCCTTGTTTTCAGGGCCATAGACTCTGGCCTTAATCTGTTTAGCTGGACTTAAACGGGCGGCGTTGACACCTCTGTGCTTCTTTTCGTCCCGCTCAAATCCCCCCCTTTTCACGTAACTTAAAGTGCCATCTTGCTCTCTCAGGGACGATAATTGAGTTTTAGGCAAAGTTTAAACAGCTTAAAGGGTCGGGACGTACAGATGGACGTCGGCCCGAGGAGCCGGTGTCGGTCGCGGGATTAAGACGTTGCCGAGAGAATGACGGGGCTTCTCTCTCTCTTTCGCTCTCTTTTTGCAGACACTTTATTCCCTCTCAATAACATTCTTTCACATATTAAGTTAATGCCACCCCTAGGTAGCTACTTTATCATGCAGAAAATAAGTCCTTAATCCAGTGCTGGTGAGTCCATCTCAGCCAGGCTTTGATGCTGACTCCCACCCCCCACCCCCCATTTTTTTAACCTTCCTCCTCAAATAAACCCCCTCCACAAAAACTTAGGAAGGGACTGTGTAAGACAAAGCACCCGTGACAGCGACAATCAGAAGCAGCTCAGGCCACAAGCCCCCAAAAAAGAAAAACAAGAGAAACTTCAATGCTTGGAGTGAAGAGGCAAGAAGAGGACAGAAGAGGTATCATTGAGATGAGAAAAAAAGTCAAAAAGAAAACATCAAAAAGGGAAAAAGACAAAACGAAGACCCCAAAAAGAAGCAACTTTCTGAGCCGGGATTGAGGCCGAGAAATGTATCCCTTTCAATTTTTATTTTAAGTTGGTTTCGAGTCCAGGAAAAAAGAACTCAGCCTGACTGATCTCCTTGTATGGCACTTTATCTGAGGAGCACCTTTGACCCGGTGTTGAATGCTCCAAGGTGGCGCGATGGGATTTAAACCGCAGGATTCGCGTCTGATGTTGGATTGCCATTCTCCTTCTACAGCTTTTTTAACGCGGCGGTGGTAGTGACGGTGCTGGTGGTTTTTGGTGTCGGTGGTCGGCATCTCGCTGAGGTTTCAGTGACTCGGCCCTTTGAGGGGAGATTAGGGCCGGAGAGCCCCCCGTGTACACGGAAGCATTAAAAGTAGCACGTATTTTCTCTTTTTGTCAAGTTTTAATCACCATCAAAACTAGCCATGCTAAAAATTTACCGCAATAAAATGATTATCCTAATGTGTTGCCTGCTACCAGAAGCATTTCTTAAATAGAAATAGAATAGAAATCTAGTGTAGAGGAAAAAACTTTTAGTTATTTTGTACCTAAAGTATAGAACACTATCAGCAGCAAATAGAGAATCACTTTCCTGCATTAAAAAACATTTAAAAGCTTACTGTATTATTTTCATGTTTCCTTGTTATGTTTTGTAACTTTTAGTGTTTCCTTGTAACCATGTCTTTGAGTTCAAATTTCTTTTTTATTTCTTTTCAAATGTCTATTTTGAACTTTTTTCATTCATTCATTCATTCGTTATCTTAACTGCTTAATCCCAACTGGGGTGGCAGGGACCGGAGCCTATCCCGAATTTACGGAATTTATGGGCGCAAGGCGGGGACCAACCCTGGGTAGGCGCCACACACTGCATGGCGCACACACACTCACACAATCACACTCTCACTCACACCTTATGGGGGCCACCAGTTAACCTACAGTGCATGTTTTTGGACTGTGGGAGGAAACCGGAGCATCTGGAGGAAACCCACACGAACATGGAGAGAGCATGCAAACTCCACACAGAAAGGTCGACCTGGGGATCGAACTCAGGACCTTCTCACTGTGAGGTGACGGCGCTGACCACTGGATTACCGTGCTACTGCTAACATTTTTCGTCTTACTACTATTTATTAAAAATACATCCTTTTTTGATTTGATGATTTTATTCTTAATGAAAAGCACGTTGGGTAGCATCTTTATTTATTAATAAATATAAATAAAAAAACCCTTTATTCATTTATACCACAAATTCATTTTTACATGAATTCATAATTTGTCTTTTTCCTTTAAATTTCAATATGTAAGTTCCTAAAATTAATAATTGACTAATAACGTAGGCTAACAAACTGAGCTTCCACTTACTTTGTTGGTATTTTGATGACGTAATAAATACCTAAACAAATACTTACTTTATTGGGAAAACCCTCACAAATGCTCACCCAAAAGACCCTGAAAAGTTGGACATCCACCACACCTGGAGCAATCGAGAGCGTTCCTTCTTGCACTTTGCTTACAAAAGTCTCCTCACCTGTCTGAAGCTGTGCGTTTGGTGGCCTGTGCTGGTTTTGAGGAGCAGTTGTCAGGAAACAAAAGGTGTGTGTGGGGGGGGAGTGTGATCCAGCAGATGGTGTTTGAGTCTGGAGCCCGGCTGGGAATCCCTCCTGGAAAAAAGAAGCCCTCCTCCTCATGAAGGGGGCCGAGGGGCTAAATCTTCTGTTACCGCGCCTAAGAAGACCATAAGCTTGAACGGAGCTAAAGAAAGGGCCTGCTACTGGTGCTAATTACCCAGAAACCACACAGAAAGTGGCCACCGTCACCCGCTGAAGAGGTTCACATCCCTTCCTCCACAGATAAAAGGCGTAGTATGAAAACATTTCGCTGGGGGGACAAAGGGACCAAGATTAACATAATCTATTTTGGGGGGTTTGTAGCCCCGGTAAACTGGCCATGTGTGAGCCTCTTTCTCTCGCTCTCTCCCTCGTCACTCTTTCATCTTTTGCTCTTCTCCTCCTTACCGTTTCTCTTGTATCTTCTGTTCTAAAGTCTGTTTCTTTAAGGACGATGTTACTTCATTCCCGCCTCTTTTCTGATAGTGTGCCTCGTTTTTGGGTTAATCGGACAACGGCGTGCGAAACGAGGTGTCACACTGCCGACAGAGCCTCCACCATGTTATGTCATTGTTAATCCCGAACCCATAGCCCCTTCTCTCTCTCTCTCTCTCTCTCTCCCTTCTTCCCTCCCTCATTTTCCTCTTTCCACTTTCCTCTACGCTACTCAGTCCTTCCGAAATGAGGTGTTACTTCTTGCCAGATTCGTATTTCTTCATCTAAAAAGCTCACTCAACACATCAAGTGTGAGTGATTATTCGTCATTGTGAACATACCACAGCACGGTACAGCACACAGTGCAGCACAGACAAATATGACCATTTGGCCCGCTGATAAAGCAGCAGTTGGCAGCTCTATCAGATCCCAGGGATCAGCGCTTAGGGACAGTATCTTCCTCATGAGTACCTCAGTGATAACTTTACCGGTCTGAGATTGGAGCCGGTGACCCTCTGATCATGGGGTCAACTCTATAACTGTAACGCTACCAACTACTCCAAGCTGCAAACAACTGCCCTACTCCAAGCTTTTAAAGGAGGAGGTAACAACTAGAGGTGTAATGATACATCAATTTACACGGATAGATCGATTCAACAATCAGTGAGCCCATAGCATCGATCCAAAATGAAAACATTTGTGATATATAGTACATATTGTAATGTCACTGTATATTGAAGCTGGTAGGAGGTTCTGTTTTTATTAAAAGGGGAAATTGAGCCTCATTTCTAAGAAATTTGCTCTTAAAAACATTGTTAGCATTTGTACCTAGGTAAGAATCTCTGAAGATCACTCTTGCACAAATTCTATTGCATGCATGTTAAATTTCTTAGCAAGTAATTTAAAAGAAAACAAGAAGATATTGTTAATGAAGGCCATTGTTTTTCATTTAAATAATTGAGCTCAGGAACAAAAAAAAACATCAAATGATATTTTAATTGCTTTTTGTGATTTGAAATGAACCGAAGTGATGGTGTTAATTCAGTATGTGATATCATCGAAATCGTATCGTAGCAGACATTGTGATATTTGCAGATGTCGAATCATTGTTACAATAACTTGTGATTCACACCCCTAATACATACACTGCAAAAAATGAAATGTTAACAAGCCAGAAAATCTTAAAAAGAAAAAATAGATCTTGGTTTTTTTTTTTTTTTTTAAGAATAACTGGCTTAACTAGACTTGCATGTGTAAGATAAATAATCTAATTTTAAGAAACATTGGCTACAATTATCTTATTAAGAAAAATGTACTGATTATAAGAACCTTTTAAAATGAAATAAGAAATTTAATTAAGGGAACAGAAAGGTTGTCATGCTCTCCACTACGAGTTACGAAATTCATGACAACTTTGCTTATTTTAAGAATATTAAAGCTAAAAACATGGAAAAATTGAAAGATTTCTCTCTTGTTTTAGGAGATCTTAACAAGATAAATTTTCTCACTATATTGGCAGATAATTTTGCTTGATTCTGGTACCTTTTTTCTTATTATCTGACACTGATTTTTTGCAGTGTAACAACAACACCTAGACCTCCATCTCTCTTCTTCTCTCAAACCTCAAATCTCAGACCAAAGACAGTGAAAGAAGCAGGAATACAGTCTTCTCGTAAATGCTGCTTTTCTCTCTCCCTCTCTCTACTGAGCCCCTAAAAAATGCTAAGAGTTAGCAACTCTTTTTTAGGGGCCCGCACGCCTGCAGGCGGCACCTCGCTCCCTTGTTTTGGGGGTGGAGGGGTGGTGGGGTTCTTTTTTCCGGGTGGTGAAAATTGTTTCAATTAATGGGAGTGATGCAGGAGGAGGAGGGGGAAAAGCGGAATCCCGAACAACGGAAGCCGAGCGAGACTTCGACGTTCATTATCCGACGCCGTCTGATCTTCTGAAGCCCGACTCGCAGACGCAGGGGGAGAGGAGATGCCTCGTCGGAGGAAAGCCGTAAACGTCTCTCTCACAAACACGAAGGGCCTTCTCTTTTTCGCTCTTTCTCTCTTTCGCTCTCTCGCTCCGAGCGGGAGGCATTTGAAGGCGACATAAGACTTGCTGGTATTGGTACAATCTGACATTTCAGACTCTTTTTAGATAGTTTTCCATCAGACATGGGTTTTTTGTCTCTCACTCTCTCCCTCTCTCTCTAAACCCCCCTCCAATTTTTTGTGCCTTTTCAGATTTCCATATTCCCCCTCATGTCAGGCTGAACTCTGTGTGACTACACCACTATTCCTTGTTTTGTTTTTTTTGCCTAAAGCTGGCGGCAGCGGCAACGCTGGAAACCTCGACGCTTTAATCGTAATGGCACCGCTTTTCCCCGGCGTCAAATATCGCATGGCGTTATTTTGATATCTTTGAAACAATATTTGTGATAGAAATACACTTTTAGTTGGGAAGTAAAAGAGATTTGTCAAAGGCGGAGGCGAGGCCGCTCTCACGTCTACACCAATTGTACGAATAGGGCTTTGAAAGATGGAAAGACATGTTGATATTCACTTTTTTTCTTTTGTAGAGATAATTGTGTCCTGACCAGGACATTTTTTGTAAATACTAAAACTTCCTTATTTTGAAAATGAGCCTTTCCCCTTTCAGCAGGGGGGTTTCCCATGGCGTACTTTTTGTTTGAAGGCCCCAAAACCGAACCCCATATGCGCGTGACAGTGACAATCCCAGTGTGAGACGGATGCATCAGAAAGAAAAGCTCACACACATCAACACACACATCCCTGCATGTAATGGTGTGTTTACAGAGCATCTCCATCAAACCCCCATTTCTCAACACACACGACATTTCTCAAAGGGACCAGCCACCACAGTTGTCTTTTTTGTCCCTCCTCCTTCTCTCCTCCCTCATGCCGTCTCATCCCTCTCTTTACTCATACATCATTATTCTGCTTTTCACTTTCTCAAACAAAATTCAATTTGTTCTAATATACCCCCAGCACACACTCATCTGAACTATGAACTAATCTCTTATGTTCATCACACACTTTTAAACGCTGCTGCAACTTTGCAACCATTACACCACCAACTGCACAACCACAAGATACGGACAATGCAGTAACAGTCAATATATATAAATGCCGGAAATAATTTCACAGAGAAAACATCTGCACACGAAACTTGTGTGCATTTATTTATTTCTCTCTCACACTTGTCTCTTTAGGGGCTCCATAAATTAGAAGTGCTGCCATGCTTGAAATTCATGTTTTAGAGTGAAAGATTTCACAAGGGAGACCAATAACAGGCTCTAAATGACTTTCCCACTTACTAATTGATGCCTAATTACTGTAGCACAGATCACAAGATGCTTCCTGTTCACCACTCACCAGTTATTACAGATTTCATCAAGTTGGTCAGGGTTCCAAACCATATCTCTAGCTGGTTTATCACCAAACTATTTTAATGAATTGAGCGCCCACTGAGTAGGAAAATATGTTTTTAATGTGAAATGAAAATGCAAAAATTGTTATTTACAAAATAATAATGGAGATTGTACTAGTGCTTTCCATAAAAAAATCAATCAGGTCAAGAACTTCTGGTCTGCACCATGACTTCATAAATCAGAATTTTTAGAGCCATTCTTGTCCTTTTTATAGGGTTATGCCTGTTAGTTTTTAATTTATTTTACTTCACTTTAAACTAGGAAAGTGAATCATTGTTTGGGTCTTTGTGTGTTTTTTCTTTATTTTGGGGCTTTCATTAAAAGCCTGGTTGATTCCTGCATTTGTGTCCTGACACTAACTGACTAACATTTCTGCAGGAAAAAGCAAAATGGATGGTGTTAATGGGTTTTTTTTGACCGGGCAAAACATAACCAAAGATAATAATAATTTTTTAAAAAGTCATTATCCCTAGATGTGGCACTGGTCACTCAGTCTAGCTAAAACTAACCTAAACCAAAAAGAATCAGAAGGCAATTAAAATAGACAGTACCTTAGATGAAACTCTACTCTTAGGTCATGAAGTGGTGTCCAGCACAAAGTCACACCAAGTTTTATTTAACTCAGTAAAACTGCAACAAACACATATACCAAGGCACAGTGCATTAAACTGTACTTGGTTTTATAGTTGTCCTAATAGTCATAGTCTAGGGTGAAGTGGGAAGTTGGTGGTGTAATAGTAGGGTGTTCGCCGTGTGATCAGAAGGTCGCAGGTTCGAATCCAGGGCCGATAAAGTTATCACTGTCCCTGGGCGCTTGTTAGCTGCTCACTGCTCCGTCATGAATGGATTAAATGCAGAGGTAATATTTCCTTGTGGTCCGCTGTGTTCACAATGATAAATAATCACTCACACTATCAGTTTGTTCTCCCTGCTATAATCATCGAGTTTGGCTCTGCGATCTCTCAGAATCTTTTTATTTCTTTCTTTTCTGGTCTTCAGCTGAAACCATTAGGGTTGAAATGGTAACACTGTGATACAAAAGTCCTGTAAGTGACATATATTTTCGAAATATATGAACATAGAATATAAATATATGAACAAGCTGTTTTCAACACTTTTCATTGGTAAAGTATTTCTAAAACTGTCAGTCCAACATGAGTGACCAATAGAATTGTTTTATGACAAAAAAATTAAGCTATTTCTAATATTACTGTAATGTCATTTATTGCAAAATAATAAATAGACAAAACTTTTATTGTACTTGCATATCAGCTTAAAAATAACCCATAGTAACAGCCAAAAAAACATTGGATATTGAATTTAATGAGTAATTATTTGTTATTGTGAACACACCACAGCATAGCACGCATTGCACTACAACCAAATCTGACCTCTGCATTTGACCCATCCATGAAGGAGAAGTGGGTAGCTTTTTGCCAGTGTTTGGGGATGGTACCTTGCTCATCAGTAAATCAATGATTCCTTTACCAGTCCAGGACTTGAACCGGTGACCCTCTGATTACAGGGTCAACTCCCTGTTGGCTCCAATAAAATGACAGACTGATTATCAGTTGTTCCCTACTATACATGTTCATGTTCTGTTCCATAAGATAGGATTGGTGGTATTTTTAATTGCTGTAATGTCATATATGTCAAAAACTAGTAAAATTAATAAAACAGGCATATCACTTTAAAAATGGCCAAAACCAATAACCATGAAAATACTGTATATTGGCGCAGATAATTTAAAAGGCCAATAATTGTTGAACCCTTACTACAAACTGGGTGGAGGTTGTGATGTAGAAAAAATATTCCAAAAAATGTGTCCTTTATAAATCAGATCAAACAAACCAATGTTAAACTGCTATTCACTTTAAACCTAAATCCTGGTTTTCTGAGGCCTGGAAAATGGAGCATGAAGAAAATTTGCCTAACTGATCAGATCATCTGCCTGTTGACTACTATGTAAAATATTCACTAGCCAACATGGCCATATAAAAACGAATACATGATTTCACATTTGGCAAAGCACATAATTTCTCCCTCTATCTCTTTCTCTTAGAGTGGTGTTTCTGATCCATATGTGAACTAACTGTCCACTCATTTCTTCAGCGCATAGTCAGCCGAGAGCGCAGCAGCATGAAGAGACACAGATCCGTCTCTTTCAGAGCACAAGCAAATCAAATCTACTTAGCGCAAAACAGGCGCTTATCCCCGAATGGCTACACTGTACACTCGACAAGACACGTAAATGGATACGTTTGTGTGCCGACCCTGAGAATTTCTGACCTTAACGCAGCTTTATGGGCCTGTTATGGTGCAAGTGCAATGTGTTGAGAAAGAGAGAAGATCAGAAAGCTGGTCAGCTGAAGCCTGATGCTCTGGTGAAGACCGCCAGACTGTGTAGAAAACAATTTTGGATTGATGTTTTATTTATTTATTCACAGCAATGAGATTGCTGTTAATGTGGGATATTCACTTTTAATAAGCTATTTCGTTTTAATTATATCATTCAAACAAGAAATCGAACAGACATTTACATTTACAGCATTTAGCAGACACTCTTATCTGGAATGACTTCCATTTCTTATTTACACTGCCAGCCTCCCTGGAGCAACTGGGTTAAGGGTCTTGCTCAGGGACCAATGGTGATAGTGGGGCCACCACCACCTGCTCTGTGAATGAAGTCTTTATCCATATTAGACCAAAACCAAAGCCAAGGCCAAATCTAAACTATATTTCATGTCACAGAATCAGAACTAGAACACACAGGAAAAGAGAAGCAAAGAAGAGACAAAGGCAGGTCAGACTGGCAACTCCTAAAAAAGTGGAAACACAGGTGACAGAGATGATACAATTAGGAGCCTGAGCTGGAACTGGTAAAGTTGTAAATGCAAGTGGGCAGAAATGTGACTACTTAACACTCAACATTTATCTTATTTGTACAAAAAAATTACAATTTCTATATTACATTAGCTAACTATTCTGTAGTAGCATTAGCATGAATTTCCATTTTCATTTTTATTAGACTGACATCCATTTCCTAATTACAGTCTCCCATTATCAATTTAGGTTAAAGGCCTTATTTAGGGGCCCACAAGTGGTAGTGCTATATGTAGAATATATCTGGAATTGATCCTACCACCTTGTGATACCACCATTACTTCCCCACATTACATCTGCTGTAGTTTAAAGTTTGCTGTCCCTCAGGGACCCTGTACTGGCCTGGGGCCCCAAACTATTGCCTGCCTTTCCTGTTGGCAAGTAAAACTCCTGATCCTACCACCAGTCTGCCACCACTGTTTCCAATCCAAATGAAGGTCAACAAAGACATTATAGTTGAAATTTCGGCTTTGCACATGAGTAATGTTAGTTTTTTTCCCTCCATGCACTCTCTTTTTTCAGTATCACTAAAATGTGCCACCCGGAAACCAACAGCGCCTGGAGGAGCAACCCACCCATGTAACCTTGGTGACATGCCAAGGTAAGAGGGCACATTTTCCCGTATCCCGGGCAACGGTTTCCCACCTGAAGCGGGTCGTGGCACAGCAGTCAGCCGAGGGGGTCGCGCTGCACCTGACACGCTGTACGGGGGCATTAACCTGGAAAGGGGAAAAGCGAGGCTGCGACGGTAGCTGCGGCGACGGTCTCGCTCGGATTAACCGCAGTTTCGCAAAATTCAGGATGCCATTGTCACTGTGCGTTTGTGACAGGAGAGAGCAATCGCTCGACCCTGCTGGCGTCCAGAGGTTCGGGTTGCATGGGTACGAGCACAATCGGAGAGAGAAAACATTTGGAGGAAGACTGATTTGACGCAACAAGACTTGGCTGGAAGCTGGATGGACTCAAAGCTGCACAATTGGCCCAGTGTGTTGATGTGGACATACAAATAAAAGCTAATAGGAGCTTTTCATCTAATGTATTCTATAGAATATAGTGTTTTATGATAAAGAGTAATTATGTTGTCATTCAACAGTTAAAAAGACACTGAGAAATAGGGGAGTGGTGGTGCAGTGGTCTAAGTTAATGTAGTAACCATAAGACTGGGTTTGAATCCCAGGAACCACTGTTAGGTCCCTAAGAAATGGACCTAACTTAAAGTTGCCCCAGGGAGACTGTCCCTGTAACTAGGACATGGAAGTTGCTCTGAGTAAGAAAATGTCTCAAATATCAGTGACTGATCAGTCCAATCAGTTCTTATAGATAGTCAGATTACAATGCCAAAATTAACTACCCACAGCTTTGGGTAACTTAAACAATTTCCCACTAGTTTCTTTGTGCTAAAAAGGAGGAATAATTGCCGTCCATTATGTTTTCTGATAAGATCTGCTTCTCCCAAAATCTTTTATGCTCTTAGTCACACCTGAATTAACACTACTGAATCTTCATAATAACATCCAGAGTACTTCTGAACTCTTCATGTCCATAAAAGACATGTCACAGCACAGAAGATTCAGGTTCATCAACTAGCGTTACTCTGTTGGTCTTGTGTTAAGTAGCTGGGTCAGGCAGGTGAAACTAGGGACCAGGGACCAGCTGTCATCTCAAGTCAAAATGTTTAGTTCACCAAGTGTAAAAACTCAGAGGACAAACCAGCACTAGAAGATGACCATAAATGATGTTCATGATGATCTATAAAAGTAGAGTTTGCCTGCCATGTCTGTAAAGAGAATTTATTTAAGTAAAACATAAAGGTTTGACTCTAGAAACAGTTCTGGTACCAGGGAATAGTGCTAATGTAAAATAAAAGTGAGTGATTATTTGACATTGTGAAAACACCACAGCACACACTGCACCATAATAAAATGTGATCTCCGCATTTGACCCATCCATGAAGGAGCAGTGGGCAGCTTTTTGGCAGCACCTGGGAAGCAGTGGTAGAGGATGATACCTTTCTCATGAGTACCTCAGTGGTACCTGTACCTGTTTGAGCCAGTGGCCCACCGATCTCGGGGCAAACTCCCTAAGCGTTACTCAACCAACTCTCCAAATGCCACATGCCAAATTGTGTAATAAGGAAGATATCCACAGGTAAATAGGAACTGTGGGGTACCCAATCTATACCATCATGGCTCATAAGTTGTAGTACACATTGATTTTATCTTAGACTTTTCCAAATGCCATAGGTCTTTAATCCAACAGATCTTAAGTTGCTCTTAAGACTCTCCCTGTAGTTAGGCAATGTAAGTCACTTTGGATTAGATGACTGATCAAATGCAGTAAATGTAAATCTGAAAGAAACAATGATGCTGAGAGTGGGTCATTTTATAAAAGATTAATACCAACAGAAGTGGAAACACAAGCAATACAATCACTTCAAGTGATAGAAAGTAATGATGGTAATTATTAAATGAGTTTTATCTCATCTAAGCAGAGACTACTCTACCCCCTGGGGGCTTACAAACTTTAAACTACAGCAGTGGAAATGTGATAAATTTTCCAAAAAATTCTCAACCTCCCTTTTGCCATAATAAACTATTACATTTCTTATTTTTGTTGGTGATCATTTATAACGTAATGGTGATTAATGAATGGGTGCACATTTTTTGTCTAGTGCCCAAAACAAGTATTGGAACCCCACTGCATCCAAGTATTACTAATTATACATTTTAAAACGTTTACACTCATCCCTAAATTTTATAAGAACCTCTACAACAATGTTTGGTCTTTCAAACTGAGGGTGCCTTAAAGGAACAGGACATTTCTACACATGAAACATGCAAAAATGAAGCATTTGATGGCAATTTGGTGGCTCGGTTAAGGCAGACATGACAAGATAAACCCCAAAAAAGGTGATGTTTTCGGTCTGAGCTTTCAGCTTTTTTTTCCTTGGGTTGGTGTAATGACCGGGGCAAGAGAGGTGAGCGATACCCCCTAAAAAAACCCGTTCTGATGCTCGTTCTGCCACAGACATGCCGTTGTCTCTTCCATTAGAATTCGGCATGACCAGGAGCACTGATTTTACAACACTTGTCAAAGTACAGATCCCTCATTAGCCCCGAGTCTGGAGCAAGACACAGCCCTGTCAAAAGCAGGAGCAGAATAACATTTATGTGCATTTCTCACACTGCAACTCAGCAAGTGAGGTACCTTCAGGAGGAAGCTCATAATGTGAGAAGAAATAATGGCGTGAGGAGAGAGAGAGAGAGAGAGAGAGAACGGCGAGATGGAGTATGAAGAAATAAAAATGAAATGACCTCAGGACAGTGTAAAAATGGGAAAGGGGGGGCGATAGACGCACATCCCTAACTGACCACTCATCCCCCATCACAGTCATATATTTTCCACTTCATGCTTGGATTCTCAGTGAAGCGATTTTCTCCATCCGTTAAAAACAAAAAAACAAAACACATTTGCACAGAAAATTACAAACACAAGAAGAAGGCAACTGTACGTTCAATGTTTCCGACATTCTCCAAAAACGAGGGGTGAAAAAATAGGACTCTTTATATCCAGTTATGGGGAAAGTGCACTTCAACACAGATAAGTGTTTTTTTTTTTGTGGGGAGGGCGAAGAAGGCGGCCGAGTCCAGATCGGTCCTGACGTTCCGGGCGTCGAAAGTTTGTAAGATGGCACGAGGCCGGAGACAGATGTGCACACACTCGGAGACAAGCTTTAAAGAGCATTAAACTAATCCGTTTTTGGACTCTTCCCAAAGGGTGTCACGGAATGCGGTTGGGGAGAATCGTACAGAGAATGTTTTGAAGTTTATAGGTTTTAATACAGGCTCCTAAAAGAAGAGACTGGAACCACAGATACAATGGGAGCCAAATTGAATCTGACACGTCGATCTCCCATATCTACTTATAAATAGCTTAATAAACGCTCTGATCCCTCGTCTTCCTCAGAGCTATTACTCAGGAGGATGATGAGAGAAGACATACTTCTCATGCATCCTCTAGGCACAAAAAGAGGGGGAAATTCGAGTAAAACGCTATTGAATTATTATGCTGTTAACAGTTTTGTACACTGGGTAAGGGGGCGAAAATGCTTACAACATATTGATAAATGTTTGTTGATAAATGTAGGGCATTTAATTAATATTACTGTAGGGCAAATGTCTCCTCTTTGAGATGTCTTTATTCACTATCTATCTATCTATCTATCTATCTATCTATCTATCTATCTATCTATCTATCTATCTATCTTGTTCTGCCCATGCTAACTAATGATGTAACGATACATTATTCTATATCAATACATCCATTCAATGATCAGTAAACCCATAGCATCAATCCAAAAGACACTGATCATATCTTTTAGGCAAGGCTCTTTTTATTATTCAGGAGAATAGTTTTTCACTTAAAAGTCTGTATGAGCTTAGGAACAACAATATTACATTTTATTTAGTGGCCATTTATAATTTGATAGGAAGTAAAAGTGAAAGAGAGTGATTATTTGTCATTGTGAGCAAACCACAGCACCACAATAAAATATGGCCTCTTCGTTTCACCTGTCTGTGAAGGAGCAGTGGGCAGCTTTTGTGGCAGTGCTTGGGGATGGTACCTTGTTAATGAGTACCTCAGTGATACCCTTACAAGTCCAGGATTTGAAGTGATGACCTCCGAATCACGGAGTGAATGCCCTAACCGTTACGCTGCCAACTGCCCCAAAGTTGAATGGAATATAAACAATATGAATGGACGTTATTGCATTAAATATCATATTGTGTTAGCATGTGATGTCTCATATCGATTGCTGGTTCCTGACTTGAATCAAATTAAAATTGTATCATAGCAGACTTTGTGATGAGCAGACATCAATTTCTATTGAAATGACATAACTATAGTGCCCCTAGTGCCAGCTTGGCTTTCCTCTGGGTCCTCTGTGCTCTTCATACAGTCCAAAAACCTGTTTGTGTGTTTGTGTCCATAGCTGTCATTCATTCATTCATTCATTCATTCATTCATTCATTCATTCATTCATTCATTATCTGAACCTTAATCGAATTTGGGGTCATGTGGACCAGAGCATAACCTGTAACTAAGGCAGGAACTAACCTTGGGTGATCTCCAACACACCACAGGGCACTAACTCTATATCTATGGAGGCAATTTAGAGCAACCAATCAACCTAAACTGTGTGCTTTTGATCTGTGTGTGGAAACCAGATCCCCGGGAGAAAATCAAACTCCACACAGCCAACCTGAAGATTAAACCCAGGACCATCTTGTTATTAAGCAACGGCTCTGACCCCTGCTCCATTGTGCCACCCCTTGCCTATTGGTGGGTTTTGTTTGGGGTTTTTTTTGGAGATCTTTAACTTTAAAATTTGTTATAAAACTACTTCCTTATTGCCTCCTACTTGCTTACTGCACTGTGGCTATTAAAAGTAGCACTTATGAGTTGTTTAATGTTTATACTGAATAAGCAATATGATGCAAATAAAAGTCCTGAGGGCTTATTAATGGAGAAGTTTCCCCACAATGCAGTGCCGCTTTCCGGCCTCTCGCTGGTCAGCAGGGCAAGTGGAGAAAAGGTCAGCTGCCTTATTAATGCTCACTCAGCTAATTGAGTATATCAGCAGCTTGACATCTGCAGCAGTCTGTCTTCTTCATGCTCATGCTAATAAAGCCAGAGATCACCCTGATCACACACACACTTTTAATTTCCTATACTTCTGGGAACATTCCAATAACATAATGATGACTGTAGCTAAATAAATCTAACCATAACCTCTGCAATACAAATCAGGCAGAGAGGTCAGAGGTAAACACACATCTATGCATGTTTTTCATCCATGCACAAAAGGTCAGCAAGAGGGCAAATTTACAGTTCAAAAATTAACCAATTAAGAAATTAAAAATAAGTAGAAAACTTGTAGTGTTAAAAAATAGCCTATGGCTAGCCTAAGCATATGCCTGCCCTAAACGTAACCCTAACTATAAGTAATGAAAACGAGAATTTTCTGCTCTTGTAGTTTAATTACAGTCATTTAATACAACAAATATCAAACCAAACAGGAACCATTTTTCATCACCAAACATAGATCTGTCCCTAATCTGCAGGTGTAAATTTGAAATTTGTCCTGACAAGTGCACAAATAGACAAATACACACACATACACAAACACTGATTGGTTCCGGTAGGAGAGTATATATATAGTTATGTATTATCGTGTTTAATAATTAATAGGACACATAATGCTAAGCCAAGTTTTCCTAGTTTAATGAGAAGGTTTGAGTAGTGTTCCTTTAAAACTGCACAGTGAATTTTGCATATTCCAGTGCAAATCAGATGTAGAGCACTGTTTGGAGGGCCTTAAACTGTTCGTAGTTTTTCAGAAGTTTTTAAAAAATCCTATTTTATTATTCATAAGCTGCTGCGTTTATGCTTACTTTGGATAAAATGGACAGAATCTCTGCACTCTTCCTCAGTTAAAAAAAATCTGCTGGAAATGACCAAGAAAGCAAAACGAGGAATTAGAAGCTCTGGGCCGAGAAGCTCTGAGGTAAATATGCATCCAGGCATATTTTTGAACCTTGTCTGAATTATTGTCCTTGGCGGGAAAGAACTGGGAAAAGGCAGATGCGACCTAAATATGAGGGCATGACAGGTCAGAGTAAGAGAGGGAAAAATCAACCAATTAACCAATTAAGAAATTTTAAAGAGGGTGATGCGTGGCAAGAGAAAATCATATTTTTGGAAAATACCCACTATATATATAGTACATTTTCCAAAAATATGATTTTTCTTTTGCCACGCATCACCCTTTTTCAGCAGGAGGGCTGTTTAGCTCATTGTCTCCTTCATACTCCACTGACTCCTTTATTAAATGCTTTATTAATTAGAGCTGTTAAACTGAAGCATATTTTCGCTGAGAAATTGGGAGCCTGGGCGGACGAAGGGGGGGGGCGAGGCCTCTTAGCGCTATGCCTTCCTCACACCTCCAGAGTTGGCCTGGGCCTGTTCTGCCAGCCATCCTCACACACATACACACACATCCTTTTATTACTATCTGTGTGAGGTCCTTCCATTGACTTGTATAATAACTAGAGGTACATGATACTACAGCTACACGTTGTCAGTAACCAAAGGCTAATCTTTTACCTATTTTAGATGGACCATAGTTTTTCTTACCCTTAATGAACAACCAGGTGCTCACTAACCCTATTCTTAACCTGAGTAACCAAACACAAATCTTTTACCTCTTTTATCAAATTATAAAATATTTTTTCCTTAATGAGAGCTGGTGCTTACATACCAAAATGTCCCCATAAAGCCATAAAATAGACCCTAACCCATAGGGGTCAGTCATGTCCTCATAAAACCCCTAAATACATGAGCACACACAGTCGCTAATGTTAGCCAGGGGACAAGGAGATGCTTGGTGAGGGTGGCAGTTGAAAGGAGGGGGGGTTGTTGATGGGGGAAGGGGATAGCATTGTCGTTAGGGAGGGCAGCAGATCTGTCCACCTCGTTAATGATCAGCCTAATTGAATCCCGCTAATTAGCCGCGTACGCGCTCGACGGGTCGGCTAGCTGGTCGCGTCTGCACGCCGAGAGGGGGGTAAATGAGCCGCCGCTTTCAGATTGCCAGAAATCTTGAGGTGCAAAAACATCCTCAGCCTCCTTCTAAACCCCCACTCCTGCGTATCTTCACCCACCACCCTCCCCACCCTCGAAAAACAGGGGCCCCCAGGGGTCGGCGCGGCGATATAGGTTAAGAAAGAGGCTCTCATGTAGCGATAGAAAGTGAAGCAGCGAATTTAAATTCTGATGACATTTACTGTCAGGGAGCGTTAGCGCTCCGGCATGGTCCTCGGCCCGGGCATCAGGCCTTACTCAGCACAAACAGGCCTGAGGGCTGCGAAGTCCTCTCGCTCTCTTCTCTTTCTCTCCTCTCCTAATCCCTCTCTCACCCTCTGTCTTTCATCCTTTATTTCTTTCCGGCTGTTTATCTAAGTAATCTACTTCTCAATAAACTTCCTCTAGATTCCCTGTTTTTAAAAAAAAAATACCATAATATTTGTATCTTGAGAAGAGGAAGAGAGTGGAAGTAGTGAGCTATAGATATATAGCTATACACTTGAGCCTACAATATCTATTTCCTTTTTTCCACTTTTTTTTTTTGCTTTCGCTCGAGAGAGAGAGAGAGAAAGCGAGCTAAAAAATAGACATATAGTCACATATATCTGGAATCTCTGCTTTAAATATATATATTATTCTGCACTTTGTACAGTCCTGTCTACATGAGAATAAAGAAATCTTAAATCTTGAATAAAGATTTGGATGAGACCTTAATCAGGGTTAAAAATTGTGATCGTATGCTCCAAAAATCTGTTACTTGATAGAATTTGCAATACTTTTGCTTCTGACCTGGTAACCTAAAACTCCAGCCTAATTATACCATAATCAAATTAAAAAACTGCATGCATGGCAGAAAGCAGTGGATTGAGAACCATAAGTCAAATGCACAATGTACCGATTTTCCCTTCAGCTCATACTGAGTGTGTGTGTGTAATTGTGTAAATGAGAGGCCCGTGTAAGTGTTTATACTTTAAACTGCCAGAGTTAAATGCATTAGACAGGGCCCCAAGTCGCTCTGGCTGCCAGCAATGACACGACCTTGAGTGAGTAATGCGACTGCACTCAGCGCACACACCGCCACCGGCCTGCAACCTTTAGGTTAATCAGCAGCATTTTAACATGTAAAAGAGAAGAGCCACTTAATTGCACGTTACGTGCTGCACTATCATAAGCATATACGCGGTCGGCATCCGCACTGCGTTAAATACCTTAGCGTGATCTGGGTGGAGGCGTAGACAGCTTCTTGACATTTATTTTTGGTTCAGTATCAGAGGTATATTTAAAATGCTTACAGTAAAGAAATATATAATTTCATAATATAAAAAAACATTATTGAATACAATTCATAACCAAAAGTTCTTACAAACATACCGCTTAATGCAGATTTTATATATACAGATATAATACACAGTACTGTGATATTTACATACTACATACCCATGTATAAATAACCTGATTTACATATGAGCATACAGTCTATTAAAACTTTGGACGCAGCTACTTGTAAATATACAGTATATTACTGCTGTAAAAACAATGTCTGTTATGTACATTCAGTGTGCATAACATAAATGTACATTTAAAGCTACAACAATATACTATATAAAATATTAATGCATGAATCATTTATAAATTTGTATTTGCATGTAAATAATAAACAGCTTAAACCCCCTTTACTGCGCTGTAGATAGATAGATAGATAGATAGATAGATAGATAGATAGATAGATGATAGAATAGATAGATAGATAGATAGATAGATAAATGAACAGAGAATGGAATGATGAATGAGGGAATGGATAGATGGAAGCATGGATTTGGTCAGTGGATGGATAGATTATTATTATTATTATTATTATTATTGTGTGTGTGTGTGTGTGGTGGTGGTATATGAGTTTATGTACAACAGGGATGTTATTGGTTAGTTATATCCATTTAAATAAATAGTTTCGCGTGCTGTTTATGTCTTGGCAAGAGAGAGAGTGATGTCCTACTTGGGTTTTAAGGCATGTGTGTGTGTGTGTGTGTGTGTGCAGCAAGCGATCCACCAGCCAAGCCGCTGCACTGACAGCTCCTCTGGAAATTAACACAGACTGCACAGAGCACATGTCATATATCATCCACTCAGGACGCTGCCCCTCCGTATACCTGCCAGCTACACATACCTCCTCCTCCTCCCATACACACGGTCCGGGGAAGGGTAGGAAGGAAGGGAGGGAGGGAGGGACACTAAAAGCCTAACAGCACTTACATTTAGCCTGTTTTTCACTACCTTATAAAAATATACACACAAGCCTAATGTGCATTATGGAATTTAAATACATTACCATATTATTCTAGCGCGCATGGCCAGGCGTTCAAGCCCACACACCAGCACACACTCCCACACACTTTATACCTCGCACTCCACACACACTCAGAGAGATAAGAGAGAGCTGAAGCAGGAGAGTGGTTCAGGAAACACATTCTCGCACCTAAACCATCTCTGCTAGCACTCTGCTGCTGCCAATTTTATAGATTAATGAGAAATAAATAAATATGCAAAAAGAAAACAATAACAGAGAAACAAACAACAAACAAACAACTCAAAAGATGCTTGTAGGAAAATAGCACGTCTTGAAACAAAACACTTACCTATAAGACTTTCAGAGTTCTTTCCAACAAACTGATTATTATTTTCACTTGTGGACATTTTGAACTTCTTCACATTATCAATTAAAATTGGAAACTATAACATTCTGTTGCTTTTAAGGCTACGCTTTTTGTCAAAAAATATTACTAATATTAAAAATAATCATTGTGTCTGTCCTCTTTATTAGACCACACTCATATTCAAAAAAGAGACAGCTGCATCGAATATTATTATCTATATGGACATTTTTAATTATCACAAATTATTTTATACTTACAATACATCTTATGTAACATAGAACTACCATATTAATACTGCTTTTATGTATAAAATTTTGACCGTTCTTAAATTCATTATATGAATATATATACATTATAGACTGAGGAATTAAATCAACCAAATACTGTTTTTGTTTTGTTTTTTATCATTATCAAATGCACTTTAACCTTTGCAGAGTCTGTGTTAAACATGTTAATGAAACCTTTTTCACTTTAATATTTTTCTTGTATTCTACTTTTTACACCCAAAATGTCATTCCACAAGAGTCAAACTTTATTGTCATCTCAAGTATATGGAAGCGAGATGTTTATTGGAACTAAGCAAAAGTAGAAAATGTGCAGTTGTAGTTACATGAGGGTATTAAATTATATATACAGCAATTAAATAATTAAAAGTCTAAAAGTCAGTAAAGATGAAAATGTACATTTTTTAGGTATGTGAGGAACTCTTTAATATGAATTCAGTATAATCATATAATCCCATAAAATGTAATATGAATAAATACAAGCTGGCCTAATGTGATTGTTTTTTGGGGGTTTTTTTTCCACGTACTAAATTTCAGAATGATGTTGAGACACATATGACTTCTGTCCCCGTAAACATATTTCTTGAAAAAATGGCATAGCACATTTTTGAAGATAATTCTTTGTTCTTAAACATTATGCTTATGTTTGTCTATCGTGACTCATAATCGAGCAAAGGGGATTTTAATTGTTAAGGAAATCGATGCTTATTTCTGCTGAAATACTTGTTTCCTGAGGGTCCACATGAGACACAGCACATGAAGCTCTAGCCATGTTGAGTTGGTTATTAAAGCTATATATAATCACACAGCCATGATGGAACTCAGTGGGGGCAGATTCTTCCTGTTCGCTTAACTGCTTCGGTCTAACTGTAATTTAAAGAAAAAAAAATAGTTCCGGCAAATGACTTGAAGCATGTAATATCCCATAAGTGACTGTCTTGGCCCAATCCTTGAGCTCCCAGACGCTTGGTGGAAAAAAGGAGGAAAAGAGGAAAAAGGGGAAGGTTTTCCAACATTTTAACATGTGAAATTGTAGCGTTTGCAGGCCAATGTGTCATTTTCACATGTTGGACCTGCAATTTTCACATGTGATCTTTTACATTTTACATGCGTTTTCTCCGTGATGCTGGCACCGATTGGCTCTCGCCGATGACCCAATGAATCTGCTGAACTGGACCGGTTTGCGTCTGCTGCACGCGTAGATTAGTGCAGAGCACCTTGTTCCCCACCTCTAATCTCTATGACGACTCTACGTCAATTCTGAAAAATCTGTAGACAAAAAGAAGGGAATGGAGAAGAAGGGGATGAATGGATGGATGGATAGATGGATGGATGGATGGATAATTTAGATGCTGGATAGAAATCAGAGAAAAAAAGCGTCAGCTTTTAAATGTAAAGAACAAAATTACAATTTACACTTCAACACATTTACAGCTTTTGGCAGACCTCTTATCCAGAATGACTACCATTTTCCTTGGGGCAACTTGGGGTTAAGGATCTTGCTCGAGGACCCCGTGATGGTAGAGCTGGAGGTAGGATTTGAACCCACAACATCTTGGTCCAGAAGCAAGTAGTGGATTTACCGTAAATATTGAAGTAGAGCAGGCAAAACAGAAACTTTTAACATTCTACCGGAATTGAATTCATCATCTCAAGAAAGTCACGTTTTTAGGATGGAAAGGGTAAGTTTTTCAGTGAAATTTATTGACAACAGTACAGTCCTAGACTTTCCACTGTTCAAAAAACACTAAAAACCAAAAATCAAATTTTTTACCGCATAGCATAAATGGTAGTTTTCTCAGAAACCTCCGTTGCGACTTGTTTTGCTGTGCAGAGTGACATATAGACAGTGTTCGGAAAGTTACTCAAAAAGAGGTAACAAGTTACACATTACTAGTTACTTCTTATTGTTGTAACTGGAGTCACGTTTACTCATTTACTCTATTTTTAAAAAACAAATTCACTACTTTTTACTTCACTTTTTGTTTTTTTGTTTTTTTACAAATCTCCAGATTCACTATTTAGAAAAACATTTACTATTTAGTCTTTCATTTAACTTATGTTCAACACAATGACCTTGTACAAAGTATAAACATGGTTCAAGGCATAACTTCATTGAAATTAGATAGCAGTTTGTAAAATATTACAAAATTGACTCAACAGATGTAGTCTATACCACAAAGTGAAAAGTATATGCAATAAAGTATGTGTAATGAGTATTGAGTAATGTAATGAGTATTTCCAGTTGCCAAAGTTTCCGTTTTGTTCCTCAATTCACCTTTACACTTATACAGAACAAAACATATTCATTTGTCAGTCCTACATTCAACCTACATTCAATTTCACAGCGGAAATCATGGGTAACACAGAAAAGGGTGTTACTATAATCTAGTAACTGTAATGAAGAACCAAAAATTTAACAGTAGTGCATTACGTTATTTTGTTACCGTCAAAAGTAATGAAATTACATTATCCCCAACACTGTATATACTGTTTTCCTATAACACTCAAAAATTCTTACAGTTAAAAACTTGTCTAGCCTTCCTCTTTTACCTTAACAAATAGTTAAGAAATCTTTCAATGAAATATTAACTTCACACATTAAAATATAACAAGACTGTGATTTTGCTGACCCTATTTAAAACCATATCTACAGAGGAAAAGAAGTAATGAAGAAAGAATGAAGGAAGGAATGAAAGATGGATGGATGGATAATTTGTTCTCCGGCTAGAACTCGGGAGGAAAGAGAGCAGCCGTCATGGACGAATACCAACAAGCATTGGACTCAAATGTGCCGATGCAGGAATTCCTAACGCACCGGCTCATTTCACTCAACATCCAAATCGCTTTTCACTGATCTGAAAAACATCCGGTTGTATTTCCCGCTTTCACGCCAATCAGCCATGACGTATGACATTCCTCATACTGAGTGGACTTAGAGGTTAAAAGGCTGAAAAACTACTGGCTTAAACTTATTTGTTTCAAGTAGTTTCTTCCAAATACAGGATATACTGTTTTTAACGTCAGAACAAACCTAAATAAAACTAGAATGCATTTCTGCAGAAAATGCCAATGTGAGTGCTCAAGTTTTGTGGCTGTGATGATACAAGCAAGAAAAAGATGAGTGTGAAAACAGATTCAAGTATGTGTTCAGTGAGTTGGTCTGAGGTGGCATAAGAACCATGTCTAAAAAACATACAAAGGAAAGCTTTTGAGTCTCAAATTCCATGCATTCTTAATGGGAAATTGAGAGAGTTAGTTCCTATGGGAAAAATAAACAACAAAAACGGATGAAAAAGGCAAGTGCAGCTCATGAAGTGTTAACAGGCATGCAAAGATGCCAATCCAGTTCTTGCATAATATGTCGGTGGTGACTTTTGTGAAGAGCGGTGGCTGTAATGCGCGTCTATGGGAAAAAAACTGATGGAAAAAATGGACAGAACTCGTGAACCAGTGCACATATGAAAAACGTGTTTACAAGCACCACAAACCGAAGTAAGGTGCAAATTTCAGAGTTGGAACAAAGTTTGTAGCACAAAAAGTGGGTGGAATAAAAATCATATTACTACAATGTGACTGCTCTTCGTATTACGCCTGGCGATGGTGAAGGTCAGAATCTTTGTGAAAAGTGTAAACTGGGGTTTAAGAACAAATTTCTTCTTACAAACAATGTCATGGCTGATTAGCACATACAGTATGTTGCTTACTTCAAATGTAAAACTTTTCCAGTTTTGTTAACATGACCACTATTGTTTTTTTTAAATATATCCAAGCACAAAGGTCTGCTTCATTGTACATGACTGAGGTTGAAATACCTGCACCATCTGTAGAATAAAAATTGCAATCAGTAACATCAAGGCAAATGTCTCCTCCCGCCTTGCAACTCTTCTGAAAATTGCAAAGGATTCCTCAGCCATCTGTGTGTGTTTTTTGTGTACAGATGGAATCTATTCTTTAGTCTGCTGCTGTAGTGAAAACAGTCAACAAAGTGCAGCGAGGCCCCAGCGCATACATACATTCCGTCAGACAGCGCTTTTCTCATTTACACCGGCTAACTGATCCAGATTGCTTTCAGATCGGTTTCATTTGGGTTTGTAAGGAGCGCAAACAGATTAGCGCAAACTAAGCTTGTGATCTGTTTCCAAAAGGCAGCGAGAGCTAAAAAAAAAAAAAAAAAGGGGTCGAGAGAGAAAAAGAGATCTTAGGGCCCTAAAGGCAATAGAGAAAGACACAATCCCAAAGACAATGGTGAAATTGGACTTTTGGGTGAAATTAGTCTCGGAGCACACAAAGGCACAAGCAGGAAAATGAGGCTAGACAATATGCAATTTTCAGGGGTTTTAAAATGTTGGGTGTGTTGACAGAAATTATGGGTGGTTTCGTGATTCATATGCATTCAGCAGACAACAATAAATTAAATATTGCATTTTATACTGTCATCAACATCAAAATAGATGTGCTTGACCGGCATAAATTGAACTTATAATAGCAACCATCAATTTATTGGCTCTATCTGGCCATCACAAAGTTGCTTTGACATTTCACACTTGTGTATTGGTTTTATATAAAAATGGTAAAATTGCATTTCAAACAAAATAGAACAATTCAGCATTCAAACATTATTTTGATGAAGGCATTTATTTGGCATAGACTAGCTGAAAAGCAACCTTTTATGATTCATCAAATTGTGTTGCTTTAATAATAATTTTTACATTGATTCTTATGAGGAAAATGAACTTGGAACTTTTTTATATTTAGACTGCCTTCTGATGGATTAAGTTTGGTACTACAGTACCACTGCATATAACAAAAAAACTGTTCTACTTTCAATTTTTATTGCAAATATATTGTATTCTTTTCTTTTTCTTTTTATTTTTTGTCACTCTGACATTTTCTTTTTGTAAAGCACATTAAATAACCTCTGTTATTATATATCAATAAGCTTTCTTTGTCTTGGAATATCTGCTTGATGTTTAAAAGCTAAGCCTAAAATTCTGAATTATCTATATTTTTTTTTTAAGAAGACTTAAAGACAGCTTGTCTCTTTCTACACTTCTCTCTGTCTTTCTATCTGTCCAGGCAGTGGCAGCTTCTATTCTGTAATTAAAAGTTGAAGGCAAGACATGGCATGACAGAAAACCATTATTTCCAGAATTTTTAATCTGCCGCCGGTCATTCCGGGCCTCCATCGGACCCACGCTGACTTCCTCGTTCGCCATTGCATGACCGCGTTCCTGCCCAAGATTTCCCGTCTCCTGGGGTGGTACTCAAGTTGAAGTGTGGGGGAATTGGCAGAACTTAAATTGGTGGCATTTTGTGGTCTTTAAAAGAAAGAGGGATCTCTCATTGGCGTCCGCTTCAGTAGGACTATCGTTAGGAAGCTTCCCTATTCCTTTCTTTGGAATAAATCTTGTTGTCAGTTTGCAGCTGATGAGGACACACTGCACCCTGGGCCCTGGCCCCCAACCCCCGAGTGAGGCCCCTGCCCTCCACAAGGCCCCAAGCGCTCTAATGAAGCTCAAAGTGATGCGGAGCTCAGCTCTGCCCTCATGTACTTCCTGCTAATACATGTATGCATGACCTTTAGCATCACATGGGATATTAGTGTGCAGTAGCACAGATATGGAATTGTAAAACAATAAAAAAAAAGTAAAAAATGTCACAGCAAGAGGTGAGAATTTTACACATGTATATATATATATATATATATATATATATATATATATATATATATATATATATATATATATATATATATATACAAGGTTAAGAATATGATGATAATATATATTATGGTGTTAATATATAATCCAAAATCAATGCCATATTGATTCTAACTATCAGTTCTCTTATTGATTCGATTTTATTTTTTCCCAAAATGTTGTCTGCACAAGAGACATGCAGAGACTTAGTACTATGAAGAAAAATAAGGTTAGTGCCAGATGCAAACTACCAGGTAGTTTTCCTACTACATCATTTACCTTTTAGATCAGCATAGTACTAGAACTATATCTTAACGTACAGATAAATATTACATAAACATGCTAAAAACACTCCAATATAAATAATTTGCAAATCTGATATAAAATGTACCCATTATATTTTTGTTGTTTTTCATAATGTACTGATGCATATATTATTCTTGTATTTATTCATCTTTTTATTTTGTTTTTGTTTTAAGATTTAAAAGTTGTTTTCTCTCCTAAAACTCTAAAGATGGCATTCAGCCTGGGCTGGCGCCAACACCTGAGGAGAACACACACACTCTGCATTCACTTTGGGGGCATTTAAATTAGCCAATTGACCTCAAATGAGTGCCGCTGGACTGTAAATTTACCTGTAACATTAATGTAAATGTTTTTTTCTTTACGTTTTTATAAGCCATAACATTCATATACTAAAATTATAGATGAATAGATAGATAGATAGATAGATAGATAGATAGATAGATGAATGAAAAAAACTGGAAATAGATAAGATATGATAGATAGATAGATAGATAGATAGATAGATAGATAGATAGATAGATAGATAGATGAATGTCATTCAAGAGTACAAACAGTATTTTATGCCAAATGTATCTCGTATTTAAAAATTCCACACACGACAATCAACTTTATATCAAACATAATAGCATCGATAAAAAATAAGTTATTAACATGTAATTAAATATATATTTATTCATCTCTATGGAAGGCGGCTTTAAAGATGGCGGCGTTCAAAATGCTGCATATCACGAGCAGCTGCTGTTAAATGAAAAGTTGGCGAGGCGGGCGGGATGGTGTGATGAGTTACGAATCTATTAGCAGGTGTTGGGCTGGTGTTGAGCGCCGGGCTGGAGACTGTCCTCCGCTCTAATTAGATTTGCTTTATGCTTTCGTCAAGGCCGCTGTTGCTCTCCTCGGCTCTAATTTTCACACATGCAAAGGTCATCCAGCGCCGCGTGAATAACGACCTGTCCAACTGTGGCTAATACGCAGCGGACGCTCGGCTAACCTTCAGCATGTACTGGGGGTTTGCCTTAACATCAAGGGAAATAGCACTCCAGGCACTGGCTTTCAGCTACAAGCCACATGTGATTAAAGTAGCTAAACTACAGTAAGCTACTGGTTTTAATGTAGTAGTTAGCTACACTAAAAGCTACAGAAAATGTAGCTAATTGCTTCCGTGTTATCATCCAGAAATAATAATTTATGCTGTGTGAAAATCTTAAAGCAAATTTATTAAAGTCAGTAAAGTATACAGCGAGACAAGACGATGTGGTTCCAGTTTTTATAAGTTTTAATAAACATACAGTATGTTTAGATGAGTGATTATTTGTTATTGTGAACACAGCTCAGCGCAAAGTGGACTACAACGTTTGCATGTGAAGTTTGCATTTGACCCATCCATGAAAGACCGAGTAGTGCTTGAGGACAGTACCTTACTCATAAGTATCTCAATGGTACCTTTAATCTCCATATTAATACTAACTCTGAACTAGAAGTAGATAATGTGCAATCTAGCTACAAGACGTCTTTGGAATATGTGTGAACAAAATGCTGTAATGTAATTTTGTGTGTTATATATGCATAAGACAAGGCAGTATGTAAATGCATGTAAAGAAACTGAACATTTTAACAGTTTTTGACTTGACTATGTGTAGATTTCTTTCATTTCACGTTTTCACGTTTCATGGTCACATTTTGATAAATAAAGTCATGGATTTTTGTCCCCATATGCCTCCATATATATATATATATATATATATATATATATATATATATATATATATATATATATCAGAAACAACTGAACAGATTGCCAATTCTTCAAGTGTTGAAACATCTGTTAGCGGACAATCTATGTATCAATGAAAGAACAAAACACAAAACCATGTCTTTCCAAAACCAAACTGAAAAACAATGAATAATGAGTTGTTGTTTTTTTCTGATTCTCATTTTCTTGAAAGCTTGAATCAAAAGCAACTAGATTTTTGATGATTGTTTTACCTTCAAGAACACCATCTCCGTGGACCTTAAAAGAAGTCCAGTGGCTATTAATTCAGGCTTTCAAGACTAACATGGCCTGGACAACTGAGAAACGTGATTTCCTAATGTGAGCTTAAACAAGAAGTGGAAAAAAGAATATTTGTGCTGCGTGTTGGAAGCTTGTTTTGAGGTTGGAAGCAATGGAAAGTGATTGTGAGCCGTGTCCACACCTAAACCCCCTCCTTCTTACCCCCCCTCCTTTACTGACCCCCCTCCCAACCCAAAGTTACTGGGTGATTAGCAAGAGTCACTTTTATCCCTGTGGGTTCATCCACAGCCTTCTTGATCAATAGGGGTGGATGGTGGGGAATTTGAGGAGGGGAGATTTAGGGGGTATCAATAGCTTCAGAGGGACAAGAGCACACTTCAAGGGGACGTAATACTCGTGCAAACAGTGGCAGAGAGAATGACCAGCGTCGCTCGGCAAACACGCTGGAGAGGACCAGAACTGCTCAATGAACACACAATTGACTTGGTTAACACGGCCTGAGCACGGAGCTTTAACTAATCAACACCTTTTATTCTCTCTTGCCGTCTCGTAGAATGAAAGCAGCCTGATGTTAAAACATTTGCCAGTTCAGCCAAAAAATGTTGGGTTGAAAGAGGGAATGTTTTAGCTTTTAGCATGTTACTGGTTGGGGAAAACTGGGTTTAATTTGTCTTTCAAAATACCTGGAACCAGTAACAGAGTATATCCTGCTCTTACCAAACTATAAGTTACAAATTTCCAAAAAGCAGTGAAAAAAGGTCAGCCTGGAAAAGCAATGGCAAGGACACTTTGTAGGCTAAGCTGGTGAAAACACTGGTTAGTCATGACAGCCTGAATTTAATTCGTCTTTGAAAATACTACCAAAAACAGATTGTCCTGCTCTTGCAAAAAAAAAAGAAAAAAATATAGTAATTCCCAAATACAGAAAAGAAATGTTTTCTGATGTTCTCTAGACTTACCTTTTGACAAACCCAGGCAAATTTATTTGTCTTTATTTAGGAATTTTTGACTAGTGAGAGTAGGACTGACCTGTTTTTGGCTGTGTTTCCGAAGAGGAATTAAGCATGAGTAATCAGTGATCAGTCCAGTGATAAAGTATTTGCTGGTTCAGCCTTTAAAATGTTAGTTCTTAGAAAAGCTACATTTTAAAGCTTCATCACTCAAATAAGCAGTTAAGTTAGTAGCATCACTAACTCTCTAACACTATTGTAATAGAAAAAATATAAATATTTATTTGTAAGGCCCCGTACACACGTAGACAGGTATTTATAACCTTTAACCTTTTCCCCTCCATTTTGTCAAAAATATCTGTGTACACACAAATCCGGATAAATACGCCATCAAGAGCTGCATAGAACCATGTCAGCCAATCAAAATCCTGGGCCAGGAGAGAGGCTACTTAACATCACATTACACTTTTGCTCCATTCTTCAGTCAAAATTTCTCCACCATTCAGAGGTACACCCGGATCTGCTCTAGAACTGGCGCGTTGGCGTCGACGGGATATCGTTCTCGGTCGTTGGGTTGAAAGCTGTAGAAAAGCAAGGCTTCTTTTCAGAGCACATCTTCTCCTTTGCTGCTCAATGTACTTAATAATCATCTGCATTAGCGGGTGCAAACAAGCATAAATAGCTTGGAGGGAGAGGAGAATCTCTGCTCTAACAGTATCCATCTTCAGCGTAAATAAGCGCCGTACACCTGGCGTGCTCATTTCCCTGTCAACACTTAAGCCGCTATGAACCTTAAACTCTGTTTTCCCCGTCCACACGTAGTCACTGAAGACAGAGTTTCCAGAAATCTCCACTTTGGCCGGCGTTGTCAAAAATAGCTGGTTTCAGTGACTGAAACCTCTGTTTACGTGGACACTGCGCTGATAATGCGTGCTTGACATTCATTTCAATAATAAAGTAGTCAGGCGTGGGTAGTTCTTACAATAAGCACACTGAGCATAAGAATCACAGGTTTTGGGAAAGAAAGACACGTCACGGTGGAAGAAATAAATGTTTTATTATTTTGTTCATAAAAAATTTGGTAGCACACGAAGCCCGACTTTTGAAAAAAAAAAGGTTGGGAAGTTAATGAGGTTTGAAACTGAGTGGCGTGAGGCCAGAAGGTATGGGAAAGTAAAAATGGGTGTGATCTGGACATCATGTATTCTGAGGAAAGGTGTATAAATATGTAAACCCAACCACTCCCAGGGAGTTGAAACCACGGACTGGAAGGGCGTTGTCTGTTTTGCATAGACAAAGAAGCTGCCTAAACTATTTTCTGCTGTGTGAATTCGTCTTCATTTTAAGACCTGCTAAAGCTCAAGATTGCTGCATAACACTATCTTCCTTAACTTTGCCAGAACAGGGTAGTGTTTTCAAAGAGGAATTAACCACGAGTAGTCATGACCAATCTGAATTTCATTTCCGCCATGTGTTCTCATGAGATTAAAAGATTTGAGGGTGTGTAAAGTACTGTAGCTGATTCCCCATTCACTTTCGACTTCTTTTTAAAAAGGAGGTTGGGGAGGGGGTTAGATCCGAATGAAATCACAGAGGTGAGTAAGAAAAAGGCAGAACCTTCCTTTTTAAAAAGTGTCTCCTTTGGAGCAGGTGGCAATCCGCACCAAAGATCCGCTAATCGTATGTAACGTCCACCTCAGGAAGGTTGCGCAGAGAGTTTACAATAAGCTTAGCCCCCGACTTTTATATTGCGCCCAGCAGGCTCTTCCCTGCACGTTGGGCCCTTTGAACACTATTTTGTTATTCCAATTTCACTCAGACTCCTAATCCAGTGCTCCACGTTTCCCCAGTAAGCGCCGCTGTACTGGCATTTCACGCTTTCACCCTCAATCCGATCCTCTTCAGCCTCAAGAGCCTTCCTGTCCTTCACTTTTGAGCGGAAAGATGGACGTTCTAAAGAAAAGGAAAAATACAAAAAAAGAAAGAAAGGATGGTACACAAGAACTTCACCTTGTTCACCTCATTGGCTAAAATCACATAACACTGACCATTAATGTAAATGTACAGTCTAATAGTGGTATAATATAATATAATATAATAATATAATATAATATAATATAATATAATATAATATAATATAATATAATATAAATATATATAATAGTATAGTATAGTATAGTATAGTATAGTATAGTATAGTATAGTATAGTATTATATAGAGTTGTATTTTGTACTGCATGTACACTATATTTGATATTTCAGAGCAAATACTTAATAATTTTTGCATGCTGAATGAAGATGATACTTTGTATTAAAACATTTAATTTTGTGGAATAAAGTTTGAAATTCTTGAAATGCTTCTTTCAGGTGCACAATGAAAAAATCCAATGTAAATTTACAGTATGATACCAGCAGCCAAGTTGCCAGCTATTTTCTGTTATCTGTACAGCAAGCATATTGTAGCTGATATTTATAATACAATAGTACAATACTGTAATTCAAGTACAGCATGATACTGTAAAAGTAAAGGTAATATTACAGCAACACTGTAAGTTTTTTTTACTCATGCAGTACTTTTTTTTAACTGATGCAGTACAATTTTTGCATTCCAAATACATGGTATATCACAGTTTTTGCAAAGAAGATTGAGGATTTGCAGCCTTTAAAAAACAATATTTTACTGTTATGAAAATACAATAATGTACAAAAACTCTATAAAATAACCGTAAATTTACAGCATTTGGTTACCAGCCTTTCAGAGAATTTGTTGCTGCATATTACTGCTGTTGTACAGTATTTTACTAGTGGTGTAAAATCCTGTAACTGTAAATTAACTGTAAATTTAAATTACAAAAGTCTATTCTCTGATGTTAGTCTTTTTCTTGGAGGGGGATTTGTTGCATCCCAGAATTCTTCCACCAGCAAATGATTTTGAGTAAATTGACAGTTACCCTCCAGTATTTTCGTAAAATGAAAATACAGTAGTTTGCCATATTTTACGGTACCACTGATGTACTGATGAGGTACCATTCCTAAGGAGACACTGGCAAAAAAAAGCTGGTCACTGCTCCTTCGTGGATGGGTCAAATGCAGTGGTCACATTTCGTTCTGTTTCCCTATGTGCTGTGACAAATAATCACTCACTTAAATTCACTTAAACTCCCCCCCCGCACCCCCGCCAAAAACTGTATGACTCAGCCAACGACTCAGGCGAGACCAGACAACAGATTGTTGTGGGCCGAGAAGTAATTTGTTAGAGTGCCAAGAGAACAAATCACCACTGGGAAGGAAGACAGGAAGGAAGGAAGGAAGGAAGGAAGGACGTTTTTTTCCACCCAGCGTATTTTCTTGTGGAGACGTGGGAACGAAAGCCCGGGATCTGGCCTTCAACGAGTTTGACTGTGTGCGTAAACTCTCCCACGCTGGCCCGCCGCGACCTAGCGGGATGAGACTTGAAAAGGAGAAACGCGGTTTGATTGCTCAACATTCATCAACCTTTTCCCCTGGATGTGTGCAATATGGCCGGCTTAATTAACTTGCCACAAAGGTGAAGCCGTGTGCACCATCTGCCGGGAGACAATTGCCTTTCTGTGCCTCTCTCCGTAATCCCGTTACCACTTTTAAAGGCTGGGACGGGGGGAAAAAAGAGAGAGAGAGAGAGAGAGAGAGAGAGACAGAGAGAGAGTGAGAGAGAGGGAGAGACTTGGAAAAACAAAAGAGCAAACGCTTCCAAATCATATCCCCGTTCTGAGACGTTTAGAGCTTTCGATGCTCCGCCTTCTCCCAAAAAGAACCCTCGTATCCGTCTGCTCTGCGTCAATAGGAAATTTGAAGTGGTAATTATTGTAAGCTCACTGCTCTCGCGTGGAAGCGTTATAAAACACAAGCCAGCTTGGTTCTAAACCCCATTCGAGAGCGCAGTAAGAACATACGTGTCTGGAAATGTTGGGGATTAAAATGAGGAACTTAAATGCTTTTATCAGTTTTTAAAAACTGTAGCTTTTCCAGTAAATAATGTTTTTTAAAAAAACATTATTTTTATTTTTAGTATTATTTTTAATTGTTATTATTTTTATTTAATTCATGATTTATTGACAAAGACGACTTTTTTGATCGGTGCTGAATTTGTAGAAGCAGCATCTGATAGGCTACGTGTTGCAAACTTATTGCATCACAGCATGCTCTTGGCAGCTGCAAGATGGAGTTGGAGGATGAAGCCCACATTGGCAAAGTAGGGAGGAAGAATCTGCAGCTGTATTTATCAAAATGTATGACTTATGTAATAACTCGAAAATTAAACTCGCATCCTCCACAATGTTGTAGATTGTTGACATTCCATTGTTGAAAAATATACATAGAGTCTGATATTATTTTTAAAATCGTGTCTCACATTAAATTAAATTGCTTTAAGAGAATATTACAGCAAAAATATTAAGGATTACTAAATGAAATTGCTCATATGTAGTTCTTGGTAGCTTATGGTGTAACTAACTATAACTATAACTAACTAAATGAAACTAGCTATTACTAATATAATGATATTAAAGCAACTTGGCTGTATCTTAAATATTTTTGATCAGAAGTAGCTTGTCACTTTAAAAGCTCCCCTTATAAAACTAGTTTTCCCAAAATATGCTTGTTGCGAGGTCCTCAGGATAAAAAAAGTGCATGATGATTTCATATTATTTTTGCCACCGTCGCCATAAGTAATTCCTTTTATGAACCACAAGGACCACACATCGCAATCAAGGGTCCGGGCCCGACTCACCCCACAGCCGGGTGATTATTTGATCTTTGTGGCTCCAAATCTGATTAAGTCATTGTGGAGGTAAAACTTCAGACCCAATCTTGTTAGCAGCTGGCCCAGATGGATTACCGAGGCCAGTGAGCTGGAAAATAAAGTGAGCAGTTCAGCTTTGGACTTGCTCTCTTTCAACGCCCTGCCGGCCACTTCTTCAGCTCATTCCCTTGCCTTTCTTTCTTTCTTTCTTTCTTGCAAGGCCCTTCAAACGAGATATTATCCCCGGATCCTGCGCTTGCATGCCCGTAATGCTTTTTTTCTTCTTCTTCCTCTACTACTTCTCCTCCTTCTTCGTCTACTTCTCCTCGACCCATGACGCCTCAGCTGGGATAAGCATGGACAATGCCGAAAAGGAATCCTGGCCCCTTATCCAAAAAGAAAAGACAAAAAGAAGTCTGGATTCCAAGACGTTGTTGATCGTTGCAGCAGTTGTTGGTGCAATTTGACCGAAACTTGCACCGGTTAACCTTTTGGGGCACAGATTTCTTGTTTTTCAGAGTTTTATTCATGCAAACTTCTCTCTCTCACTATCTCTTTCTCTCTCTGTCTCGAACACTCTCTCTCTTTTTAATCCCCAAATTATGCAAATGCTTAAGATGTGTGGTCTGCCCAGAAGACACTCGCAGTTTTGCTTGTGGTCTCCTTGTGTCATTGAGTGCTTTTACAGTGAATGCACACGGCAAACTAAAGACACAAAAAAGTGGCCTTTAGGCCTAAAAAGAGTTCAAAGCATTGAAAAGACAAAAAAGCACTAAGCTTGGGTTTTCTATGTACACTGAAAAGAAGAATGAGATATAAGTTTTCCCCCTATTGCTGCCTGATATGGCTCGTTTCTCTCCCTTATCAAAGCATTATGTCGGACTAAGAAAAGGCCCCCAATTTTTCGTTTTTTCCCCCTCTCGCTCTTGCTCTTGCACCATATGCAAAGAAGAAACAAGCAACAATTTGGGACAGGCTGCCATTTTTGGGGGGTTGCATGAACCTCTGAATGCTCTTTTTGACACGCCATTGAGGGAACAAGGATTTGAAAAGAGGTTATATTCGATCGGGCTTTTTCTGCCTCAATAGATTATAATCAGCACTAAAGTATTGAGCACAACACAGGCTGGAGAGTCTCTAAGAGTCTTAATCAGGAGGTTTTTCTCCCTATTATGGCTCTCCTATGTGAGGCTAACCGCACACACAAGTGCTCCCACCATTGATTATCTGGATGGGAATTTAAATATTAATACTCGAGCCGAGCACCGCTAGCTATCTAGACACACACACACACACACACTCACTCTCAGGGCCGAGGTTTCATGGCCCGGCACTCATTCACGAGATTAAAAAACAGTTCTGGATCTCTCTTTCCTTCGTTTCTTTCTTTCTTTCTTTTTAAAGAGCAATCCTGCTCTCTTTTGACAGATGGAAGAAGGGGGGAAATCCTTCAAGGAGGGAGTGGAGAGGAGATGAGGACGCTGAGCTGGAGATTTCAAAGTGCTGGACCATGAGCTGCACTAACGAGGCGGATCGTTTAGCTGCTCGGGCCTTCAATAACTGCAACTCTGACTCTGTTCAGTTCAGACCAAGACCAGGCTTTTAAAATAATCATTATAACTTAGATATAATAATGATTCTGAATGACAAAATATAAAGAATATAGATAATTCACAGACATGAAAACCTAACCTTAACCTTACTTACTGATGGCAGACGGTGGAGTAATGGTAGGGTGTTCGCCCTGTGATCAGAAGGTTGCAGGTTGGAATCCAGGACCGGTAAAGTTACCTCTGAGGTACTCATGAGCAAGGTACCATTCCCAAGCACTGCTCCCCAGGCGTTGCTCATGTTAGCTGCCCACTGCTTTTTCACAGATGGGTCAAATGCAGAGGTCACATTTGGTTGTGGTGCACATTGTGCTGTGCTGTGGTGTGTTCACAATGACAAATAAACAAATAACTTTCACTAAAAGTAAGTTTTTTTTAAATATTTTAAAACAACAGCTGCATCTTTTCTATAAATGTGTTTTTGTTCTTTTGAGGCCTGACCATTAATTCTAAAAATTAACGATAATTTAGGGGACAAACAGATTCTCACAAATACATAAAAATCTGCCAAAAACACACCCACCCTACCATCATGAGACCTCTTTTACCTTTTAACAAACTTTCAACACACAAAAACGTCCTCACACGAAAACCGGGTCCTTCCACAGACTCTCATAATGACTAGATGTAAATAAAACTGCTATACCTCTAACCTTAGCCTCAAGCACAGTATCAAAAAACTAAATCTCTTTCAATTTCCCACATAAAACTCGAACCTTTTCTATAGAATATATGTTTTAGAAAATATAAAAATTATAAAAAGCACAAAAACTGACAAATTTAAGAGTTTTTATTTATTATGGGACAATCAGGTGCACACACAGACACACACAATCTTTGATACAATTTTATGCAACCCATACAACTCAATAAATAACTATTTAAATCTATTAAATAAATTATTTGATTTAAATGTATTAATTTTTAGTTGTTATTTTTGTTGTAGTTTCATGGTTTCGACTTTCTTATTGTAACATGAAACCATGTCGAGAATTGTATATAGTTATTATAGGAGACTGTGGAATGTCCCCACGAAGATAGTTGTACAAGTACAAGTGTGTGTGGGTGTGTGTGTGTTTTATAGGCTTTAGTAGCATTAACCCATGCAGCATTAGTGAGCCGACCCGACCAATATGAGGGCGGCTTTGCCTGGGGGGCGCGACGACACGTGATGGGGACACAACCGTGTTTATATCAACCTTGGTGTGGGCTGCAACTCGGTCAGGCCCTTGACACACACCAACACACAAGAGCGGTGGCCCCACTTGACTTGAAAGAAGAAAAAGAAAATCTTTTCCCCCACAGCAATGCAGCGACTTACCAAGTCAAAGGTGGTTGGTTGAGTTTCAGAGAGTGTAGCACAGAGAGAGCTGGAACTCTTCAAAAGTGGTCAAATTTTAATGTAAAGTTAAAAGGTACAGTAAAATCACATATTTACAACTTCCATTTTCCTAATTTCATGTACAGCCTCCCTGACCCTCATTTATCAATATGACTGTAGATTTGGGTGTAAAAAATCACTGTACGACAAGTTCCACATGTGATTCATAAAACGGGCGTACCTGTGCCAGTTCCTGCGTACGAATATTTCCGTGTTGATGAATCGGCCGGCTCAAACCAAACGTAATTTACATGCCGCGCCCCTATTTATTCATGGTGTACGGGGCTGCACCCAAAAACTTTGCGACATTGTTATTACAAAAAAATAAACAAGAATAATGTGTCTACAAACATTCTATCTTATATGCCAAACATTAGGGTTTAGAAATCACATTTTAGAACTGCTGAATGAGGTCCTGTCTCCGTTTTTTGTGATTGATGTACGCATAACCATCCACTGATGGCGGCTTCAGACGCGCATACATACAATCCATCACACCAATCACACCAGGAAACCTAGGAATATCATAAAATTTCCTAATTGTAATATTTTGCTGAGTATATATGACATAAAATATGAAAAAATAAAGGTAGCCATAGGCATGTCTGCAGTAACGTAACATTGCACATGGAACCTTTATAATTACTGCAGTCTGTAATCTTACAATTAGATAAGTTGATAAGGAAAGTTCATTAAACATATATAACCCACAATAAACATCACCTGAAACAAGTTTAACATAATTTAAGGCCAACTATGATGTAATTAATTCTCTGACACAGCTTGATTTCCTCTGCTGCAGCGCAAGTCTGCACTGACAGGAAAGTGTGTACACGATCTGAGAGCTGGCGTGAATTTTAGTGTATCCTACGCTCACACCAAAATGGATAAATCACCAAATTGCCATTGAAACGATCGCACACACCCGTTTTTCTGTTGTACGCACGCTTGATAAATGAGGGCACCTGAGAGCAACTTAGGTTTAAGGCTCTTGGTCAGGGACCCAATGATGACCACCACCACAAAAAATTATGCCATTTTCTAATGAATGGTCCTAATCAGAGTTGCAAAAGTAAAGATGTGCCTTTTTTGGCAAACAATGTCACAGAACATCGACACTAGAAGTAAAAAAAAGCACCATTGTACTAAAAACTTGGCAAACTTTAACTTTTGGGGGGAACAATTTCTTTTAAAATTTAATTCAGAAAGAAAATTGCACCAAGTATTGATATTGGTTTTTACATTACTTTACTAGGGTGCAAGCTACAGTACCTTGAAAAACTCAAATATTGTTAAATACTGTTTGAAAAAATGTTTGAAACAAAGTGTCATTGATGACTTAATGTACTCAATACTTAAATTGCATTCCACCATCGTAGCAATCTCAGTGGGTTCGAGTTATGTGACAACACACAAGCCACAAGTTTTTAGGATGACTATGTAATCACACACTAGGGAAAGTACGAACAGAATTCTGAGAGATAAAATAGAAATAAGCCTCATGGACAAGATTTTGTCAATTATGCAGAAGCGCTCAATGTGAACTTCAATTAATTTTCAATTTATTACATAACTCTGGTTCTGGCAGCTACAGTATAAATACAGTATAAATAAAACCTACCCTGACTCTTGCTTCAGTTTGTTAGTGACATTTTTGGGCTGTCCATTTTACTGCCTACATGCACACTTGTGGCATTTATATTTCTGAACAAATCTCTCTCTATTCCTCTAATTGATGTGTTATTAATTAATCACATTTCCAATTAACTTGCTTCTGTCTCCCTACTAGAGCTATAACACTGACACGCGAAGGTACATGGCCTGACTTGAAACATAAATTCTTATAAAAGCCATTCATCCCCTGTCGCTCTGTCCGCACTTGAAACTATAGTTGAGTATTAGATTGGCTATTCGAGCCCAGAGAGCGCCAGAAAATTCCCTTGTTCTGCCCTAATCCTCACGCAGACAGGTAATGAAAAGATCAACTGGGAGTCCGGGACAAATATTCGGGTCTGGGAGTCACAGAGGGGAGGCCTAGAATACATCACTCTTAATATGCATCGCCCTGTGTCTGGGGCCAGGAGCCAGCCAAGTGATTGGCTCTCGAGTCAGTCTGGCTCGTCGCTAGCGGCGGGAGAGAGGCACGATAAGCCGGCAGAGACTTTACATTTGTACGTGGTGACTATATGGGATCGGCATTCTACGAATTAATGCATGTCTCGAGCTCGCGGGAGTGTGAGTTCAGCAGCTGGCGCTGGAAGCAGGCGCTAATTCTCTTCTGCCTACTTAGTCACAGACATTTTGCTCATACTTGTTTAGTTTTAGTTGGTTTAGTTTGCTTCTTTTGTAGCTTTTAGCTTCTTTGGTAGTTTGTAATGTAAATAACTATGATATTAAAACAGTAGCTTGACAATAGCTTAACTGCATTTAATCACTAGCTTCTCAAGCTACTTATGATTTTTAGGCACTAAAACCAGTTTTAAGGACTCCAAAACTCTAAAAAGCTGTTGGCATACTTTAAAAATACTTCGTTTTACCAAAACCAATTAGCCAAAACATTATGAACACACAGCTAATTTTGAGTAAGTATGCGAGTATGCAGCCTCATATGCAACAAACTGTGACACGCTGTGCGCAAAGTTTGGAGTAGCTAGCTGAAATTTGCAATACTTAATAAGCACTTTTTCAGTAGCTCATTAGTAGTGGAGCTACTTTTACAACACTGTAGCTTTTACATTTTTTTAAATTACCACCTTTAAAATCAGTGTTACAGAAGTTAAGTTATGATTAAAAGTAGACAGGCTAAAGCCAAACATCTGTTTTAATATAGTAGTTAGTAGCTATACTACAAGCTACAGAGAAAAAACACCTCATCCAAGCTATTTTACAGCCAGAGATTCTTGAGTCCATCTTGGCTTTGGTTTGCTCCATCATCTTACTCCAACTTGCACCTGCCAAATGTGCATTGTGACGCAATGATTGTGTGACATGTAAGTGCTGTAGCCAATCAGATGCCACTTCTGGCATTCAACACCATTCACAAACACCTTGTGTAAAGTGTATTTTTTGATTGGGTTAAACCAGACATAGCTTTGCAATAGCTGACATAGCTGAATTCCAGCTTGCATAACAATTTTCACAGCTTGAAAAATGAATTTGAAACTGATTATGCATTACCAACATTAACAGGTTTTGATTACTGAAGGAAAATATTTGTTCTTTGCAACTTTGTTCTACTCTGGATCAAGCTCATAAGAGGTCAGCATGTTTCTGGACTGAGCTGTTTTATTCTCTAGACGGGTTTGCAACATGGTTATTGTTTTACACAAGCAATAGTAAAAAGAAATAAAGATTTTTTTAGTCTCTTGAAGCCTACAATTTTTCCTTTGACATTGGCTTGTTCTTCGCATTAAGGGGAGTCCATGCCGTTTGAGGCCTCGGTTCTGCTCACACTTACATCCAAAAGGCCACCGTCTCGCGGCTGCAGTAGGCCCCGGGAGAACTGGCATTAATGCAGGAACACAGAGGTTATTAGCATCACCGCATGACATAGCGTAGAAGCAATCAAGGCAAATCGCCCCCTTCCATCCAAATCCACCCCCCCACAGGCCAGTGGGACGTGCCGACCACCAGCTAATGATCTCGGACAAAGATGTCAGACGGTAGTGGCGGCAACGGCAGCGGCGGCAACGGCAGCAGTAGCAACGGCAGCAGCAGCAACAGCAGCGGAGGCAATGGCCCACACTTCTTCAGCTGTTATCTGCCACTGAGGAGAGCAGGCTTTACCGAGTTGTTGTCTTGTTTTTTACTCTCGTAAAAAACAACGGTAGTGTGTGTGTTTGTGTGTGGGTTAAGAGATAAAGAGCGCAATTGGAGGCAGTATCTCTGAGTAGTGTCTGCTGGTTTGTGTAGGAAGAGTCAGATGGAGTCAGTGCAGGTTAGATTCCATTATATACGATCCTTACTGCTGGGAATTAGTAACTCTTCAGTATTTTTATGTTTGGTTTATGCTTTAACATTTTAATATGATTTAATGCCCCATGTGTCATCATCTATTAAATTAATACATTTATATATCCCAGTGCTTTCTGTCTTTCTCTATCTATCTATCTATCTATCTATCTGTCTGTCTGTCTGTCTGTCTGTCTGTCTGTCTGTCTGTTCATCTGTCCATCTATTTATCTATTTTTGTATTTCCAGTTTTTTTAATCTATCTATCTGTCTGTCTGTCTGTCTTGTACACCATTTACCATTTTGATTGAGCAAGCATGATCCCGCCCCCCTCTCTCTCCTCCCTAGAGCACCAGCCAAACCAGTGTTGACGGTGAAATGTCCCGGGACAAATGTAGAGGTAAAGAAGAGCGATGCCTCAGGACGATAGCGCGTTTCTCCTTCATGCCAACGCGTCCTACTCATTTTTCTGGCTGATGGCTGAACGCTGCTCGCCTCCATCCATCACGGATGAAGGAGGGATGAAGGAGGGATGAAGGAGGCCAGGTGGGACGGATGGATGGAAGGAGGGAGGGAAGGAGGTATATGGCTGACACTCCGGGGAACTCATTATCCAACCTATTAATCTGTTATTTGACCCTGGTGAGAGTACAGGCCAATTTAAAAGGAACACCTTAAGCGTGTCATCACTTCTTCTCCAGAACAAAGGCTGATACCAATTCACACCTGCAACGTCATACAATAAAATACATATGAAATATCTCCCACCTCTCTGTTTATCTCTCTGACTGTCTCAGTATCACCACTTCTTTCTTTCTTTCTTTCTTTCTTTCTCCATCTCCCCCTGCACTCCTCTCTCTCTCCTCTCTCTCTTTCTATTGTCTCTTAATCCCAGTTCTTTCTTTTTCTCTTTTTATTTCCTTCTTTCTTTCCATTTATTCTAATTTGCACTTGCAACTTATGTTACCTATGTGGTTCAACTTAAAAAGGTCAATTGTTGTTGTAAACTTTCTAATAAAATTGTATTTAATATATGTCTTATTTCAACTCATTATTGTAAGTTGAATCCATATAGTGGAGCAAGTTAGCAAATTTTAATCTGTACAGTTTTACATATTAACACTTTCACTCTTAAAACTTACCTATGAAAAACTAATGAAGGTGAGTTGAAATTTTATTAATGATTGTTTGTAGTTAATACTTATTATACAGTATATTTAAGCCTTCAAAAAATGTTGAAGTCACTCATTCTTATCAATTAACCCAAGATAAATGTAATTTTTGAAATAATAACTCAATAGATTTGAGTGTTACCTTGACTTTTGCATCATTTCAAGTGGATGTGATGTAATACAAGTTAGTTGCAGACTCACTTACATGATATCCAATTCAAATGATTTTAGGCTAAAATTATTTAGGTTTATAAACTTAAATGATTCCAGGTAATTGATTTCATTGAGAAGTTTGAGTTGAACTAACTCATCAGGTTTTACACTGTTGCATAGACATTACTTGTTAGATCTGTACTTTTTTCACTTGCAAGTGCGTTTCAGTTCCAGACACAACACTTACATCAGAATTCCGATTACATTTTAATGCTGACAGCACAAAGTTGAGGAGTCACACAGGTGCCGGCCGACGTTCAGCGTCTCTAAAGTGTGTGTCAGGAGGGAACGGAGCTGAAGGGAAGAGCAGACTTGTTTTTTAGGAGATGTGTGTGTCTTCTGTTCCTCATTCAGGTCTCAATGTCACCTCTGTGCTAAAATACGCCCCGATATACACACTGTGATACTAAATTGTCTGTCAAAACCGCTTCATCAAATGTGGCATGCAATTTTGTACTGTTATGTACCGTCTAGTGTGTGGTTTTACGGTTTATGTTGACAGAAACGATAAAAGTTTTGCCATTTGACCCAAAAAGCATAGTGCTTTGCTGAGAAATGGTGCATGATTTCTAACTAAAGTTTCTAACTGGTATTCTTCATGGAAAATGCTGGTTTTTACTTTAAAAGCTGTTGGTTCAGAACCAAGGATCCAAAGACCAGTTAATATAAGTGAATTTTATAAGTCAGTGATTGTCTTTGTGAACATAACACAATGCACAGTGAGGCACAATGAAATGTGACCTCTGCATTTGATCAACCCATGAAGGAGCAGTTGACAGCTCACAGGGAATAGTGCTTGGGGACGGTACCTTGCTAATGAGTACCTCAGTTACACCTTCACTGGTCCAGGACCAGCAAGCCAACTCCCTGACCACTACTCTACCAACTGCCCAGACCTTTGACCCATCCATGAAGGATCAGCTTTTTGGCAGCATCCGGGTGACTGTGCTTGGGGGCAATACCTTAATCACAACTACCTCAGTGGTACCTGCCAGACTCGAACGACTTGGCGACCCTTCAATCACAGGGCCATCTTAACTGTTATGCTACCAACTCAATGCTTCATGAGTTTGCCTTGATGAAACTGCTTTAAAACAGCCAAAAAGGACATACCATCAAGGATGCATAGATGAGTTTGGTACCACCTAATAATGTTTGGTACCTTGTTCATGAGTACCTCAGTTGCTGTTTAGTTGGTTCTATAAACGACAGCTAGTTAAGTGTTTATGACTGAGCAGATTACACAATCTACATAAAACAGTCACATCAGAACTTGCAGAATCTGCAAATGATTTTTATGGAACTAATATGTCCCTAACATTTTTTTTCTTTCGCTCACGTGTTACTGATGGTAGGTGGTATGTGTTGTTTCACATTTGCAGTAGTAATCTAGATTAATAATAATCGAGATTGTTCACATCCTTAAGAGGCACTGCTAACAGGAATGGCATATTAAAAGCTTTTCATACAGACACACTTGAAAAGTTTCTTTTTGGTACACAAAGCCAAACAAAAGTGAAAGAGGACATATGGGCAGTTTTCTTCTGGAATTCGTTTATCAGCTTTGACATATCCATTTCATTTCCATTTTGCCACAGATTCATCCTTCATTGTTTACAATGGGCTTTGAGACCCAGAACTTATATTTTGTTTTGCAAAGAGATGCAAATGATGCATAGTTTCATAGAGTTTTCTCATAGATCTCACTGATCTCATAGTAAGCAAAGTTCGGTGTCTTTATTGCATAAAATGAAATGCCTGTGAGGAACATCTTAGGACATTAGACACCTGCCTTTTAGCTCTGAGACTAATGGTACTTTTCCAAATGAGTACAGGAACTCTATCTAAACTATTCTACAGTGGCATAGAAGCTGCAGCAAGTTTTAAATTTCCAATATATGAGGCTTAGTCTGGTAACAGTCTTTCTGACATGTTTGCAAGGGTGACATAAAACCCCAAAATATGCGTATTTACATCTACAGTTTTCTATTAGAACTGCTGTTGTCATGGCAGTCTTTCATTTTTTATAACCTTGCTTGACATTTTAATTTCTTTTTCTTGACCATTAGGCCCTGCAATCACAACCCGAGGCAACTATCAGTTTTTCACCTTGACCTTTTACATTTCTCACAGCATTGAATAACTCCCACTGAATCTTATCTCCTGCCCAAATACACAGGAGTGATCATTGATGAGTTACATGAACATGCCTCAAAACTGTTCTCGAGTGAATGAGTGACAAAATTGATTACATTGACTACATTTCAAGATAAATGATGCAATCATTATTTATTTGATTGTGTAAAATCTTGCTTTGAAAAAATTAAAATATCTATTTGTGTCAAGATTTACATTTTTCAGGGAAAGAAATCAAAATGCTGGTTACAGCCCTGGTTAAGGGTCTTGGTCAGGAACTCATCATTTTACCTCTGGCAGTAAATTAGAATCAGGTATGAAAGTATGACCTCTTGGTGTATTGTGCCACCTCATAAGTAAATGTAGCATTTTTTTAGTTAATGTAAGACAAAATGCACAACATTTTGTACTCAAGAAGGCAGAATGGGAAAACACTTAGTATGCAGTCAAAGACATCACAATATTTTGCAAGGAAACAAGTAGAACAAAGCTCTATAAGCTCTATATAGCTCTTTATATTACTTATTTAAGTAGCATTTAAGGGCATTCCCAGTTAAAACCCAGGTGATCCTGATCTAGTAATCAGGGGTTGTTGTAAAGACCTAGAGTCTGGATCAGGCAGTCCATCTAGGGAAGAAGACTCACTCCTGGATCTGGACTAGAACCTTACATTTACAAACCTACACAGCCATTTAATGGAGGAAATGTGTGATGGATAAAGTAGAAAGGGTTAAAAGAGGAGACAACACGGAAAATTAACTGACAAACTCTGGAAGGAATTGCAAAAACGATATGGTACAACAAGTAAACAAGAATTAAAATCAGCATTCTGAAACATTATACCCTAAAATGACAATATGGCAGCAGTTTAATATTTCCCCTCTGAAGGAAAAACGTGAAAGTGAGTGATTATTTGTCATTGTGAACACACCACAGCACAGTGACAGTGATATCACAATATGTCAAAAGTCACATTATCCTCAAACCACTTGATTTTGAGTACACGGTATATGTTGTGTGGCAGAATAGTCACTAACGACATGAGCTGTGCCCTTTTTTAAAACAAGTTTACTTTTCTCCTTCACGTCCAATGAAACATTTCACTTTATTTGTTTATTCTAGCGTGCGACGGGATCGATGAAATTTACATTTCCCTACTCGGCTCTTCGCTTTAATGATGTGCTTAATTGGCATTAACGATTAAACACATCATTAATGAGCACGTTGTTTGTTCATTTCCGAGTAAGTTGTTTCAAGACGCCCACCTCTGCACATGTTCAGCAGACGTGGAGGCGGGTGCTCAGTGAGAACCACCGCAAAAGTACTGCATATGTGCCTTGGCCTTGCTTTTTAACGATTCTAACTATAGTCTTATTGAAAACAGCTTAACCTGCAGCTCCCGCTCCAAACGAGACAGCTTTTGAGCTTTACGCGTGTCAAGGGCAAAGGAGTGAATTCATGCTTTAAAAAGAAAAAATTGTAATGATTAACCTGTATTTTTTTAGCCAAATATCTATAACAGTCTTTTATTCACAAATAAGCAGATGGCCAATTGTTCATAATTGCTACAAAGACTAGAATAGCCCTAAGCACTTAAACAAATGTTATGAAACTTTGAATTATAAGTCAGTAACTGATAATAAACTGGTTTAACTGGAGGCTGGGCATTTAAGTGAACGTTAATCAAAGCTGATATTCACAACCTTTACTCAACATAATCTAGTCCATGAAGGTTATTTTAATGATTTTAGATTTTCTCCTAACGCTTAAAATAAAACTTAAAACTTAATACTGTTAATACTTTCCTCAGTGTGTGTTCACATAATGTAATATTAAACACACACAACTGCATGTTTTGTAATGTGACTCTGCCCCATCCATTAATCGTCTACATCTATGTGTGTTTCTTTCAGAAGGTTGCAGCGACTTGAACCGACAACTTTCTGATAACAGGGCCTACTCCCTAATCATTATGCTATCAACTGCCCTCTTGAACTCTTTTGTTAGAAAAAATTATACCAGCTTCAGTAGTTGAGTACATTAACAGTGGAAACCTTGTCAGTGAACTAGAAAACAAGAAAACAAACCCAACCCAAAAAGCACTTGTTCATTAAGATTCTGAAATAATCAGGATATTGACTTGACGTCATATTGCCAAGCTCGAATTTAACTCTTGAATAGTGCAGTTGGTAGCATAATAGTTAGCATAATGGTTGAATAATTGGTTCAAGTGCCCAAACACTGCTCTCTGGGTGCTGCAAAAAAAGCTAACCACTGCTCCTTGTAAGTAATTACAATTACCAGCACCAATGTTGGGTAATCTACTTTTATACGGTAGCTTTTTAACCTACAAGATACTTATGATTAAAGTAACTAAGCTACAGCCTAGGCAACACTAAGCTATATATAGTGGTTACTTAAACTACAAACAGTAAAAGTAGCTGACCACATCCAAGTTATTTCACAGCTATGGATTCTTGCTTCCATCTTTGTCAAGCTGGACTACAGCCTCCAACTCTGTCTAGCAGCTGGCAAGATTGTGATGTGATGTTATACAGTGAAGTCCAGAAATATTTGCACAGTGACAAAAGTATTGTTATTTTAGCCGTTTACCAAAACATATTCAAGATACAGTTATAAAATCAATATGGGCTTAAAGTGAAGACTCTCAACTTTAATTTGAGAGTATTCAAATTAGTGGAAGGGTTTAGGAATTACAGCTCTTTAATATGTAGCTACCTCTTTTTTAAGGGACCAAAAGAAATTGGACAATTAACTCAAAAGCTTTTTAATAGGCTGCATGGGCTATTCCCTTGTTAATCCATCATCAATTAAGCAGGTAAAAGGTCTGGAGTTAATTCCAGGTGTGGCATTTGAATTTGGAAGCTGTTGCTGTGAACCCACAACATGCGGTCAAAGGAGCTCTCAATGGAAGTGAAACAGACCATCCTTTGGCTGAAAAAAATGATGAAATCCATCAGAGAGATAGCGGAAATGTTAGGAATGGCCAAATTAATACATCCTGAGGAAAAAGCAGCTCACTGGTGAGCTTGGGAACTCAAAAAGGGCTGGATGTCCAAGGAAGACAACAGTGGTGGATGATCACAGGATCGTTTCCATGGTGAAGAAAAACCCCTTCACAACATCCACGCAACTGAAGAGCACTCTCCAGGAAGTAGGGGCATCAGTATCTAAGTCTACCATAAAGAGAAGACTTCATGAGAGCAAATACAGAAGGTTCACCACAAGGCGCAAACCATTAATCAACCTCAAAAACAGAAACGTCAGATTAGACTTTGCCAAAAAATGTCTAAAGAAGACAGTCCAGTTCTGGAACAGCATTCTTTGGACGGATGAAACTAAGATCAACCTGTACCAGAATGATGGGAAGAAGAAAGTATGGAGAAGGCTTGGAATGGCTCATGATCCAAAGCACACCACATCTTCTATAAAACAAGGTGGAGGCAATTTGATGGCATGGGCATGCATGGCTTCCAATGGCACTGGCTCACTGTTATTGATGTGACAGAAGACAGAAGCACCTGGATGAATTCTGCAGTGTATAGGGATATACTTTTTGCTCAAATTCAGCCAAATGCAGCAAAGTTGATTGGACAGCGCTTCACAGTACAGATGGACAATGACCCAAAACATATGTGCGAAAGCAACCCAGGAGTTTTTTTTAAGGGAAAGAAGTGGAACATTCTGGAATGGCTGAGGCAATCACCAGATCTCAACTCAATCGAGCATGCATTTCACTTGCTTAAGACAAAACTTAAGGCAGAAAGACCCACAAACAAGCAACATCTGAAGACAGCTGCAGTAAAGGCCTGGCAAAGCATCACAAAGGAAGAAACCCGGCGTTTGGTGATGTCCACGGGTTCCAGACTTTACCCAGTTGTTGCCTGCAAAGGATTCTCAACAATGTATTAAAAATGAAGATTTTATTTACGGTAATGTTAATTTGTCCAATTACTTTTGAGCCCCTGAAATGAGGAGACTTTGTAGAAAAATGGTTGCAATTCCTCAACGTTTGATAGGATATTTTTGTTCAACACCTTGAATTAAACCTGGAAGTCTGCACTTCAATTACATCTCAGTTGTTTAATTTCAAATCCAATGTAGTGGCATGCAGAGCCCAAATCTTGAGAATATTATAGGCCCAAATATTTCTGGGCCTATATTTTTTTTTAATTGTTATTTAATCTTTAGCAGTTTTGCTAAAAGCAGTTTTGCTGCTGATACACAATTGCATTAAGTGGTTAAGTTAGATATGTCACTACTTGTAATCAGCTACATGCCAACAATGACTGTCACATTGTTTCTAGCAGATAGAACTTGTTCCAATGGGCATTTGTAGTTGTAATCTTCACTTAAACTCTTCTCCAGTCAACACAATGCCGTGTAAGAGGCATCCTGTTGTCTGGCATTGAATTAATTGCCTAACAGTAGGTGTCCCCATCTAATTCTATACACATCTTTAGGGGAGCAGGGCTTTTATTCGGCCCAATCCATTGATGCACTAATCAGCATTTGAGTGGAGATAAGCAGCAGCTGTTGTCGATGACAATGCTGTTTACGTCGCCGAGGCTTTACTGTAAGAGTGAGGCTAGGTGAAGCGCGACGAAGGCTAGGTGGAGAGTGGCTTGTACCCAGTTTCCATGGCTGGAGGTGTCATCGGATGTGGGAGCTCATTAGCCATCTTGCTAGGGAGGCAATGGAGCTGCCGTTAGCCTAATCCTATCCACTCCTCCCCTGAGTTTGTCAGATCATACATGCGGTGAGGAGGAGGAGGTCATCCCGGAGAGATGAAGCCAAGTGGGAACTGGATGAGATCGCGACTTGATGTAGGAAGGAAGGTACGTCTTCTACTAATTACAAGTGCCTAGGGATGGTACCTTGCTCACGAGTACCTCAGTGGTGCCATTATCATTCCTGGGATTCGAACCGGCGACCTTCCAATCGCGCACAGAACGCCCTAACCGTTACACTACCAACTCCCCCAGTTGTCTACATTCTACTATCTATGGTCTCTTACTTCCTTCTTATCCAAGGCGGACTCGACTTCATTTCAGAGCTGCAAAGAGAGTGCTGTGATGCAATGGCCACTTCTGACAATTCAGCACCAATCAGAAACACCTGATAGTTGAAAATAGCTCTTTATAAAAAGGAAAAAGAATTGCCATGTCATTTGTACTATTTTACTAAATTGGTACTGATAAGCTACTGAAAAAAAAGTTTATTTAATTTTAATTTGCTCTTCCCCAACATTGATGAGACATCCACAACACGGATGCACTAACAGCCATGTTGAGCATAAAGAAGAGTGACAGTAGGTTTTACATTCAATGATGACTCATTAGCCATCGACTAGGTCAGAAATGCTTGGATTATTGAGTCTCTTGAGGCTTTGTGGATTATTTGCTCTGTCGGAGCAGAGATACTTCTATTTCCCTGCACTGGATTTCTGAAATACAGTCGGTCAGTCAATTTCCACTTGTTTAACCTTTTAAAATCTTGGACATTCTACTATCCCCTTGTTTATTGGTTAATATTACTGGAATAGCATATGCAAGCCTTATATTGATTTATTCAGAATGTCCAGAGCTATCCATTTGTTTATGTATGTGATGTTAAAATAACAAGACAAACCATCTTTTTAATGAGCAAATGTTTATTTTTGTTAATTGAATTTTACTGTTTAATGTTATTTAAATATTTTTGTGTTGGTGTTTGTAAAATTTTAAATTTTGACATTTTTTGGCATATCGGTTATCAGCCCTGTTAACTAGCAAAAATCAGTTTTGATTGTTATGGTGCGGTAGCAATGAGAGCAGAGGACACTGTTGCAGGCAGAACAGAAGGGCTTATTGGGGGACACGGGCAGGGTACACATAACGGCGGCAAAAATGGGGAAAAAACAGGAGAACTAAGGCAATCAAAACCAGGGCAAAAATGGAGGCAAAAACGGGCAAAAAACGGAGACAAAAACCAGACAATAATGAAAGTATCAAAATAAAGATTTGGACTCGTGCTCACAGTGGTACTATACATTAAACAGGGGAAATCCTCCGTGGGGAAACGGAAAGAGCAATATCCTGACGCTCTAAGACCCACTGCGCGAAACGGAAGTGATCCAGGCACTGGAGAAACTAGGCAGCCTGACCAGACAGGGTTATACTGGGAGACACAAGCCTGTGGAAAAACCACAAGAAACACAGGTGAAGGATAAATATTGACACAGAACAAAAACAAAACGTAGCAAAAACTACAGACCACACATAAGTCATGAGGGTGACAGACATGGCGAGACAGGGGTCAAACCGGGTTAAATAAAGCCACACAACTTCAGACAACTGATGGTGCACCAATCTGAAACTGAAAGCAGACAGGAACACAGGTGAGCGTAATAATAATGCCCGGGGGTGCTCCTAAACGGGCACTGACCTACTAGGTAGGAAGCATGAAGTGAGACAACAAACGCTGAAGTGGGGTGCACTCTAAACGGGGAGTGAACTACTCGAGAGGGTACGAAGTGAAGACACAGAAACCCGGAAGTGGGGAGCAAGCTAACGGGGAAAGCTAAGATTAACCAAAGACACACAAGGTGGACTCAGCACAACAGGAATAACGCCAAAAGTGAACTCAGAAGAACAGAATTACACAAACCAACTTAAATAGCTAACTTAAAGTCAGGAGGACACATGATATCGATTTTAATACAGATATATATATATATATATATAAATTTACTTAAAGAGTATGAATCAGTACTGAGGCTTATATATATATATATATATATATATATATATATATATATATATATATATATATATATATAAATATTTTATTCAACCAAGAAGTTTTTTTCTAACTGGAAATAATACAGGCCTCTCCCAAGAGAAAATGAGACAATGTATAAGGAGTATTATTGAGGAAAAAAAAATAATTTCCCTGTTTTAGTTACATTTGAGTAAACAATGGATATCCAAATTATTCATACCCTTCTCAATAATCAATGGAAAAGCCTGTATTGACTATTACAACAGTCAAATGCTTCTTATAATTGGTGACAAGCTTTTAGCATGTCTCAACTGGTATTTTTGACCATTTATATTTTGCAATGAGCTCTAAGTCTTTGAGGTTGGAAGGCCACCTTGCCATCACCCTAATGTTTAACTCCCTCCACAGATTCTATATTGGATTCAGGACTCTGGCTGGGCCACTCCAAAATGTTATTTTTGTCAGCTAACTATTTTTTCACCACTTTTGCTGTGAGTTTTGTGTCATTGTCATGCTGAAATCCCCAGTGCTGGCCAAGACAAATTTCTCTGCAGACTGCCTGATCATTTGTTGTGGTTGTGAATCTTGATGTAGTCTTCTTTTTTCATGGTGCCATTTACTTTGATTAGTTTGCCTGGCCCACATTGACTGAAAAACACCCCCAAAGCATCATGTTCCCACCACCATGCCTGACCGTGGGGATGGTGTTCTTGGGGTTGAATGCTTCTCTCTTCGCGTAAGGCTTCCATCACTGTGGCCAAACAATTCAATTTTTGTTCATTTTGACCTGGAAATAGAAGACCAGAAGTCTTCTTCTTTGTCCAAAACGAATTTTTAAGAGCATGTTCTTTTTGTATGCCTTATTTGGAGAGTAGGCGCATTTCATGGTCTGCATCCATGGAGATCCAGCAGTATCACAGTCCGTTGGACTGTCTGCCTTGAGATGTTGGCACCAGCATGGCCCAGATTCTTCAAGATGGCCTTGGTTGTGATCCTCGGCTTCTTTTTCACCTCTCACACCATCAGCCTTGCCAGAGCAGGTGCCGCTTTTGATTTCCTACTGCGTCCTCTGAGATTTTCCACAGTGTGGGAATGACATATTTTAAATTATACTTTGTACCAGTGCCCACTGGAACTTGAACATTTAGATAGTGCTTTGTGCTTCTGATTTGTGTGCAGCCACAATGCTTTGTGGCTGAAGTCCTCACTGAGAGCTCTTTTGTTTTGGCATGACTTGCATGAAGCCAACTGCAGAAACTGTTCTTTTCACCGGTTAAGTTGATTGAATCAACTATTCCCAATTACTCAGGGTAATTAACATGCTTTAGAAAAGCTTGGACCATTTGGAATGGTATGGCACCTTGAATTTTCCCAAAGACTGTGACAGTTTTCAATGGGTATGAACAAATTTTAGACATGCTATTTTCCATAAAATGTAAGTCAAGCATGAATATTGTTTATATATATAATTTTGCCAAACAGAAACAAGCTGGTCACAGTCAGTACTTTATTACATAAAAACACAAGTTAGATCACCATAGTGTGTAATGTAAGTGTGCCATGAACTTAAAAAACATAGTAGTTTGGGTGCCAAACTTTTTCTGAATTTGGCACCAAGTAAATATTTTTACTGAAAAATATATGGTACTGTTTCCAGTTGGGAACAAGCACCAATACCAGCATATTCAAAAAGAGCTAATAAACGCCCCCATTGTCTGTTTGGTTTAGCCATATTTTTGCTGCATTGGCAGACAAGGAGGTTTGGCAAGACGGCAAGGTTTCTTCAGGCCCTTCCACTCGAGGCCGCGTAGCAGGTTACCGCATGACGACATTATGTGGACTCTGGGTTTCAAACTGACTTTCGGAGAAACTTTGAGCTTTGATTTCCTTTCTCGCTTTAGATGGCAGGAATGAAAGAGGACAGTGATACATATTTCAAGGCCCTGAGGTTCCAAAGGGACTGGAATAAAGAGATATAAACCTTTAGTTCAGCAAAGTGCATCACCCACATTTCATATCAGGAGGTGCCTTATGGCCCATGGTCTGGACCAGGCAGGCCAACCAGAGAGAGAGAAAGAGAGAGAGGGAGGAAGAAAGAAAGAACGACGGGGTTGAGGACCAGCATGCTTCAGCTGTCGGCATTGCCTGAGTGTCGCCCCCATGTCCTGAGGCCCTCCTCTTCGCCTACTTCCCGAAACCAGTGCCTCTGGCACTTGGCATGTCGGGGCTTGATGGGGGTGGGGGGAGCAAGGCGGAAGTCGCTGTGAGAGGGAAGCAGAGGGAGGCTGGTGAGGCCTCCTCAGGGCCTCCATCTGTGGAGCTCTTTGTAGGTGACTCGGGGCCCGTAATGACAGTGAGTTGCATTAAAGTTGATTAAAGTGATCGCGAGACTCCAACGTCTGTGCTCTCTCTTCCTCTCTCTCTCTTTCTCTCTATCTCTCCCTTCTCCCCATGCTAGATGAAAGACGTTTCTCCACTTCTGGGTCTAGGGGATGCCATCCCGTCCGCCCCCTCCCCAAAATCCCACCGCTGCACTTACAAGGGTCAGCAAAAGACAAAAGTCTATGGATTGAAAGCAATAGAAAGCTTCTTTCCAACAAATGATCTCTAATTGTTCCTTTCTTCCTCTCGATTTCCACGGCGGTCTGCATCTACCCGGCTGTTGCAATTCTGGGTCTCTAAAAGCTTCTCATCTTGAAAGAGGATTGGGAAAGAAGAGAATAGAAGAAGGTTATTACCCACATTGCAGTTCTGTAACAATATGCCATGCAACAATTTTCCATCATTAATTCCATCAAAGGCAAATTGAATATGTGTTTGGGGCTGAAAAATAACATGGATGACACACAACAAACAACAGATTTTTGCATGGTTAGGTGCCATGAATTCTAAGCAGGAAAAGGAAAGAACAGCATTTCATACCATTCAGTACAAAAATGTCTCCTATACTACGTCTTCATTCATATTAAGGATTGATATGGACATCTCCCTAAGAACATCAGTATTCTGAAAAATGCTTTTGTCAATTGTTCCTCTTGATTTCCAGGCCTCTAAAAGCTTCTCCTCTTGAAAGAGAATTTGGGAAGAAGAGAATGGAAAAGGGCTATTACTTACATTGCAGTTCTATAACAACGCACAAATGACAATTTTTTATCATTTATTCTGTTAAAGGCAAATTGAATATCTTTTTGGAGCTAAAAAATAACAGGCGACAAACGACAGTCAGCAGACAACAGACGGTTTCTCAGCACAAGGCCTCAAACGGAAAGAGGATAGATAGAAAAATATTTCCCATAAAAAGGACTTTGATATTTATATTCAGGATTTGTTGATATAGATGTCTTTCTTTGAACATCTGAATTCTGAAAAATACATTTGTTTTAATACTCACTTAAAAATTCTAAAAATGTCTCCTCTTGAATGAATATTGAGAATGCAAGTGGAAGGCTATTGTTACTATGAACGACAATTTTGTCATTTTCTGGCTGACACTATAAGACTGAAAACAGAAACTCATGGAACTCATTTCGTAGCATTTGGCAATAATAAGCTTTTGAGAAATTCATTCATATTCTGTATTTGTTGATGTAGACGTCTCTCTATAGACATCAATATTCCTGAAGGTACCCTTTGTATTTGGAAAAAACAAAAATAAAATGAGGTCCTCTCCCTCGATATCCCATTATCTGGTCCTGTGAAGAAGGGATTTTTTTACCTAATGATGTTAAGCATTTTAAATGAGCTGTTATTGGGTGCCATTTCTACCAGCTGAGGTGTCCAGGGCAGCAGTTTGGCAAGTTGTCACCAGGAGCTCAGAGTTAAGAACCTTGCTTTTGGCGGGGCGATATTCACTCCTGAAGCGTAGTTAAAAAGCAAGGGTTTGTGACGAAACTGATTTTCCCATTCGGCGAGAGAAGACAGTGTAAAAAGAAAAAAAAAATAGAAAAAACAAACAAATAAACAGGGTGTGTGGCATTAAAGAGCTGTTTCGGAGATGATAACGTTATAAAAAGTACATGACGATAAATGAAAGGTGATTTGAAATCGCCTCCATATACTGAAGACAAATAACATTCTACTTTCTTTTTCTTTTCATTTTGTATTATATTTATTCCTCTTTTTTGACGGCGGGCCTCCAAGATCAGAGACATGCTCCCAAATTAGCCTTCAAGCAGGGCCACCTCGGGAGGCGAGTGAGTAAGCTCAAGGGCAACACCAGAGTACCGCTGAATAACCATCGTTGATTCTGGCGGCCTGTTTTCTTTGTGTTGGCGGTAATAGCCTCTTATCTACTTGAGCAGATGACATGAAAAAACACTCTCTCTCTCTCTCTCTCTCCTCTGTGACACATTCTCTCTCTGACCACATCCTCTTCTTTCTGTATGTTTGTATTTTACACTGCATACCTTACATAACCTGTACACTAATTATATATTGTATATGTTGTATTGTATATTGCACTGTAGTTTTTGTATTGTATATTATACTCTTTGGGGCTCACTGTATTGTACATCAATGTGTTTCATAGTATTCATGTCTTTATTTTGTCTATATTCTTACTAGAGAGATAATAATGACCGCATACAAATTCCTTGTACGTTTTTCTACTTGGCAAATAGTTCTGATTCTGATGCTCTCTCTCTCTCTCTCTCATTCTCTATCTCTCTGACCATAGTCTCAACATTCTGTATGTTTGTATTTTTCACAGTATACCCTATATAACCTGTACATTGATTGTATACTGTATTGTACATTTTGCCTTTTGTTGTTGTTATCATGATATTTTTTATTGTGATAGTGATTTGAAGTTGAACGTCCAACCTTCATTTACTGCAATTATTTAGTGCTCACTGTATTGTATATTGATGTGTTTCATAGTATTTATTCTATATGTATCTATATCAGTACTAGAGAGACACTAATGACCGGAAGTCCATGTACATTGAACATTTTTGGATATTGTATTGCACTCCTTTATTTATATCGTACTTTAACCTTCTATATTTTACTCTTGTGATACTGATATGATGTCATATCGGCCCGGCCCTAATTCATTGCTATTTTTGCTCATGGTGTTCATTGTGTAGTGTATATTGATCTGTTTAATGGCATTTATACATGGCATATTTCATTGTACTTAAATAGCATTTTAAGTCTAACCTATATGGCAAATAAATCTGATTCTGATGCACATAAACCTGATTCTGATGCTCTCTCTCTCTCTCTCTCTCTCTCTCTCTCCATCCACTCGGAGCTCTTTGTGACCTTAAAGCAGTCGTATACAGCTGGGAGAGCGTTGATTGGCTGGCGTCGAGTTCGCCACTAAAAAACTTTTCAGCGCTGGAGGAGGCGTGTGTGTCGGGACAGGTGGTATTTATGCAGATGAATGAACACATTACTGAGCGCTCTTCCTTTTGGTTTAAACATTAGTGCTTCGAATGTGACAAATCCCATGTTCGTCTCCCGCGTCCTGGCCTTGCTATTTATCGCACCGAGATACATACCGCGTGTTTATAACGCATGTATATGCTTTATGAGTGGGCAGCCTGCTTGTTAACATCTGATTGAGCAATGCGTCATCTGAGGCGTGCGTCTGAGAAGTCTGTGTCGTTATTATTGGAAATTGATTATCATATAAATTCATTAAAAACCTTATTATTATTATTATTATTATTATTATTATTATTGCATATTTCATACAAAAGTATGTAGTTCAAAGTGCTTTGCATCATGAATACAATAAGGAAAAAGATAGGTCACCTAAAGAATTAGAGTGTATAAATAAGTATATAATGTTTAAAAAGAACAAATTAGACAAATGAATTTAAATACATTTTAGACTAGGTTTAAACACAATGCAATGACAACAGATTCAGAACTAAAAAACTAATCCTTTATTTACAGCTAACCCTAATCCAAATTGTAACTTTTTAAACTTTTATAAGAAATAATACACTTTCTCTTTTCTCTAGGAGAGGTTTTTGCCTGTGAGGACCTGATTGTCCCCTAAAAGATAGGAGTTGGTTGAGTTGTTGTTGTCACGAATGTCCAGATTTTACATAGTCACAAGCAAAATTAGTTCACCAATTCAGTCTACACAAAGACAAATCGGACAAATATATTTATATTTTAGGGGACAATCAGGTCCACACACACACACACACACATTTTCTTATTTTATTGAAAGCCTGGAAAATGTTTTTGACATTAATAAGAAAGTATGAGTAGTCATTTTTTACTTGTATGTGAGAAAACATCATGTTTTATGTTTTAGGGGACAGTCCTCACAAACAAGTCAAAAACTTGCACACACACTCACACCTTTTCTGAATTTGATGAAAGGCTGAAAGAAAAATCTTAATGAGAGATAGTCCTGAGGTGAGTAATTTGTTAGTTACCACTAATGTTTAGATTAACAAGTAAAAATTCAGTCACCAATTGAGTCTTCACAAGAAGCAATCTGGTTTTCTAACATTTTTTGCTCATGAGGGAAAAACGTCAAGTTCAGCTGCTAATTTTTTTTAACCCCTAATTCGAGAATTCCAATTCACATGCAAAATTGGCAAGTAATTTGGTTCACAATTTTAGACCTCACAAAACAAGAAGAAAACCTGAACACACACCACTAATATTTTCCTCATCCAATATCCAAACACAGCAATCTCCAGATTCTTCTTGATTCAAATGCAAAATTAGCCTCTTATTCAGTTCACCAAATCAGTCTTCACAAAACAAGAAAAAATAGGATTTTCTATCTTTTAAGAGACAACCAGGCCCTCATAAGCAAGTCAAACCCTGTACACGCATGCCAACACACAGAAATAAGATCACACACAAAGCCACGTCCTACCTTCTGTGTGAAGCACTTCCATAACGACAGATTCAAGTAACTACTACAATTACTAAACCTAAACCCAGGTTTTATTTAAAGTATTTCCACAATGTGTATGTGTGTGTGTGGGCAGGTTTTTCTACTTGTTTGTGAGGACGTTAATGTCCCCGAAAAGATAGAAATCAGGTTTTCCTATATTTAAAGGGACAACCAGGTCCTCACAAACAAGTCAAAACATGTTCACGCACACACACATACACACACACACACACACACATGCATGCAAGCCTACAGGCTGGATTTCCTGTGTGTGTGTGTGTGAGTTGAGCTGGAGCCAGTGTGCGCATGGCCAAATGAGCTCAGCTGTAGTTCTTTGTTCTCGTTGTGTGTGAGAGTAATGTTGTGCTCTACCCGAGGCTCTGGGCCTTAAGTGGATATTGCTGACAACAAGCAATTACCCCCTTATTATCACTGCACTGGGGCAGTAATTGGCCCTCCTTCAGCAGCAGGCACAACAGGACCCAGATTCATCACATCACGACATCGGTTCTTATCTCATATTTAAGCACAATCAAGACCGAATGCAGCCGCACGCCACAATGTCAAATTGATTCGCTGTTTTAAGTGTGTTTTAAGTAAATGATTATTGGTCATAGTGAACACACCACAGCAAAGCACAGCAAACAGTGCACTACAATCAAATGTGACCTCTGCATTTTACTCATCCGTGAAGAAGTAGTGGGCAGCTGTTTTGAGGGATTACCCAGGGAGCAGTGCTTGGCAATGGTACCTTGCTCATGAGTACCTCAGTGGTACCATAACTGGTCAGGAACACAGTAGTGTTAAGGGACTTGCTCATGGATCCAATGTTGGTAGTGCTTTTGGTTCAGAGGCAAGTGTCCTGACCACTAGACCACCATCACCCAATGAAATAACTACTGAAGTTTCGCATGTGCAATGTCTAATCCCAACAATGCCGAGATTGTTATAGATTTACATGGAAAATTGGTGATTTATTCAAGTAACCAATTTTTTTGAAGCAGAACATGTCGGGTTTTAAAAATGTAGGAATCCTGCACCAAATTAAGGACTTCATAGTAGAGATTCCAATCTGAATTATTTCATCAAGCCATGATATCCCTTTATATCTCATATTTAAGTGCAATCAGTCCTCAGCATATCCACGCTTGATGCTGATTCCATTTGGCATTTTAAAAAGTGACAGCTTCTGTACAGAGTCCACCTTGGCCAGATGGAAGTAAGAACCCGTGACTATGTTTATCACAATTTATGACACTGAAAGGGCAGAACTTTTATGCAGCACATTCAAGAGTAACTTATGCAAGCTGCAAGTTAAATACTCTTTACCAAAATATGAGACTACCTCAATATCATCTGCTGATTTATTATCATCACTTCTGTTCATAACAAATCAAAAAAGCAATTAAAAGATCATTTCACGTTTTTAGTTCTGAGATTGACCAGACATTTAAGTAATAAACAAACTTATCTTTTGATAAAAACAGACCTACTGTTTATTATAAAATGATGTTACAATGTGTATGATGTCTATGTCAATGTTAATATCGATGTATCTTTGTAGATCAATATAGAGTGATGTATAGTTACATCCCAAGTATTCCTGCAATAATGCAACCAGCACAATGTGTCTTGATTACACTTATTTGAATTGTATTAGGAATGCATATTTGATGACTCCTGTTTGTTGCAGTTAAAAGATTGTTTATGTTTATGTAAGATGTTTATGTCCATAGCTTAAACTAAATCAGGTGTTAAAGTGCTAGAATTTAACAAATACTGCTCACACAATGGCTCCCATCGGTATAGAAATAAACATGTAGAAACAAAAAGTGGTCTCTAAATTTTTCCAGGTCCGTATATTATCGGATCCCCGAACCGAATGTCAGTTCAATGCTAATAAAAGGATTGCCAATACTCAGAAATGTGTAGAGGTGATTTGATTTTAATAATCTATTTCTTGACTCAGACGGCTGGTTTCCTGACCCGTCATTCTTCGAGTTCACCAGTAATCGCCAAACTCCAAGCTGAAGAGAGCCAATAAACGATGCTGGAAACGAAAGATTAATAACCACATTTATTCATGTTTGACCAGAGGTTGGAGTGCTCTCACTCAGAGGATTCAGTCTAATGATGAAATCTTCATGAGTTTAATTTGGTTTATAGCAGCACAGTACATGGGAAAAATTGATGCTGGAACTATTTTGTTATTTTGCAGTCGAATGATTTAAATGAGCTTCACAAGCAGGCAAAGTAACTCATCAAGAACTGAAATTTGCGTTTGAATTTAAGAAATCGGGGCATTGTTGGGTTTGGGTTGTGCAAAAGGCTTGTGTCAGCTCTTATCTCTTTGTAATTTGCACCCAACTTTCTTGTGTCTATTAATGTAGTCTTGTTGCATTAAATTTAACTGAGCAATTAATTTTTGTCATTGTGAAAACAGTGCACCATGAAGATATGAGACCTCTGCTTTTGACCTGTCCATGAAGGAGCAGTGCAGCTTTTTGGCAGCGCCTTGGGAGCAATGCTTGGTTACAGAACATTGCTCATGAGAACCTCAGTGGTACCTTTGCCAGTCTGGGACTTGAAAAGGTGACCCTCTAATTATGGTTGTATAATGCTATTTGGCCAGTAATCGTTTCCAACAAATACATCAAACTTAAATATCAAAGTTATTAGGGAGGTGGTGGTCAAGTGTTTTGGACACTCATCTCTGGCCCAAGAGGTTGTGGGTTTGAATCCTACCTCCAGCACTACCATCATTAGGTCCCTGAGCAAGACTCTTACCACCAAGTTGCTCTCATGGAGACTGTCCCTGAAATTAGGAAAAGAGGAAGTCATCATGGGGTCATCGGAACGCATCTCCACCGTAAGGTGAGGACTACCTGTATTAAAAACTACCAATAATTTCCCCAACAGACTGGTAGTTTTTAATACAGGTAGTCCCCACCTTACAGTGGAGATGCATTCCGATGACCCCATTGTAACTTGAAAATATTGTAAGTCGAAACATACTACCGGCGGTAACTACCACTACCAGCAGGAGACGTACTTGGGAGTTTGGAAGACATGCTTTTTACTTAAATTGGCCTATGAAACACCAAAAGCACAGAAAAAAATTTGTTGTATCACTATCGTCATCTTGAGACCAAAATTAAAAAACCTAAGTCAAACCATTGTAACTCAGGGACCATCTGTATAAGCTGATCTTGTTTTTGACAGTGTTGCCTAGTCTAGCAGGGCTAACCTATAAGCTGACAAACACTTGCAGGCTTTCAGTAAACTTTGAAGTTTCTTTTTGCCAAAATGTGCATTAAAATAACATTTTATTGATCATTTCCAATTCTACTTAGTTCACATTTGCCACAAATAAACATCAGTCCAATTTCATCTGCTTTCTTCTGGTCTTTAAAGATTTGTGACCTAAAAGCTGTGTATAAGAGCGGGTGAGGCCACCATGATGTTCATTACATTAAATTAATTTGCTTCTTGAGATGTATTTCGTTAGCTTTTGAAATGTGTGAGTAGGCTACAAGTTCACAAAGACTCTTTCCTAATTTTTTATTTTTGATCATTTCTAATCTTATTTCACTCTACTTTCTCAGAGTCCAATTTCTTCTGCTCTATAAAGATTTGTGAGCTAAATGAATATATATATATATTATTTCCCCATAGAGGTTAAGGCCACTTACATTCATTACACTGAATTATTTTGGGGGTTTTTTGAAGAAGGATTTGGTAGCAGTAATGCAAATCTGAAATTGTTGCAAATTAATATTCATGGAAATGCTTTTATCCCTACTCAAGTTGACCAAAACAAACCAAGCAGCAACATATCGAAATGAAACTAAATTAAATTGAGAAGCAGGTCGCTGATATTCTTATGCAACCCTGTCTCTGGAATGTGTAAAAATGTCGCTTCCCTCACCAAGCTCTTTGTTTGTTGTGCATTGGTTGGTTCAGGGGGTTTGGAGCAGCGATGGGCGAGAAACCCCAGTCCATTGTGTGATTCAACTTGACCTGACCTGACTGGTTAAGCTGAAGCATTGTGAACTGCAAATGGTTTCAGTTGGAGGCGGGAGACGGGGGGAATTAGTCCTTTTGAGAAAGCATGAAGTAAAATAACTTGGTTAAAAAAGAGCATCGCTGTTGTCCTGGGAGAGCTGCGTCGAGTTTTGTTTAAGTAAAAAACTCTCAAGAAATGGATGATGTCTAACAGATATGAGTAGCACAGAATACAAACATCGAGATGTGCCATTAATAAACCGTACTTAAGAAGAAATTTGTTAAACACCACCTTTTTTGTGTTTTATGCAAGATTCTGAAATTTAACCAATGGGCCTCATTCCAAGTTTTTTTCTTAAACCCAATAAGATGATGTTTTGCCCAAACATGTGAGCAATGAAATTTGTTCAAGTGCAGTGTTTTAAATTTTAGAATCTACTTCTACATAGAAATAAACCTTAAAAAAAACCTACCTCCTGATTGAATTTTAGAATCTTTGTGAAAGCTGCATACACAGGTTTTAGAACATTTTTTAAGAATGGCTGGTGAATGAAGCCCAATTCCCAGGTAAGAAGAGAATTTATGAATGATGAAGTTAACAAAAGATTAAGTTACAGAAATCTTAGAATAAACTAAAAATTAAAGAGTAAGATGAAAAAAATATGTAAAATACACAATAATGTTCTTATAAGATCTATACTATTGACAGGAACTGTACATGTGCACATTAAAAGACATTTGTATTAACAAACAATATTCTTCACTGCATTCAAGATTCATGATTCAAGTACAACATGCAATGAAATGGACACTAAATGAAAAGACATTTAAAAAATTAAAAAATGAACAGGTTAAGTTAAAAAAAACCTTACAAGAACCTAAAACTATCATGTGAAAACCAAATTATAATGTTCATAAATATAAACTGTAATTATATTACTAAATAGTGTATATATACATATACACACACATATATAGACCCCGTGTACACATAGCCGGGTATCTGGGAAAACGCTGATATATTGAAAACAGAGGTTTAATTCTCTGAAAACGTAAAACCTCTGGTTTCAAAATCCAAATATATGTGGATTCGTGTAAATAAATCCTTTTTGGAAAACAATCTGGTGTGAACAAGGATATTATTGAAAACAGTCGTTTCTGTACATAAATAGCTGTTTCTGTAAATACCCGGCTATGTGTAAATGCGGCCTTAGTGAATGAGGGCCATTGGCTGAGTGTCAAGTTTTCTTAAGAACATATTTGCTTTTAAGAATGGTTGTTTTTTTCTTATTATCTGTAGTTTGTGCAGAACATCAGTTACACTAATTCAGTGTCTTAACTTTCTTAAGAACTAATTAAGGAAGACAAAATATGAAAGTGTTTTTTTAGGTATAGACTCTGTTCAGGTAAGAACGGAATCTACACCTGCTTAAGAGCACCTACACAAATTTAAACGCATGTCTGTTTGTGCAAATGTAAGGTTCCAGTCTAGCTCCAGGAGTGAGTCCTGCTCCCTAGCTTGACTGTCTGTTCAAGACTCTAGCTCCAGGTCTTCACTCCTAATTATTAAATCAGATACATCTGAGTTTTGACTTGTCACAATCTTGACTCACTGTATCTGAGGAGTATCATGTTAGTATTGTTATGTCTCTGACTGCATATCAAGTGTTCTTCTGCTCTGCCTTATTGTGTACTGAAGTTGTTTCGTATTTGTGAATCTTTCTCTATTTTATTTCTCTCTAATGGACATGTGACCATTTACTTCCTGCCCTAACTGTTACAGTACCAACTGTGTCCACCTGTGATTGTTACAGGAAAAAGAAGAGTTCATTGAGTTTTCTCTAATTCTACCACTGTATACTATTACACTATATAAATATAACAACTTTCCTAAGAATAAACTTAAGAAAACCCTTAAGAAAACACAGGTGAATGAAGCCTACTGTCCTCCTTCCTGCTTCCTGCAGTGAGAAAACTGAATGAAATGAAGCCAGTGCTGAAATAACAAGAGGATCCACTGTCACCAACGAAACTTGTAGCTCCGTTATTTTATTATTTTTTCCCTGTGTTTCTTCCTGTGACCTCGCTTGTCCGTGCCCATGTAGCAGGTGCGAGGAGCTGATATAAATAGGAACGAGCGTCGATTGCCAGAACTCGCAGATTTGCCCGGCCAGTTGCATGTCATGGAAAACAGCTGACAATTCGGCACCAATCAACAACTTGTTTTATATATATACATATACATATATATATATATATATATATATATATATATATTATATATATATTTCCAGGCTGGATCTCCAGTGTGGCGCGTAAGAGCTAGAGGAGGAGGAGGCAGAGGAGGAGGAGGAAGAGGACCTGCTGATGGCTAACGTCGACTCCTAATCACATCTCTGCCAATGTAGCAAGCCCGAGCTTGTAGCTCACAGGTATGGGCTAACTCGTCTCGGGCCCCATTTCTTCACACCCTTGGTGCACTTAATAGCCCAGCCTTGTCGCTCTTCCCCGGCAGCTGGCCCAAAGACAACCTCAATTTAAAAATGTAATTAACTCTGACACGGGACGAGCGATCCTCGTCTCCCACTCTGTCAGCTGAGCGAGGGAGCGAGTGAGAGAAGGAGGGGGAGGAAGAAAAGAAATAAATAAATAAAAAACAACAAACATGGTGGAGGAAAAGCAAGAGATAAGCTGTGTGAGCTCACGCTCTTTCCTTCTCTCTCTCTCTCTCTCTTTTTCCGCCCCCCTCTCACTCATACAATGGGTTATGAGCTAGTTATTTAGAACACGATTCAGCAGTCGCAAATCCCATCGAGTTAAAAGCACATTGGCAAAACAAGTGCCGGTTTTGTGGAAATGTGGGTCGGTAGGTCGGAATCCTGCACTCAGTCAAGGATTTCATGGAAAATGTAAAATTCCAATCTGAGTTTTTGTCACAGTTCTCGATCCTGGGCTGGTATGCAGTGTTGGGGAAGAGCTAAGTAAAAGTAGTGATGCTACCAACTTAACTCCTTGTTTGGGTAGCTTAAATGTAGTGAGGCTAGTTTTTAAATGGTGTAGTTGTAAACAGAAGTAAGTACTCATTTTACAAATAGCAATGTATTTTTGGTATGATACAGTACATTGCTATTTGTAAAATGAGTACTTACTTCTGTTTACACCTACACCATTTAAAAACTAGCCTCACTACATTTAAGCTACCCAAACAAGGAGTTAAGTTGTTTACATTGTTACAAAAATGCATTAAGTGAGTGCTTATTTTTCATTGTGAACACAGCACAGCACACAGTGCACCACAACCAAATGTGGCCTCTGCGTTGTGACCCATCCGTAAAGGAGCAGTGTGCAGCTGTTTGGCAGAGAACAGTATCTTCCTCATGAGTACCTCAGTGATGTAGTGTTGTAGTACTCGAGACCAGTTTTTAAAAGTCTCAGTCTTGTCTCGGACTCGGCCGTATTTGTACTCGGCCTTGTCATGGACTCGGACAAAGAGGACTCAGGATTTTATTTCAAGACCAGCCAAGACCACAACTCTGAACATATTACTATTAAAACTCTTTGAGACCGAGGCAGGCATTTTGCATTGTTTATTAATTAGTGTTTAATAATTCAGAACACCTTTAACCTACACAAGAATCACAAGACCTTGAACTTACTGGACATTATATTCACACCTCTGTATGTGAAATAATTACAGAGTTATTCCGTGAATAAAAAACTGAAGTAATTGCATAAAAAGTCATGAATTACATCTTTTGCGATGTAAGCTCTAATATGGGACGCCATCATGCATAAAAATGTAGTTCTCTTCCACAAGCTAATAAAACAACAGAGTTAGGTCTTGAGAAGTGTTCTGCCACTGTAGTTTGTTGGGTTTAACATGATGTGATCAGTTTGGATAAGTGCTTCCAGTGAAGTGATTTCCTCATTATAGACATAGAAAAGAGAAATATTTAATAAACATGCTAAATGTTGGCTAGGCTTTGCATGTTCCATTTGTCATGTGGTGTAAAACAGGCATTGATCCGGTCTTGGTCTGGCCTCACCCTGGTCTCGGTCTCATCTCAGTCTTGGGCCTTCGGAATCTTGGTCTTGTCTCGGTCTCAACACACTCTAGTCTTGGTCTTGTCTCAGTCTCAGTTTAGGTGGTCTTGTCACCAACTCTAGGCTACAGTGACAACACGGTGCATGCTTATTGCATTACAATGAGCTCTTGACAGCTGTGAGATGCTATCAAGGAGTCCACCATGGCCAAGACTGAATCAGGAATCTGGACTTATTCATCAAAATGTATAACTCTGAAAGGCGAAACTGACACAAGCGAATTAAAAAAAGCACTCTCCACCTCCAAACAGGGCACAGATTCTTGTTTTCTTGTAGTTTGGGGACGTTGTCATTTCTACAGAGCTGCAGCACCAGCGCTTCATTTACCTCGTCACAGAACCACACTTTCAAACATCTAATTACCACCGGCAAGCCCAATCTGCCCCGAAACCTGCACTTTCTTGCCTCTGTCCCGCCCCTTCCTGCCCCGCCCCGCCTCGTCCTGTCCCGGCTAATTGCTCTGTTGCTCTCCTAATGACGCTGTTGGAACGGAACAAAGGATTAACAACAAAAGATAGAGAGCCAAGTTGATGTGATAATTTTCATTAACCTTGCTCTCTCCATTCTCTCAACTCTGCTTCTCTTTTCTCTCTCTCTTCTTTCATCCCCCTTTCTCCCCCTCCTCCCCAAACTGTGTGCTGGAATTATCCACAAGCATTTCTGCCCATGCTAATTATCCAAAGAGTTCCTCATTAGACGAATTTTAAATCCTGTCTTAGATCAACACTCTCTGAGACCTTGGGGATCCTCGCTTCCCAACAGCGGTTAAACAAACAATCAGTTCAAAGGATCAGGTATTCCACTTTAAGAAGAAGAAGGAGAAGGAGAAGAAGAAGGGAGGGGGATGAGGAGAGAAAGAGAGGGAGAGAAAGAGAAGGGTAAACAACTGCTCACTTGAAAGGAGCAACTCCAGCCGTTAGGCCGGCGTGAATGTGGCGAGATCTATAATTCATTCAGTTCAAAAACGCTCAATTTCTCTCTCCTCACGGGCCTCCTAATTTCAACTGGAGTTCATACGCACACACACATGCACACACACACACACCTCTACTCGATGTTGGATGACTGCAGGCTAAAGCCAGGCCTGGACTCAAAGAACAGAAAGAGAGAAAGAAAGAAAGAAAGAAAGGAAGAAAGGAAAGGAAAGGCCATTCGGCACAGCGGTGACTTTCAAGATTTCGCTGGTAAACCACTTGAAACGCGCTGACCAACTTAAAGCATTTTTCCGCAATTAGATCTGACTCACAGAAATTAACTTGATGCTGTTTTCTAAATTTGTTATGGCTATTGAAGTTCCGTGACAAATAGGCATATTGATAAAAAACAAAGAGTGAACTTTTATTGTGCATCCCTATTCAGGTTGATTATTTATTTCAGTCCATTTCACGCATACTCTACTTCTGGCACATTCATGAAGCTACATTTAAACTTAACTTTTCAAGCTACAAGCTAGATAGGATAAGTTACAGTCAAGTTACCATTTTAATATAGTAGTTAGCTACACTACATGCTCCAGAGGAAAAGTAGATAACTACATCCAAGAATTGGACGGCCACAGATTCTTGCTTTTATCGTTGCCAAGGTGAGCTCAATTCTCCAACTTCATCTGGCAGCTGCTAAGAGCTCACTGTGTCTGCCAGTTCAACTCCAACTAGAAACATCTGCTCTTGAAAAAGCGCGTCTTTGTAAAGACAGAAAAATATATTCTTTGTAGCTAACTAAAAAATTGAAAAGCTACAGTTTATAGCTTTGTGAATTGGGGCAGTTGGTAGTGTAACAGTCAAGGAGTTTGCCGTCGGTTCGAATCCCAAACCAGTAAAGGTGCCACTGAGGTACTCATAAGCAATGTACTGTCCCCAAGCAGCAGTGACTTACTGTATGATTATATATACTTATTTTAGCACCAACATCCAAAGCTAATTCATTCATACGTTGGAAAATTTTTGGCAGTAAATTTAATTCTGAATTTGGTTCCTTCTGATGCTCTTCTCATTTACCTCCTTTTTGTTATTCAATGGGAGCGAGTCTTTGTAAGCGATCGCATTTTTAAAAGTATGCTCTGATTTAAATGGCATCCCTCCCTTTCCCTCCCTCTCCTTTCCTCTCTCCTTTCTTCTCTCTCTTCCTCTCGCCATCTCTCTCTCTATCTCTCTTTTCTCTCGGTGTCTGAAGAAGCCAGCAAAGCACAGAACTGGAGTCTGTCACTTGAAATATAATGCTGTCAGATCTGTAATTTTAACCTTGAAGCAATTAGCTGTTGTTGACGCATAATGAATGCTGACACCTCTCGGCAATGATGAAACCTCTAATTGCTTGGTAAAAATTGAAGCTTTTGACATTGCTGCTGACATAATTTTTTTTCTTTCTTTCCTCCCCCTCCTTCCTACCTCAGCTTTCTTTCTTTCCTTCCTTCCTTTCTTTCTTTTTTTATGCGGCCTCACATGCTGTGATGTTCCCCTGCCTTTCAGGAAACTTGAACTCAAGCAGAAAAACGCCACATTTTCTGCATTTAAAAAATTAGTATTACATTTACGACCATTTAGCAGATGCTCACATCCAGCACGACAACCATTTCTTAATTTCAGGGACAGTCTCTTAGGAGCAACTTGGGGTTAAGGGTCTTGATCAGAAACCGAAAGATGGTAGTGCTGGAGGCAGGAGTAGAACCCATGACCTCTTGGCCCAGAGGCAAGCACCCTAAACACTAGACCACCACTACACTCCCATTACTGGATTTACTGGATGAAATAGCTTGGATGTAATTAGCTACAAAATTTGCTAGATAGCAGTTGTTTTTGCTTGTCAGTCACCGTGCGCTCTTGGCTGACGGCATGGTAGTGCAGTGGTTAGTGCTGCCACCTCACAGCAAGATGGTCCTGGGTTTAAGCCCAGGCTTGGCCGTGGGGATTTTCTGTGTGGAGTTTGTATGCTCTCCCTGTGTGTGCGTGGGTTTCCTCCATGTGCTCCAGTTTCCTCCCAAAGTCCAAAAGCATGCACTATAGGTTAATTGGCAACTCTAAATTGGCCTTGTAGGGTGTGAATGTGTGTGTGACTGTGTGATTGTGTGCCCTGTGGTGTGTTGTTGCCTGCCCAGGGTTGTTCCCCGCCTTGTGCCTGTGAGTTCCCGGTCCTCCCGCGACCCCAGTTGAGATTAAGCGCTTCGGATAATGAATGAATGAAAATGCACTCCTGGCAGCTGCCAAATGCAGTCTGAGGATGGAGTCCAACTTGATAATGACAGAAGCACGAATCTGTGGCCCGTGAAATATCTTAGAAGTTGGTAGATACTTTTTCACTGTAGCTTGTAGTGTATCTTGGTTTACATTAAAATTATAGTTTTACTTTTACTTTCATCATCACTTTTAATTATACGTACTGTAGCTTGAAGATTGAAAGCTACTGTTTAAAACTAGCTTCCTTAACCCTTTGAACTCTGGGCCATTTTTGAGCGTTTTTGCACCCTTTATTTATTGGGCTATAACATTTTAATTCTATAAGCTAGCCATTCATTCCTTATGTTGTTTTTTTCAGAAGACCCAGGGCTACTTATTTATCTAATTATTTGATGTGATACTAACAAGTAAAATCTTGATATTATCATTTTTATGAGCAAATTCTAGTTTTTGCCTAGTGAAATTTTACTTTTTTTCTTTTATTTCTACAAGACAGTGTTTTTCAGTAGAGATGTAACATTAGAAATGTGTGGGATAAAGGTCCATAGCCATTGTTATATATATATATATTTTAAATCTGGTACATTCTATGGTTTATTACAATATAAAAATATGTGCTTATTTCCAGACAGAATTTGAATTTGACCTTCCTTGGTATCATTATTACTGCTGAAGAAGTTAGCAGTCTGCCCCAGAGATGTTCCTGATAAGATGACCTCTAGAATGCAGTCAAACATTATCCCCCAACAGTTACAGACAGGCACACACACACAGAGAAAAAAGATAGCATAAAAAGATTTTTTTCAGCAGTGTGTTTTTTGTGAGAAACCCTTTAAATTTACTCTCTTTTGTGCACATGATTACTCTGGATACTCTGGATCATGTATTGCACAAACATGGAACTTAGACGATCGTATAGGGTAAGTCTTCTCGATTTCATTGATATGTGTATCATGCATGTGTGTTACTCCTGTCGCAAGTTATGAGTCTGAGACTAAAGGTTACAAAAAATAAACGCAAAACGCGTCCATTGAGTTCAAAAGGATAATATTGCTAATAGCCAAAAACTAGTTTAATCTTACTTTTATATTTTTGTTGTGTTTTTAATTAATTTGCTCTAAGATTAAATTTCAGTGCAAACACTAAGTTTAGCTGGAAAAAGTGAGCTGTAGCTTGTTGTGAAGGTAACTACTATGTCAAAAGTATCTTGACTGTAGCTTAACTGCTTTTAATCCTAAGTAGCTTCTAGATTAAAAATTTGTTTCATGGATATTCCAGAAGTAGAAAGTGACCAATATTGAATGTGGAAGTGCAATTAAAGTTGTTTATATGCCTGTTTGTCTCTGAACCTCAATAGCTTTTATGTGGAAAAATGGTTTTACAAATCAATTAATTAATTAGAAGTAGCCTGGATGTATTTAGCTACTTTTAAAAGCAGTGCAGAGACACTCGCCTAGGTGTTTTGGAAAACCTGAAAGCAAGCAGAACTTCTGTGTCACCAGCCGTCCAGTTGCCCCAGCAGGAACAAGGGAGGGAGAAAAAAAAGGTGAATTTACTGAAATGATGAGAGCGTTTAAAGCATGATAGCACAGGGCTAATGCATCATTCAGCAGAGATGTCAGAGATGAGAAGGAGTGTCAGGACGAGAGCGAGGGAGGGATGACAGGGTTTTTTGGGGAGTGGGGGGTGAAGCTGATGAAGTGATGGCTCAGGGCACGCTGACAAAAAGTTTCGCTCCCACATACCTGGCAGGACAGAGAGCTGTGAGGGACAGCAGCTTTAAAATGGAAGCTTTTCAAGCAACAAGCTACTTATGATTAAAAGTAGAAAACATACAGCTGAGCTCCAGTTTTATTGGAGTAGTAATAACAACGTATTTATGTTGTCACAATCGTATTGTGATGAAACTTGTCATTTACACCCCTAATAAGTGAAAGTGAGTGATAATTTGTCTTTCACACCACAGCACAGCACACAGTGCACCACAAACAAATGTGACCTCTGCATTTGACCCTTCCATGAAGGAGCAATGGGCAGCTGACATGAGCAGCGCCTGGGATGCAGTGCTTGTGGATGGTACATTACCTATGAGTACCTCAGTGGGAACTTTGCCAGTCCGAGATTCGACCGCTGACCTTCTGATCATAGGGCGAATGCCCTAACCATTACACTACCACCTACCTCAAAATAGAATGGTGTCTTGCTAACAGTACCTCAGTGGTAGCTTTACCTGTCCAAGACTTGAACTGGCGATGTTCGGATTGCAGGGCCAACTCCCTAACCAATAAAAGATTATAACACCCTTGTAGAAGTGATTGTTATGAATTACAGTATTTTTGCTTAGGATTTGTAGTGTAACATGGTCAGTGGTTTACAAAAAAATATTAAAAAAATAGATTTTACATGGCTGCACTACAGAGTGCAATGCAATTCAAAATAAAAAAAAATTATAAAACATTTTCATCAAAATGATGTGCCACATTTTACAAACACATAGACATAGACATGCCTAAAATATGCAAAAAACACATGCAACTTTGAAAACACTGAGTAATGACTGAGCCATTACATACCATGTGTATTTCCTCTCACCTAAATTTAACAAGTGGAGAGCAGAAGTTTTGCCATCTTTTATGGGAAAGTCAGATCTTCAAAAATAACTAAACACCTGCTCTATACTATAAAATATAACAAACATTTTTTTCTTTCTGAGAACTGGCCTTCACATGCGAAAATGACGCTGCTAACCCATAAAAATTGAACATCCAATATTTTTTCTATCTTTTAGCAGAGAGTCAGGTCCTCACAATCCCCTAAAAATACATGCCCCCTTCATGCACACAGAGAGAGAGAGAGAGAGAGAGAGAGATGAGGAACAGATCAGTATCTTAAAATACACCACCAAAACTAGGCCTATGGGCAGATGGTGGTCATGATTATTGAAAGTGTTTTCTGATATATTTGCTTGACATATTTTAGCAGTAATTGCTGGAAATTTTATGCGCCGGCTCAGGCCTACATTTCTGCAGTGCCTGGAAGACACAGCAGTCCTTTTGCAAAATCTCAATTCACACTTTACACTAATCTAACCTTGATAGACCAATTCCACAAGCTTTGGGAACGCTCTGCTTGACAACCTACCCTCTTCTAATTCATCACTCTGACACCTTGCCATTACCATGGGGCAAGATTAGAGCTGCTTCTCAATCCCGACAACGCAAAGAACAATTTTGTGTTGTACTGAAGGAAAGTCTTGGCAAGGTACCTAATGAGAAATGACTTCCCAGAGCACATGAGGAAAGAATGCATCGTTAAGATGATTGAGGCATGTTTTCTACATGGTATTACACATGGAATTAAATTGTACATTCATCATTTTACATTTTACTTTAACACTGGAAATGTTACACATGGAAAACAGGAGTGTCTGATACAAAAGACTCAGTTTGAAAAGTAAAGTCTGTTTCTAGTTAGAAAGTGCTAATTATCAGACGTCATTATCACCTGCAAATTGTGTTGTCACCATAGAACTTCTGCCAGAACAAAATTTCATATTTTAGGTTGTTTGTACGAAACAAGTGAAGATTCATTGCCTGTGTTGCATATTTACTTGTTGCCTGTTTACTAAATTACATACAAAGATTAGATTTGATTATAATGGCATCTGTTATTATTCATTTGATTATGTGAGTTGTTTGTGTTTTAATTATCTATATATTTATTTATAGGTGTGACTTCTGAAGTCTTTTGCTATTAAAATATCTTACTAGCTAATTGTTAATGATGATATTACACAGAACAACAACAGCTGCTGTTAACTCAGTGTTCAACATTAAAGCAAATGTTTTACATGTTATAATCTACTGCTTTTTATTGTTTATATTAACTGCCAACCTGATTAAAGAGGAAATGTATGTCAAGGTTGCTACTATATTGCACACCCTAAGGGGGAAGTTCACATTTTTCAACTAATTGTTAGCAACATAATGTTTTTAAACTTATAAAGAGTTGGAGTGTTGAGATTTACTGCTAAAATATCAGATATAAACAGACCCAGCAGTGTCTTGAAAGACATACAAAGTTGTTGTTTTTTTGTCTGGGAATCTTACATTCACAGATTTTCTGAAATCTCGTTGGATCTCATTCACCCACCATTCTTGAGGAGCAATTTGTTCTTAAAACCCACTTTTGGTGACGTCGTTTGTTTGTCGTAAGAACAGAATCTAGAAATGCTGTAGAGCTTTCTTAAGAATAAACCTCAAGTAAGAACATTGGTGAATTTCTGAATCTTTCTGAAAACGGTGTAAGTGAGTTTTAAGAGCAAATTTCTTCTAAAGAACAGTAGGGATGCGAAGCTCAAAGTTTTCTTATTTAAAATATGTGACTAGGTAAGAACACAATGTATCGCTGAAGATGTGTAAAACATTAGCTTATTGGGTTTTCTTCAACTCTACAGCTCCATAATGTAATATTTAAATGTCTTAACTTCCTTGAGAACACATTTAAGAGAAAACTAATCAGTGAATGAGGTCCATTGACATTTTTCAAAACATAAAAATGTCAAGAACTCTATATTAAGAAAGAACTAAACACTGACCATTACTGGATGCCTGTCATGTGTTATCATGTAAGTGGGTGCAATTCAACTTCTTTGTATATTTGTACAATGACAGTTAAAGAAATCTTAAACCTTAAACTCCACAAAATCTAACTTAAATGACTGATTATTTGTCATTGTGAACACACCACAGCAGACCACACAGTGCACCTCAACGAAATGTGACCTCTGCATTTGATCCATCCGTGAAAGAGCAGTGGGCAGCTAACAAGGGCATCACCCAGGGAGCAGTGCTTGGGGATGGTACCTTGTTAATGAGTAACTCAGTGATACTGTTACCGGTTATATACGTGATTTTACAATATGATGTTGCAATAATCACTTTTTTCTTTCACTGTTTAATTTTTGGGTTTTTTTTTTAATTATTACTGTGACCCCGGCCTCGTTTTCCTAAATTTACTTTGACGCGTCCCTGATCTCTGAACAAGTGAAACCAATGGAGATTTGGCCGAGGCGCGTTAAAAGGAAAAGTGAGACCAGAAATCTCCTGCGTAATGAGCCTCCCTCATTAGGGTAATAAGTAAGACATTCCCACCGTTACATCAGATGGAAAATGTGGCAATTACCAAGGCCCAGGACCTCGGCTTCCTGGAGGCAACGCGAACAATCCAAATTTTCTCTGTATCAGCCTGTTTCCTGCTAATGTGCGCCACGCAAATGAAGGGAGCGAGTCTCTTCTTTTCACTTCGACACCTCCTCTTCCTCCCTTTCATCACCTCTGCTCTTCATTCTGCCTTAAATTAGCCTTAAGCTAAATTAAACTTAACAGCCGTGGCCGTAAGGTTATGAAAATCGATCATTTATTGTCCCAGGAATGGGTTAATAAAAACGCAAAAAAGTGAAGCTTCGAAAAACCTGAAATGTGGTACAATTATGCGCATATTCGATCAATGTTGAGTTATGGTAATTTATATATAATGTCCCTTTTGTCATTTATGGAACTTACATTACAACACACCAACACAAATTAATGCTCTCCAGGGAATCAAATCTCCAGCAAAGTATAATTTTAAAGTCTGCACCACAAAAAGGTCGCACTGTAGTTATGTTTCTACATAAGCCGTTTCTTAACGTACATGTCATACAACTTCCAGTTTTATCAGCTTACATTTTGTTGAAGTGTGGTGTTCATCTCACCTGAAATCAATGAACTAGAATTAACGTTGATGCTACACTTGATACTCAGCTGAACCTTATTGTAGCACATCCAATTCATTATAGTTCATTGACGCGTGTACTGGAACGTGAATTTCAGTTGCTACAATGCTCAACGTCTGAATGACCAAATATATTTCATGTTGCAATATTTCAGCACTAAATGACCTCCTGAATAATAAAATTCCAATCGTGGTGTTTTATTGTTGTGTTCCCCATATGTGAAAATTGCAGACTATTAACTAGTGGAAGATGAAAACTAAAGCACACTCAGGCTAAAGCATGTGGAGTATTAATGATATTAATTTAGGCCTGCGTCTAAACTGCCTTCTTTTGTTGCAGCTCTGTGTCCCCATAGTAAAATATTTGCCATTAGTGGTGGTGCAAACAGACTTTGTTAGCCCGAGGGAGCTTATAGCCTACATTGCGTCTAATTAGCGCTGCATAGCAGTCTGGATCTGCGCTCAGAGCAGCAAAAAAACTCACTCACTCTACCCCAAAAATTAGGGTTCCTAAATGCACTTGTGCTGAATATGTTTCCAAACGAATCATTTGAATGGAATAGAATATGTTGGACTGGCTGAAAACAAGATTCTCAAGACTTTGTGACTCTAAAAAAAAATGTTCTTTAATCCCATGAGATGCGTTTGGAACGTGTTCTTTTATGGCATGAAAGAAAAAAAGTTAAATCATCCTTATTGCGATGCCGTGTCTAGTTTACTGACAATTTAGCAGTGTTGAGATTTCATTTATTGTTTCACGTTAGCCAGTTTTAATTTGATGATTAAATTATGCAGTCTCACACCCATAATCTTTTTCATTACGCGTATAATAATGTTTCAGCTGGTAAGGCCTTTCTTACCACATTCCTTAAATACCTACACGTTTGATGTTTATTTTTTGGTCTTTCCTCTTTTGGTGCGCTGGTACTTCTCTGTCAGTTCGTTTCAGACCATGGCAAAGGTCAACTCAGTTTTAAGAGGAATTTAATAAGAGAAATCAGAAAACGGTTCTCCAATTAGACAAACCTAAACAAACCCGCCCGAGGCGCTCCGCCATACTGCAAACCTCAAGGGAACGAGAACATACTTAAAATGAAGAAAGTATTTTAACTGTCGTTTAATTACACTTTACCAGCGCTGGTTAGGGTCCCTGCTACTTGCCAGCACGTCCCTGAATTCGCTAGTTGGTTTGAGTAATAATAAACGCAATTATTACCGTGTTGATTGATTTCGGATTTATTTTGGAGAGCATTTTATTTACTGCATAATTAGCGTTTTTAATTCATTAATTTATTTTATGCATATATATTACGCGTCTACATCGTTGGAAAATGAGGACATTTTTCTGTATTACTCTTTATTTTAGTCTATCTTTTTATGCCCAATAAAGTCTATTTAAACCCTCTTATCTTGAATTATTTTTTCACTCGACCTGCTGTTATCGAGGAACATTGTTCCATTTTTTATTTTACTATTTTTTTGTACGCACACACTTCTGAATTCTAGATTTTAGAATTCGAAACGTGGTTAACAAATTGCCAGTGCAATTCTCCGGAGTTTCTTAATTGTTGAAACCATGATCTCTCTTTTTAATTTTCCTTTTGGCGTGGTCCGGGTCAGCGACGCGCCTGCTGTCTGTCCCGCGCGGGCGTCTCGAGCGTCGCGGCATCGGAACAGCTGCCAAACCGGGAGCACGCTCTCCGTTCCCATGCAGGTTTATAAAGGAGCTTCCCACAGCATCAGAGCTGCTAAATATGCGCATACGGCGCTGCGCTGCTGCCCTAATTCAGAAAACCCCTCTATGCAAATCAGCTCGTATGTTGAAAACGTGTTTAGAGTTTATGAAGAACGAGAATCAAGAAACGATATTTGTAGTAGCGCGAAACTTTTATATATATCTATATAATTTATAATTCTAAAATAAACATTATCATAACAGTCAGATTTGTTAATTTTGTTTATATGCTTTAGTCTGTTTTGGTTTCTCTGTTAGAAAATATAACCTACAGCTCAACAGACTAAAGATTGTCTATTATTTCCATTATTTTTAATGGAAATATGTTATTATTTTATTTATTTATTTACTTTAAACTCTTGTTATGATTTACTTTGTAATTACAAAAGAAATTACATCGCTTGCATCTGGCTGCATCTTTCTAAACATCCATTTCTGTTCAACTTTTTTGGGGAGAAAAAATTCATTTTAAGAGAAAGCGTCTCACATATCTGTTCTTGTTTTATCATTCTGTCTTTATTCAACCCTTTCTTCCGTCTAATAAACTTTTTTAAGTTTATTTGCTAGTATAAGTGTATTTGTACAAAAAACAAACAACATTGCGTCACACGAACAGTCCTTTTTACTGTCAAATCTGACATATGAGCCAGAACTGGTCCATATTTAAATAATACTTCTTCATCTTCTTCTTCTTCTTTTTCCTTCAATAAAACAGTCTTTCATTTGTCCTTTTTGGAGGGAGGCAGAGGGAGAAGGAAACAGTCTTTTTTCAAAAGGTGAGTGCGTCCCCAAGAGTCTCTTTGTATTTTTTTTTTCGTAGATTTTCTATTAATTTTCAGTGTCTTTTAATTTTACCGGGGATGCGGCGTACCGGGGATGGGGTTGGCCAATGGGTTTAGTGCCGGTTGTCCCCCCGGGCCGAGGCCGTGAATGAGAACCCGCGGGACGAGCGGCCTCTGCAGGCTCGGGTGCGGCGTGGACGGAGTCCGGTACATGCTGCTGTACATCGCCGCCGCCGCGGCTGCAGCCGTCGTGCTGTCCATGGAGCCCAACAAGCTCGGGTGGTAGAAATACGGCGACGGGAACATCCTCTGTAAGGCAGAATAATTTCCAGCTTCGGCGAGCAATTCTAATCCCACAGCGGTCTGCCGCTTCCATTTCGTCCTGGAATCAGATCAAAAAAGAGATAAATTATTAATTATTAAACTTGTGGCTTTGTGCTTTTACACCCAGGTGACCTCTAAATTGGCGAGATCCAATTGTTATTTTGGAAAGCTGCGAGAGTTAACGAAAAAAAAACAACAACAACAAAAAACAGAGCGAGTACAAAACAGTAAAATTACAAATTAATTTAGCAAAATTTATCATATCAAGGTTTTGTTTGTTAAAACATCTATTTCGATTTCACAAATAAACAAAATTAACGATAATCCAGTGCTAAATGTGTGTATGAAACCATGTCCACGAGAACAAACGGTGTGAATGAGGGCGATGAAATTTAATAAAGACTAAGTAACCTTATTTGAAATGTAAAACTGCAATAATAATAAGAATAAGAATAATAATAATAAATAAATAAATAAATAAGGATTACTATTCTGGAAGTAATCGTCCGCAGTTTAAGAAAACTATCTGTTTGTTGTACGCATAATAAATTAAGGGCAACAGCAATATCTCACAATTGCTAAAGTAGTTTAAAAAACTGGGAAGCATTTAAAGTACGTGCGACAAAATTCATGTAGACTAGATCAAATAAATTATTTGATTCATTTGAAGATATCATTAGTGATTAGATCACTACTCATGAGCTAGGAACAGTTTAGGATAAGGCCATGAATGAAGTCCACATGATCGCAACACACATTTTAACAGCATCGCTAAATGCTATTTACCGGCTACACATTCATTCTACTGAGCATACAAACATGTATATATATATATATATATATATATATGTGTGTGTGTATATATATATATATATATATATATATATATTATATATACCTATATATATATATATATAATGGATAAAAACATATATTATGATATGGCAATGTATAAAAACTAGTATATTATTATTATTATTATTATTATTATTATTATTATTATTATCTTGGTCCACTTTACTCTTTGTTGATATAATTCTTTTGTCATCACGATAAGAAAAAAATTAAATTAAACATTTCTTGTAAATATTTAAAAGCACAAAAGCGTCTTACCGTCTATTCTGGTACCAGGTTTTGACCTGAGTGTCGGTCAGGTTTAATGCCGCCGCCAGGTCCATTCGGTCCTGAACGCTGAGGTATTTCTGCCGCTCGAAGCTGCGTTCGAGTTGGTTGAGCTGATGGTCGGAAAAGGCCGTTCTGGCACGCAGTTTCGACGACAGGTGGACTGTCTCTCGAGCTGGAGATTTCCCGATCCCCCTCTTCTTTTGTTCCTAAAACACATGCACAAAGTGAAAAAAGAACATTATTATATGAGTTCACGAAATTTACATTTGCCCAAGTTTCTTGAAAATGAGAAACTATTTCTTCCTCTTTTTCTCAGAGATAATTTAGGCTTTTGGGAAATTTTATTAACTAATAATTTTGTCCGGTTAATTATCTCAGTAGTCTATTTCTTTAGAGAAAGATAATTAGTTAAAATTAAAACCGATTAATCAGCATCTTTATATGAACTAAATACAAAGTTTATTCACAAAGCCACTAGAGATGGCAAGAAAAAGTATAGAATCGATTGTTCAATCTATCTCTACTTGTAACAGTTTTTTATTGATAAACTCCATGATCTGCCCTCTAGGAAGAACAATAATCTTCTAATTGACCCCACTAGGGAGACTCCCAGACCGAGGAAAATTCGCCAGGCTTTTACATCTGTTTTCCGGTTGCAGTATGCTAATATCAGAGAACCTCGGTGACAGATACTAATAGTGTGTTTTGAACCTCCTACAAACGAACACTACAGAAATAAACAAAAATATTGTAGCGTTAATTTATACCCTGCTTGTTAAACGTGCCAACATAGGAACATACATTCCTCGACTCGTGCAAATAATTGATAAGGTATTTTTTCGTCTGTTCCTTTAATTTGTCTCTATTTTTCCGTTAAATTATCTTCTGTTTCAAACGAAGGTTTCGTTTTATTTCCTGCGTAGTCAGTTCATATGTCTGTTTATAATTTGGAAACTGTAAAATGACTTTTTCATTTAGGCCGTTAATAAATTGTAAAGAAACACGATTACACGATGAAAAAAGTTGGATCGTAGTTTAGGTTAGTTAAGCAAATTATCATTAAACAGACTTTATGTAACAAAGTAATATACGAGGATGTTATTCTGCTTTTAAATATGTTATTCTTTTTTAAATAAAACCTAACCAGTTTTTTTGTTTGTTTGATTTGTAAAGAACATTTTAAAGTATGTTTTTTCTTTATCATTATTCCATTTTTTACAGTTTTGCTAGGTGTAAAGAGCTTCTCTGCCTCTATTAATTTTATTTAAATTTATTTTATAAATTAAAGATTCTAAACCAAATAAAATGATCAAACCACAATCGTGAACGCCTTTCGACTTAAAATTAATAATAATTTAAACTAATGTCTTAAGTAAAACTAAAGTCTTACCGTTACATTTCAAGTCGTTCTGTATTTCGTCCCTTTTCTCCAGTTTGCCCCTGTTCTCGTCCTGCTCCAGTTTGGGCCTGAAGTGGTCAGCCGCCGCGCTGTTCTCCGTTTTAGGGGTGTGATGCGGCGACGGGACGCTGGTGCTGTAGGGCGCGCACGCAGCCAGCGGCTTGCCGTCGACCAAAATGTCTTTGAAGGACGGGTGGCAGTCCGTGGCGCACAGCCGGCCTGCTGCTGCGACTGCTGTGGCTGCGGCGACAGCGGCGCGTTCTGCGCCTGGCCGTGATGCTGGTGTTGGTGCTGATGCTGATGGTGGAGGTGCTGATGGTGCAGGTGCGGCTCGGGATGCTCCATGGTGACGGAGATCGGGGAAGAGGGCGCCGTCCCCACCGTGTCTATCTCCGAGCAAGGGGACGGGGTCGCCTGGCTCCGAAAATCCGCCGCCGTGCGCCCGTCGCCGCGGCGAAAATCTCCGTTCGCATGGCACCGAGTTGCACGAGTTGGTGCTGGATAAGATAGTGTCTATCCCGAAACTTGACCCGCTGGATGCTTCCATAGTAGAAAGTAAAAAAAATAAAAATAATAATAATAATTAAGGAGTCTTCATAACAACTTTCCCAAGAAAAGTGGTACACACGGGGAAAAAATAATAATAAAAATAAAAATAAAACCAAACGTCGGTGCGTAACGGGGAGAAAATGCAGCAGCTACGCACCAAACCGGAGGAGAAGAAGGACGACTTGAAGATGAACGTGATGCCGAGCGGAAGAGTTGGAAACAAACATTTCAGAAACAGACCAAAAAATGTTTTTCTCCCTGTTTTGTTAAGAGGTGAATCAGCTGCAGCTCCGAGCTTGCTCTTACGTTCGGTGGGAATCGCGCAGAAGCTACGGCTCGGTAATAGTCCACGTCCTTTTTGTTATGGTTATTGAACTTTCTCTCAAAGTTGAGATTGGCGGCGGTATAAACTCCTTCATATCACACTCCCTTTTTGCCTGTAATCGTTCCAGTGTTGCTCTACAATGACTTCCTACGCTGACGTCACGGCCCGGGCGTATTCCCCCACCTTTATTTCCTAACACCTCCTCGTATAGCCTCCTCATATAACCTGCTCTCATCTTCCCTCCGCCACTTATCGTGGCCACATGGTGACAACTGCCATCGAACCAATCAGAGTTTCTACTCCATCATTACACTTTTGAGGCACTCACAGAAACCCGAATGCTCTTTTTGGAAAGCATCTCCAGATGGACCTTTAAAACATTTTAATGATTTTTGCACACAGTAGTGATCATCAGCAGTGTCATGACCTACGAACACTAATTCGTGGGGAATTTCAAAGCGTCCTAAAATGCCTAATTGCGAATTACTGTAAATGTTTTCGTTTATTTAATGTTTACTATTAATTCGCGTGTTTAAAAAATCGTTCAATGTATTCTTGTATTTTAATTGCGTAATTCACGATTTTATAAAGCAAATGTGACTAGTTTCTTATAGTTATTCGCCAGAATGAGCTTTGCTATTTATTTTCGCAGCATATTTATTTTTAAATTTCCAAGAGCTTGAAGACGTTGACTTGAGTCAGTGAGACAGGTCTCGGAGAAACAGCAGCTAGCCCCCTTTTTGAAACGGATTGTGTGACGAGCTGATAGTTATTGTGTGTGTCAGGGCCTTTGAGTGAAAGCAATGATTCTAAATAGCTCAAGGGAATGAAATGGTGGTGAATATTGTAAATGACATTTGCTCGGCTGCTTATTCTGCCTATTGGTCCAAATAAAAAAAAACTCGCTCTCTTCTCGCTTTGTGCCTCGTCTGTAACTCATGACGGATCCAAATAATAGCGCCGTGGTTTACTTGCAGGGAACGGGAAGAAATGCGCGTGCCTCCCTCCTCCGGTTGAACGTGGTCGCTTTGGGGAAAACGTCGCCCGCCATCCTCACCAACCACAGCGGTGTCCTAATTAGCGCGGTAATAATGGAGGGCTAATTAATGTTCAACTTCATTTGAATACCCAATCTCCAGATTCAGAGATTAATGCGTTTGAGAACAGATTATTTGTGTCGTCGAGATATAGAGTCATTTTTTATTTATTTTTTGATGTCTTTGTCTTACTGTAAATATTGTTATTCGTGTTTTGAGGATACCGTATGTTCTCCGTTACTCGTTCAGCTCTTTAAAACACACACACACACACACACAAGACACACACACACACACACACAAAGTCTCCACAGGTTTGTTATAAGCGTGTTTTTCTGTGGAAGCACCACAGCGGTGTCAAGCCTGTTTCCTTCAATTCTGCAATTGATCAAGCTGAAATCCGGACGTGCTTGAAATCCGGACGCTGCTGCTGATGATATGCATCGGCGGGAATCACCTTATAGGTTTGTTTTCTACAAATCTCCTGATTTATTACATAAATCTAAAATCAATAAGAAATAAATGTTACGTGAATGGTTTTATGTTATTATATAATTCAAAACTGTGTTTGTGTTTGTCATTTTAAATATAAGCGCTACAGAAAGATTTTTCCGCGTCTAGATTTCAATTTCACTCTACAATGTTTTTTCAATAATAGCAGATATTGCATTATGAGTGTTATTATCATGTCTTTACAAGTGCTTTCGGAGATGTGACATTTTAAACAGAAATAGTCAAGAATGTCAACTTTAAAAAAATTAATTTCATATTTTTGTGTGAAAAAATGATTAAACAATTTTCTCTGAAATGTCAGTCTTTTATGTCATTTCAATACATAGTGCTATTTTGGACGTACTTAATCACGTAAACGCTTGCAACTCATTTACCTTTCAACAATAAAAATTTGTATTTTAAGAAGTAAAAATTAAGCAAATAAAATGTATTTAAATAAGGACAATAGCAGATATATACCTGTCATCAAATTTGATATTTACCATATGAAAAGATAATAATTAAAAGAGTAAATATAAAACTATCTGTATTAGTGACCTGATGCAAACTAATACTGACCATTAATGTGAACTTATAATTTCATCTAATAAAAAAGCTGTGCACTTTCATGCTTTATGCCGAAGATGTTTTGAGCACAGTCCTTTACAGTTTACAGTTCCGTGATGAAAATGTAAAAAGTCGGTTTCACCGCAAGACGGCGACAAAGTCAACCCCCCGGTCACATACAGAAACAATATGGAGCCTAGATTTTAGAGCAGACCTGTGGGCTAGTTGTATAAACTGTATAATATAAAAACAGCAAGACCACATTTAATTAAAAATATATATGAAAATAGCTTTTTAAAAATAAAAATAACTTTTTTTATATTTCAAATGCAATCCATTTGTACTTATGATTGCAAAAGCCATTAAACGTATCCACTATACAAACGTTATGAGCACATTTCAATATCCAGAAATTACGCTCAAATAAGACGTGTCAGGTTTTTGCGCTTAACAACATTTTCTACTAAAAATGTTGGCTTAAGTTAAAACAAACACGGTTCCAGGGTAATAGGCTTGACCTTAAAGTCAGTTCGCGATTGTCATGGAGGCTTAAACATGTTGTTCCATTGTATTTACCAAAGGGAGGAAAAATCCAGTGCTAGTTGATGCAGGAAAATCAAAGCCGCGGTTCAACGCGTCGGTCGGTCTCGGGAGACGGCAGCGTCATGTTCATTAGCACTTTCCTAATTGCAACAACTCATTGAGCTTCAATCAATCACTTTATTAGGTTTAAGGGCGCTGCTGGAACAAATTGAATGCGACCAGTCAGGGAATATAATGGTGCTTTGACTCGCGGTCGATGTTGGACGGTGAAATTGTGAACTTTGCACCGCATCGATTCGGCTTGTGCCATGCAGAGCGTGCATCACCGCGGAGCTCTAGGCGTGAGATTCTCCACCGACACCGTGACAGTCATGACAGGAACAAGACCAGCAGCACGCATCGAAATGTATTCCAATGTGTGCTACTGGAATGCAGTCTTCTAATTAACCAGTACGTATTAAAAACATGTATTTAAAAAATACGAAATCTGAAATGTGTCAAAATAGCGTGGGAATAAAAAAACATTATGGTGTAATTAAAAAAACCTTTTGAAGGAAGCTCACAAAATCCGAGAACTAAATGAATTCAGGCTAGTTATCAAACAGATGTAAAATGAAAAAAACATACAGTTTTTCTGTTTTTCCTGATCCATGATGTCTGGTAAATTAGATCTGACATTATAGTAAATACACGCCTGTATATGAAGAACAACCCATCTAAATGCTAGATGTATGCACAAATATAATGGAGTTAAAATCTAAAGAATAAGACTATTGAGGTCTCTTGTGACAAAGAGTTTAGAAATAAAATATTTTTCCACGAAACTTGGTGTAGGCCTGCTAATAGGCCTAATGGTGAGTCCAAAACAAAAACACTTAAAAAGCAATCGAGACAAAAATTGCCATTGTTTCTCTCTGTAATATATGCAAATAAACAAGTTTAACAATATAAATACTGTATTAATCATTACCAATAATAATTTGCCAAAATGTATTAGTTCAAGAATATACTTTCAAAAGGATACTTTTCAACTTTTCACTATGCAATTTATACAGTGAAAAAAAACTACATTTCGTTCTTATGCTACATTGTTATACATATATATATATATATATATATATATATATATATATATATATATATATATATATATATATATATATATATATATATATATATCAGTAGGGACCGGGTAAATTAACTTTATTAATAAGGTTAATTAAAATGGTTAATTAAACTCAGTAGGGCACTGAATCTAAACATTTTGTGTCTTCACAAGAGGAAAGGGGCATTTCATACAGATCAATGGATACACATGGCTGTAAATACAAATTGAAGGTGCAAATTAGCTGAATCTGTGTTGCAGGCTAATAACATCTCTCGGTTTCTGCAAATAACAGGTTAAAACTCCGTGATTGCAGCTCACCCGCGAGTTGGAAATGATCTGGAAATGATTTTATTGCAGCCGAGACATATTAGTCACTTTTCAGTAAATATGTTGAACATTACATTTCATTGCATGAAAAAAGACATGAAATTGTGAGTGAACAAAATCAACGTATAATCATATTTCGCAGGTTGAAAGTGTGAAAGGCTGCTGCTCTGTGCGCGATGTGACATTTAACAACAGCAGCTTCCAGATCCCAATATTACAGTTTTGGGGTCTTGCTTTGCCTCCCCTCATCTCTGTGCAGAATTTACTCTTAATAATAAAACATGTGACATTCAGTTTAATTTGGTCTTAGCCTGGTAATCGAAAGACACACACACGGAAGAGAGGAATAACACTCTCTGCTGAAGAGACGCGGTGTGAACGCACGACTTGTAGTGAGCACATTTACTTATTTGGCTAATAGCAATGAAATAGTAAAATGTAAGCAAAGGCAAACATTGTTCTTACTAACATAAAAGATTAAATATGGAATAAAATGGCTTGTTCATTGTTTTGTTTTTTTATAAATAATTAGAAACCGACGTAGCACTTTGATTGAACGCGATCTCATTTTTGTGTTTAAAATGAAAAATAAACGCACCAATAATTTTGTTTAAAAACATTTGATTTTTTTTTTCTTAAATACTTTGTTTTGTAGTCTAACATCTGAAAAACTGTCTCAGAGCACCTTCCATGAAATCCAAAGCTATTACACCAATAAAAATAATAATATTTGGAACATCTATAACTATTTAGAAACATTTGTTTTTTTTATGAGTATGTCCTTGTAACTGAAGTTAGAGTAAAGAATTGATTTATAAAACTGAATGGTGCCACACAATAACCACACTTTTTAAAGGTTGACTTCATAAAATAGTTTCAAAAACCTTGAAACCTTGTTATGGTCTAGTTTTTAAAAAGACCCTCATATCTTCTATTTAAAAAACACTTTGCAAAATAATTAAATATTCTAAAATCTAATTAGGTTCTTAATGAGAACCATATAGAAAATATTTAATTTATCTTTTTGGACTTATTAGACTACTGGCACCAATAAAATAACCAATGACTCATAAAAGGAATTTTTATAGAACCAAAAATACTTCCAACAACCTTCATCACTCTACTTTTCTTTAGCATCACCCTATAACCTGCCTTTTTGTAGGAGTGAAATGGCGTGTGAGGAGGATGCGCAGTGATCTATGAGCTCTGACCACAAACTGGCCACGACAAGGTTGTTATAACAGGCCAAAGCCTCTTTACAATCACTTAATTACCAAAGCTGTCAGTCAGGGCGCGACGCGGCCAGCCCGTACGATAATGGCTTTTTTGCGGGCGGATAGCGCCTGATGGATCCGCGCTGATGGCAGCGCAAAGAAATAATGACACCCCTCCTTGTGCACGTTCCCGCGGCGCGTTCACGCTTCACAAAAAGTAATCGTAGGATCACAGGACTTACTACGTTTCCTAATAGCCTTACCTGAAGTCCACGAGAAAGACGGACGAGGAAGGGGTGGAGGAAGGTGAAAAAGGTTGTGAGTGTGTGTATGTGTAGACAGACAGACAGACGAACCAGACGAATAGATAGATAAGGCCGACCAAGAACAGATAGATAGATAGATAGATAGAAACCAGAGAATGTCTGAAAACAGGAGGAGAGGAGGGAAGGGTTTGGGGGGTGGGGTATGGAGAGAGATGGACGACATTTGCATTGCTCTGGGCCATTCGGCCCCAAGCCGCATAAATCGCTGGCGATTTTCCTTTCAAGCCATCAAAGGCAGATTGATTTGTCCAACTTGGTCTGCTCAAATGTAAACTTTCCTTCCTGGGTTATTATTGTGATTTGGCATCTCACATCATGAGGCTGTTGGAGGCTAAGTGGAAAGGCTTTTTGTGCTGAGATCTTAACCACTCATAGAATGACTTACCCCACAGCTGGGCACCGAAAAAAAACTCCGCCGGTGTAGTTAAAGAAGCGCTGGGACACCACAGATCACACCTCTCTCACACACACACACACACACACACACACACACACACACACACACAAGTCTCGCTTACACACGATCACTGGGTTCCTTTCTGAAGGCCTGCACTAATAATAATAATAATAATTATTGTGTGTGTGTGTGTGTGTGTGTGTGTGTGTGTGTGTGTGTGTGTTAGTTCTTTAGTGTATTTGACACCTTAATAACGCCATAAATCAACACGCCTCCGCTTACTTTCTTTTTTTTTACTGTTGTCATACATTTAGATGCGTGGCGCAGCTCGGCAGCTCTTTCTGTCTCTCTGTCTGCCGTATGTCGCTTACATCCATATTCATATTCAAAGGCGCGCGTCCGTGAGGCGGCCGGGGGCGCGCACGGGAAAGAGAACACTCTCGGTGCGCGCTCCCGGCGGCTCCGCAATTTTTCTTTCTTTCTTTTTCTGTTTTTTATGGTTTTTAATATCGTAATACTTAGTTCTTTTCCTCCTCACTCCTCACTCACTCCTCCTCCTCCTCCTCCTACTGATAATAATAATAATGTGTGTGTGTGTGTGTGTGTGTGTGTGTATGTCATTAGTATTGTTGCCACATCTTGGCAAAGTGCACGTTTTTTCATATTTTTGCGTCAACGCATCTTGGTGCGCGCTTCCGGCGGATCCGCGGACACACGCGCCCGCGAATGCGCAAATGAAAACAACGCTCACGGAATAAAGATGAAATCATCAGCGAGCGGAGGAAAAAGAGAGAAGAGAGGAGAAAAAGATGGAAAGAAAGAAAGCAAAGCAATGATTAAATGATCAAAAGCTGACAGAGTGAGTCTCTGTGTCACTGCCAAGCGCGTTCATCTCTAGCCACAAGTGAAAAGTTAGGTTTCAAGCACAGTGTAATTATAGCGAGGCATGTCAGCTTGACATTAATGCAGCCAGCAGAAATTCCCTAATTGGCCTCAGAGGAGAAAAAGTGAACCAGAAAATATATTAACATTTTAAAAAAGCATATTTTGCCTAATCCTTTCACTTTCCAACAATATTTGAAGACCCCCCCACACCCTCCCCACCCCACCACCCCCTCAAAAAAAAGAGGGAAAAAAAGAAAAATGCCCCGGGCATGAGAATTTAAATGAGCAATTTTGTTTTTGAAGGAAACGGCCAATGAGACAGAAAATAGACTAAAGGGAAATCATTAGTGTATGAGAGATCCTGACAGGCTCGCCCTCGCTGACTGGCTCGGCCTGTCACTGGAAGTCTGCCTCACTCGCTACAGGAGCTGAGCAGATAACATGAAAAGACCCATAAACGTGCAGGCAAAAAGTCAAAGCCCATTATTGGGAATATCAAATGTAAGGGGAGCAAGGAAGAAGACGGAGGGAGAAGACGACGAAAGGCCTGGTCTGCTCTGTTGCGTAAATATTTTTCTATAAAAAAGGCAAAATGGGCAAACTGTGTTAGGCTCTTGTGTATCAAACCTGCACCTCGGTGATCACAACATTGCTCAGATGGAAACAAGGGCAAAGGAGAGAGACGTGAAACGCTTTAAGTAAGGCGTGGTGTCGCTGTCACGGGCCGGCGAGCTGATGTGATATGACCATGTGAAGGAAACGCAGAAAAATGCAGTCAAGAGATGTTAGGCCAGTACCTCGGTGATGGAGCAGCTGAGGCCAGTGTGGCCCTTGGCCGGACACTGCGAGGCACACGGGGACCCTGAACTGGTCTTTTCAAGCAACAAATAAAATGAAATGAAATAAAATAAAATCCCTACAGTAAGAGCTAGGGGAAGCCATCTTGCCCCAGCCCAGCCTGGCCCGGGCCGAAAGGGGGTGTACTCATATGTGTGTGTGTGTGTGTTTAAGTATTTGTGAGAAATCAAAAAAGATAGAAAAACATAGATATGTCAGATTTTTGAGGCATTCCAAGTAAAGTTTTGTATGCAAGCATCAGAACTCATAAGCACTCATTGAGATTCATTCACCAATATTTTCTTACATTTTTGTTTAAACTGATTCTCAAAAATACCTAAGTCATTTAAATAGTTTTTACATTCACAGCATTTAGCAGACACTTTTATACAGAGCGACTTTCATTTTTCAAATTACAGGGACAGTCTCCCTTGAGCAACTCGGGGTTAAGGGTCTTGCTCAAACACCCGAAGAATGTAGTGCTGGAGTTAGGATTCGTATCCATGACTTCTTGGTCCGGAGGTGAGAATCCTAACCTCTAGACCACCACCATCCCCAAGTATAACATTATATTACTGTAACATGGATGAAAATACAATCACCAAATATTTGGAATAAACATCAGGAACAAATTTTCAGCAGGAACAAATCTTTGGAAACAGTTTTCTTCTTAAGAACAGTTGGTGAGTGGGGCCCATTACTTATTACTTATTAAGGTATAGATTATTTTGCTTTGGTGATTATGGTTAGGTTTACAGACAGATGTAGCCATAGTATTATTTACATCTAGTTATTACGGGAGTTAGGGGAAATACCTCAAAGACAGCAAGATGCATATACTCATCTTCATCTATATTTGATCAATTCACCATTGACCTTCCAGGGGCAGAGGTTTTGTATACGGCGCTTTGACCTGGCTGATATATACCGAGCAAAGCATTTAATCAGCGGCTTTGATAAACATTTGGCACGAAGCATTAGGCTTCTACTTCTGACGCCCACAGCCCAGGGCAAAAGATTGAGACAAAGACGGCTTTTCAGCGGCAATTTCAGGATTTCTATCCCACCGTCAGCCTACCTGTCACTCACACTGACATAAGGGTGGGAGATATCAAAGAAAAAAGAGGACTTTTCATCTTGCTCAACTCGGCCATGTTAAATGTTAAGAAAGTTCAGGAATATTTAATATATATATGCAGTATGGGCTAGTGAGTTACAGTCAATAAGCAACGATAATCTATCATTTCACTGTTTGGTTAACATAGTCTTCCTTTGGTCTGCAACATAATCATCAGTATTCTTAAACATCTTACACTCAAAAATCTAACATTCTTAATTCTAAAAGTTGTTTCATTTTATAAATTGTTTCATGCAGAAATCTTGAGTCACCTCTCGTTTCTTCATAATCTGCTTCCAAAGTGCCAGACTTTCTTGTATTTTAATGTAATATTATTTGCATGTATGTTTGCAAATATTGCAATAAATCTGTATTTATTTTTGGTGCATTATATAAAAATGAGAAATGAGTCAAGACTGTTCATAATACAGTTTATTACCCAAGTGATCTAGACTCCAGATTAATGACTGACAAAAATACAGTGCATTTTTTCTCAGTAAAGCCTTCTCACACACTTACTTTTTAATGCTCATGTAAAAGCAAACAGCAAAACAATGAGTGAACCGGTATTTTCTATTTTAGGGCCGTATTCTCATAAATGCCATAATTTACTTTATCATCAGTATGTAACATAGAATAATGCTTCATGATGGCAAGACTCAGTTCATCCAAAAAAACCTCAATAAAGGCAAACTTTGGCAAAACATTTTTTACAATGCAACATTGTATTTTCTTTTTCTGTTTCCATGGTTTTTGCTTTTCTCACTTTCATTTTGCTGTGCCATTTTCTGCCCAGTAAACTACATATTTAACAGTGAGGAAGGAGGTGAAAAGTTTCTTTTTTGCTATCAGTGAAAGTGTGTACTGGTCTCCAGAGTCAACACTGTTTGAGAGAGAGAGTGTGTGTGTTGTGTGTAAATGGGGGAGGGCTTTTCATTCTGCCCAAAGCATTATGGGACCTCACCATACCAAAAGAACATCTGGGGATTGGCTGGAACTTGCCCATAGCTGCGTTTCTAAGCTCAGCCCGGTTTGGCCTCCTAAAATGCTCCTGTTTAGAGTTGAGATGAGAGAAACCTCTCTCAGACTCAGTGTGATGATGGTGGAATCGCCCGAGGAGTTCGCTGTGAAACCAACTTTATCCACTTTGCTCAACTGGTTTATGGAAGGAAAAAACTCTCCTATGGGTTGATCTGATTTATTAAGAGGTAATGAGTACAAATATTCACACTTATGGAAACTTGGTAGTACATGAAGAGCAACTCAAAAGACCAAAAATTATGTTCTTTGTTTGCATAAAATATAAATGTCAATGTAAGAAGGTTTTATGTCAAGTCAGTAAAATGCACTGAACGTCGTGAACCTGTCTAAACTTTGTGGATCACATTAATTTCATATACCTTTTTGTAAAAGGGTACACTGTGGACCCTGAGCTTCATCATTCATCTTGCTATAGTGTATATGATGAGATGACAAAGTTCACTTTGACTTTAACTTGACAAATTTGCACAATTTATAGAGTCAAGAGCCTAAAACCACCTGTAATTCCAGCACTGTTGGGGAAACTACTTTTAAACAGAAGCTTTTCAAATCCACAAGCTAATTATGTTTCAAAGTATCTAAACTACCTCCAAAATCCTGTTTTAATATAGTAGCTTGTGTCACAAATGAGGCTGGCGATCCATTTCCCTTGGGCAATTGGTAACATAACGGTTAGGAAGTAGGTACCATTGAGGTAATCATGAGCTTCATACAAGCAATGCTCCACAGGCTCTAATAGAGCTGCCCACTGCTCCTTCACAGATGTGTCAAATGCAGATGTCACGGAGCAGTTGGTAGTGTAATGGTTAGGGAGGTTGCCACGTGACTGGAAGGTCACCTGTTTGAATCCCAGACTGGTAAAGGTACCACTGAGGTACTCATGAGCAAGGTACCATCCCCAAGCCCTGCTCCATGGGCACTGCCCATTTCTGCTGCCCACTGTTCCGTCGCAGATGCAGATGGAACATTTGGTTGTGGTGCACTGTGTGCTGTGCTATGTTCACAATGACAATCACTCATTTCACTATGCAAGCATTTATTCAAACAACAATATAAACAGGCTTGATGTCCTTAAAATTCAAACTTCTTTTTCCTACATTGGGTAATGTCACAGTGGAGTGACAGAGACCAAAAGGTGAGACAAACCTAAATAGGAGACGGACTAAACTGAAACACTTGCAGACACTAAGTTAATTGATTAAACCTAACACACAGTACTAAACTCTAAACCAACAAATCAACAGAACTGGGCTAACTGGAGGTGGGAACTAAACAGGAACCATTGAAACAAATCAAGAAACTAGGAACAAAGAACCAAGCTAACACAGGTGTAATTGATAATTAGACTAATTAACGAATCAGGACACACAGAGCAGGACAGAGGGAATTGATAGACATAAAACACTAGACAGATTACACAGGAGGTGCCTTCAGATAGCCAACTGGGGTAAAGTTTGAGGAAAGCCGTGATAGTCAGCTACACTACAAATAACATTGGACAAAGTTACTAACTATATTAAAGCAATTTCATCCAGTAATACTTAACATTTGTGCATTAGGATGCTCTTAAAGCAAATTAATTAATGGCAATTAAATTAACATGGCATCACCATTATTTGTTTGTGATGCTATGCATGGCCCAACACTATACTGCATTTGATGAACCTGGAAAGTGTGAAGATGGCACCCGGAATTACGTAATTTATCACCTTCTATATACAAAGAAAGAAAACATGGCTGCCTCCAGTTAAAGGTTTGCTCATCTCTGAACCAAGAAACAAATTCACATTTTGGTCTGTGTGAATTGTAAATGTGATTGCATAAATTACCTAGTATGTTTTGCAATCTGTGCAAATATCTATGGTTGTAATTTAGAATGATATTTTTTCAAAACTTTGGTTGAAATAAATGTGCAACTGTGGAAACCAACTGAGAAACAGCTTTGTGACCTTCAGCAAGAAACTACTGAATTTTTTTATGCATGTAGAACAGGGGTAGGCAACTCTGGTCCTGGCGGGCCAGTGTCCTGTAGGTTTCCCATCCTACCTGATCAATCTTATCTAATGGTTAGCTACCCAAGACCAGGTATGAATGTTCTGAAATCTGCTGGATGGAAAACCTCCAGGACTGGAGTTGTCTACCCCTGACATGAACTCATGGTTGAGTTTTCAGTTCCGAGCGTTTAGAAGTGGTTCAGGTCTCTTTACTCTATAAATTGTGCAAATAGTCAAATTCAAGTCAAAATCATAGTTAACTTTGTCATCTCAATCATATACACTATACAGAGAGACAGGGTCCACAGTGTACTCATATACATAAATTAACATGAAATAAATGTGATCCACAAATTTTAGACAGATTCATAAGGTTCAGTTCGCTCTACTCACTTGATAATGAAAGCAGTAGTCGCATTATAAGACCTAACATTGATTTTTATGTTTTATGCAAACAAAGAACATATTTATTGGTCTCTTGAGTTGCGTTTGATTACATTATAGCAAGTTTTCTTCATGTTGTCAAAGACAGAGATCAGAAATTGAGAGCTCTCAGCTACCATAGTGTTAGATATGTGTTGAAAACATCACCATAAATACACCATCATTTAAAATACAATTCAATACCTGGCTGTAGTATTCATTCACTCTATATGGGTTGTTGGGACCTCATTTGCCAGCTGGAAATGCAAGACAGTCTATTTCTGTACTGTGCAAAAATGTAAACAAAGATAGACACAGTAATGACTAAGTCTCTTTTTTATAAAGCAGGAAATACAGTTTGAGCGTATGAGTATAGTCAGCATGGTCAGCTCCTGTCATTCCACCAGAGTTTACCTTGACCTCTGATGAACTTGATGAATTATTAAATGAAGAACCCTGGGAAGAGATGTACCATTTCAAGACAGTACATCAATTCTATTGATAAATGCTCACTGTATGATCATATCTTATTGCTAAAACGGGAAAGACTTTCACGCCGTGTGGACTCCCTTTGTCTAAAAAGACTTTTAGTTATATGTTTGATTTGAAAGAACACCACACATCCTCAAGGCCAAAAAAAAAACTTGCCTTGAAAGGCTAACTGTAGAAAACAAATGTTAAGACATGGAGACCACTGTTGATATGATTAACACACCAAATAATATTTACTGCAATTAACTAGTTATGTAAATCACAAGTTTCATCACAATGCAGATTTATCGGACAACTATTCAATGTCTCCTGATATAACAAAGTCTGCTATGATATGATGTTGATTTGATTTAATTCAAGAGCTGGTGATTAATATGAGACAGCATAAGATTTAACACAGTCACTTCCATTCATATCAAACCACTAATCACAACATTATTTTATGAGGAATGGTCTGCAATAGTCAGTGTTATCATACCCAATAAATGTGTTTTTTGTATTTTGGATTGATGCAATAAATGTTTTTTATCTATCAATTAGGGGTGTAGATCACAATTTTTAAAATAAAATATTATATCAATTCAATTGGCAAAAATTGAAATCTGCTGAAATCACAAAGTTTGTTACAATACAAATTTGATCCAATTCAGTTGAGGAGCCAGCACTTGATTTTAGACAATATCATATGCTAATATAATACAAATACTTCTGTTCATATTAAATCACAAAAATTACCTAATATATCATTGAACATTGTTATAGCCCTACAATTAATATCCTGCCTGTGATGTTTTAGGACATTGCTTCTCATTTAAGATCTGAGGTTTTTCAGGCTAACAGCAAGAGCTTTCAGGCCAAACAGGAACTCAAGATGCCTGAAAGTGACCATGACAATATTCACATCAGCCAAGAAGAGAGGGGGGAAAAGATACAGAGAAGAAAATTCAGAGGGACGAAGACGGTACGATCCTTGTTATTCGCTCCTCTGACGGGAATGGTTCAGATCAATTCAACTGACACAATTCAATTTAAAAGCCGGTGATTGATATGAGTCAATATCATTTGCTGATATAACACTATCACTTCCATTTATACCAAATCATAAACAGCAACTCGAATATCAAACATCTTATACCTGTGTTATAGCCCTACTGTAAGTTACCTGTGTTACTGCATAAAATGTTTACATTTTAGACAGATGCTGTGGGCTTGTTAATCACTGAACCAATATAAGATAGACTGATGTATCGTTACACCCCAATGTTTACCATCCTGACTGTGCAGAAGATTGTTTTACCTTTAAGATCTGAGATCTGATCAGGCTAACAGCAAGGACTTTCAGGCCCAGCTGGAACTCAAGATGCTTGAGAGTGACTACATGACTATATTCACTAGTCAGGCAGAGAGGGAAAAACAAGGGAGAGATGGAGGGAAAGAGAAGGAAAGTCAGAGGGAGGGCGAGGGTCCGATCCCGGGGCCGATCCTTGTTACTCGCTCTCCTGATGGGAACATGGAGCGTCGGCTGTTCTCCTCATCAATACAGTGCAGCTCTTTGTCAGTAATTTGCAATAAATGTCTGCACCACATCTTTGGGGAGCTGGAAATCATTACTGGCTGAGGTGCAGCGCCGCTCCTAATTGGAAGCGTTGGGCCTTATCAGCTGAGGACTTTCCCAGCGCTTTTGATAGGTACCAATACGAAAAATCATTGTTCGCTTGTCAATTTAAGAGTCGGTTAAAGGAGCTTATTTTAATTTTAATTGGAACCCCTTCTCCCCACTTCACTGTCGTCCGCTAGGTGAGAAAGGGAGTGGGGGAGAAAAAGAAACAGGATCCGGATTGCACACGTGTTTCTATGTAGGAGCTCAAAAAATTAGAATATTGGGAAAAAGGTCATTCATTTTCATTACTGAATTCCAAAAGTCTTCACATATGCTTCACATATGCTGTAATTCATCACATATCAAGTGAAGTATTTTAAGCCTTTGTTGGTTTTAATGTAGATGATTATGGCACACAAAGAGTCATGTATCTCTAATCATTAGAATATCTCATATTTGTGAGTTTTAATGAATCTTCTTCGCTGTCAGCCATTTTTGTCAACATTAAAACTAAAAAAGTAAAATATGCAAGTTGGAGAAACACGGACTTGAGATTTCAATTCCAATTTACTGAGAAGGAATTTCAACATCATGGTGCATTGTTTTTGTTGTTTTTTTATTCAGAGGGCCGCTCAAATGTCCGTTAGTTCTCCACTGTATGTACCCCAAAGGTTATAAAGACAACATTATTTAAAAACCTATTTAAGGCCTGGTTGTATCATGTATTAAATCTGCAATAGTTGTTAGGACATGGTTTATTAGCTGGAAATTATGATGACAAATCGACTTTAACACAAACAAGCCAACAGAAGTTTGGCTAAAAATTATTTCAACATTAAGCAATGATTTCATAAAGGAACTTTTGAGAATAATCAACATTAAAACAAACTGGTGATGCATTTCCACAAGAAAATGCCAATGTAGTTGCTCAAGTTTTGTGGCTGTGACATGAAAACCAGCCGTGGATTAAAATGCATTGTAGTGAATTGGGAAAGACAAGAGATGATAAAAGCAAGAATAAGACAAGTGCGGGTCAAAACAGATTCACGTGTGTGTTCAGTGAGGTGGTATGAGGTAGCATAAGAACCATGTATGCATTCTTAATATGAGAAAACGAATGGGTTTCTAGGGAAAAAATAAACGACAGAAAATTTGAATTTGGTGGCTTTGTGAAGAACAGCGGCAGTGCAGTAAAGTGTTGAAATTTGAAGTCCGTGTTAGTCTACAGTGAAAAAAAACTGATGAAAAATGGACAGAACTTGCAAACGAGTGCATCTAACAAAAACATGTTTACAATCACCCTACACCACAATAAGCTGTGCAAGCTGTGTAAGTTCTGTCCATTTTTTTGTCTGTTTTTTCCTCATGGACTAAGATTGAGCTCAAATTTCCATGCTTTTTTTGCCACCCGACCAAATTTGATGTGATACATGGGCCCACGGGCCTCTTCGCATATCTGTAACCGCCATGACCCGCAACGTCAGTCCACCTTACTAAACATACATCTGAATCTGTTTTGATCTGAATGCATCTTTCTCTTGCTTTAATCATCCTTCTATTTGATTTTAATCAAAGTCTTCCTACTTGGTCAGTTTTCACATCACAGCCTCAAAATTTGAGCAGTCACATCAGCATTTTCTTGCGGAAATGCATCAGTAGTTGGGCATTGATTTATTGCTCCTGGCCTCTGTATTATTTAAGTTAGCTTGACCCTAAGCTGGTTGTCTGGTCACGGTTACGCTAACTCTTTGTTTGTTTGTATGTACCTGGAGTTCCGCCACCACAGCCAGCTAGGCTCTGGAATTCTGTCTGAGCTGAATGGCGTTTGGTTTCACTTTTGCTTTGTGGACGTTGAGTACAAGACCCATAAATTACTAAAGCTATTTTTGTACGGACATTTAAGACAATAAAACATAAGTACAATTCTAAACAAAAACTCGGCCTGCACTAAGCGATCAGGATGACACCTGAATCAAATTCAGATTTTCTGAAATGCACAAATAATGCTATGTAGCTCAAATTCACAGGTTAGCGTTGCAACCGGATTTAAAATGAAGATGACAGACTAGCGTGTTTAGTTTACAAAACTCCTCACACACACACATATACTTTCCTGGGACTGCATGAAGAGAATCGAACGCAGGTCGGCCTCGGCTAGGTTCAGCAAAGCTCCCAATTAAGCAAAACTGCATCCGCTTAAGATGTTTGCGGCGAGCGCGTCATGGCTAACAACATCGATCAGGGCCGGCTAAAGTGGCCGGAGATTTGTGCGGTCGCTGCATATTTATGGGCTCTAGTCCCTCGTCGACGCCTCGCGCTGCTCTCTCCTTTTATAATCAGGCACAGGGGGCTCGGCAGGACCACTACCCCCCACCCCATGCTCCCAACTGGAAAGCCGATGCAGATGCTAGTACGACGGCTAGCGCGAGGTTATCGTGCATTTCTAGTTTTTGTTTTATGGATGTAGCAGTTGCGAGGTTACGACCATGAGGATATGGCCTTAGGGTCCAATAAAGACAGCGAGTGGAATTATTTTGACATGGCAGTGATGGTTGATTATCTGTGGCAAACATTAATTACTCATATACTCACCCTCCATACACACACAGTATTGTTTTGCTATCTTTGTGAGGTACATAATGTCTCATGATTTTCACATAAAACCTTAAAGTGTATTAAGAATTTTCCTTATAAGCCATTAAAAATGTCCTCACTACATTACAAACGTCCAACAAATTTCTAGAGTTCTTATATATACAAACATAATGATTCTACAGAAAAAGACTGTAGAATACGCATATGGCCATTAGTTCAGAAGTTGCAAAAATGAACTGTTTGTCTGAAATAACATCCTATTTTCTGCAGTGTATTTTCATGGCTCTATTAAGGCTATATGTGGTCCTAAAAGGATGTCCGTCTTGGGCTAAATGCAGACCTAATCAGACGAACTAAACCAAGTCCAATTTTCAACAACTAGTTTTGGTCTAAATAAAGGCCATGATGGGCAAACCAGATTTAGCCCTAAAACAACATTCATGGATGTCTGGTGCTCACTGGGTAAAAACATGCCTGCACACATTATAGAAAAATCTTTAATTTTCTACTATTTTTCCTTATATAGACTGGTATGACAAATTTCCAGATTTGTTACTGATTCAGAGGCAATCTGGTCCTCACAAATGTCTACAACCATGTCCAAACAAACTGTTTTAGTTTTCCACTTAAAACCTGGAAAGTACTTTTTTTCTATATAAGGACTTCTTCATGTTCAAAAAGGTCCTCATAAATTTACCAATATCTGAGAAATTTCCGGTTTTCTTATTGTTTCAGGAACAACAGAGTCCTCACAAATAGCCACGACAACAGAAGGCAGCACGGTGGCACAGTGGTTTTGTCTGGGTGCTCCGGTTTCCTCCCACAGTCCAAAAGCATGCAGTGTAGGTTAATTGGTGACTCTAAAGTGGTCCTGTAAGGTGTGAGTGAGAGTGTGATTGTGTGAGCCCTGCCCAGGGTTGTTCCCCGCCTTGCGCCCATAAGTTCCCGGGATAGGCTCCAGTCCCTCCGCGTCCCCAGTTGAGATGAAGTCCACCTCGGTGAAGATGGAAGCAAGAATCTGCGATACTGAAAGGCGAGAACATACACATTTAAGTGTAACTTATGCATGCCGAAAATAAAAACACTCTCTACCTGTTCAAATATACAGTGACATTAGAGTAAGTATGATGTCAAATTGATGTTTCCCATTTGGATCCGACTTGATAACTGAATCAGTATATTGGTATCGATCGAGGTATCGTTACACCCCAACTAAAACAATACCCAAACAAACACACACATTCCACCTAAACTAAATGTTGACGCTCAACTTCAAGCAATACAATTCACACAAGGTCGCATCACAGAATGACCCGACTCAGTAAGCTCTGACCAAATAATTCTAAATATATCATTATTAAACATATTAATTCATTCATTAACTGAACCGTTTAATCTAATCACATAAAATAAAATTCCAGACTTTTGAGGGCCCTCTCCCCACTTGGGGCCCTGGCAAGTCAGTCCCACTTTTCACCCCACTATGACGCCCATGCAGGGCACACATTCACATTCGTCCCTTATCTTCCCAATGTAGAGCAACCAGTCAAGCTAAAATGTCTGCTTTTGTACTGTGGGAGAAAACCGGAGCACCCAGGGAAAACCAATGCAAACACTGGGAGAGCACGCAAACACCACACAAAAAGAGCCCACGGCCAACCTAGAGATTGAACCCACGACCTTCACGCTGTAAGGTGACAGTGCTAACCACCACATCACCCTGCCGTCCTTCTGAAGAGAATGGAACTCTGCTCTGTATGGCTGAGAAAACACCTCAACCACTCATGTTGCATGCCTTAAAATATTGATCTTAACAATATTTCACGTTAATAATGAGCATGTTCAAACTCCCATGCTGAATATATTCTGACACTGTCTATAAATTCGTATCCGTGTTTACACACAGCAAAAGTCAGATCTGGGAGTCTGAGACAGAGACGTCTGGCTATCAAATATCAAGACAGAAGTGAAGGAAAGCAAAGCAAGTTGCTTGTGATGACTGCCAGCTTTGTGTGTGTGTGTGTGTGTGCGTACAAGCATGTGTGTGTGTACACAAGCATGTCTCGGCTACGTTTTTGCGTCCACTCTCTGAGGGAGCCGCCGTCATGGTTTTAGCCGCAGTTTGACTCGCTGTCAGAAAGCATTTGGAAGGAGCAGCTGCTTGAATGCATATTACAAGAGGACTGGTTTGACCTCATTACACTGCCGTTAAGAAACAGAGTTGCACAATGATATCGGAATTGTATTGGAATTGTCAGATAATTGCTTTGTTTGTTTAAGAGTCATCAACATCGAACTGATGCTTAGATTTTCTCGATATTTGATTACGCATTTATTGTACATCCGAAAGGTAGTACTTATATGTCCAGAGTCTGAGGTGGGATTTTATACAGCCCACGCCTTCTGTATTAAAATGTATGGCGTTATTTTGGGTCAAAATTATATGATTACTAAATACCACCACGAGCAGTTCGCACTTCACCTTGCCTCTTGTGTGTGTGTGTGCGTGTGTGTTAGAAAAAAAAAGATGGTTCCAGAAATGTCTGGTGTTGGGGGAGGGGAGTAACCTTCGCTAGCCAGGAGGGATTCAGGGGGGAGGGGAGTGTCTACGCAAAGCCCTGTTTAAGAGCAGACGCAGTGAAAAAAAAAAGATTTATGCTTTTAATTAATGGCAATTAAACCGTGCCTGTTGGGCTGGCCTATGGCAATTGTTCTGAGTTAAGAAAAAAAAGAAAGGAGGCCATGCTGGTGACAAGCATTTGAATCCACTAAGTTCTACCAGGGGAGCTGACTCTGCAGGCATCAAACCCAAAGTAAATCAATAAAAAGAATTAAACTTTCATAAATTGCATTTTGACAAGCATAAAAAAAACCAGAAGTGTAGCGCTTTGATATTAGCAATTCCTCGGAGGTGACGCGCAAAACAAGAGGAGCGGGGCGCTTACAGAGCCAAACAATCAAAGGCTCTCGTTAGCATGCGCCGTCGGACGCCTCGGCGCTATTAATTACAACAAATTAATGTGACTCGGCCCGCCTCCGCTGATTGGAATGCTAATGAGAGCCGGGGCAACGGGCGCCGTGGAAACATATGCAGCGCTGCCAAAAATAATAAGGAGACAAGTGAACATACACTCCCATACAAGCGTGTTTACAGGACCAGTCATTTAGCTGATGTGATTTAAAAGCCTCACTGGGCTCCGGGTATGTGCAGAGTCACACACACACACACAAAATACAAATCTGTAATTTGATGACCTAACGCTTCAGTGAAACCCGCTTTCTTGGGGTTAGTCTAATTATTGTATAGTACCCTAAGGTTGTTAGTATTGTACGCTGGACAAACTAATGGCTCTAACACATACTATCACACAAACACACACTCATCTTTGTGACGTTGTTCCATTGACTCTGAAAATTACACCTAACCCTAACTTTAACGTCAGTAAACTAAAGCAAAGCTTTCCTTTTTTGTTTTTGAAGCTAGTTTTTAAACCTGGACATTTTCACTGAAGTAAATTTAAGACACAAAAATATCATTATGAGGTATTCACATTAACTTCTATAATTGCAACTAACCCTGATTCTAAACTTAACCTCAGTAAACAAAATCAAATTATTTTCACACTTTTGCTTTTGCAAATTTAATCTGGATTTTTTTCAAAAATCTTTTTCTGTATGACAACTTCCTTTATATTTTTCAAATTAAACCTAAAAATGTTTCTTAAACATCTTAAATAACCTCACAAAAGCACTCACAAAAAATCTCAATCACTAATATTTTCTAAATTTCTTTTCTTACATTTGTTCCTAAGAAGTTAAGACATTTAAAAAGGTAATGTTTTGTGTAAAATACATGGAATGAAATTTAGGATTCAAAGATTGTACAAGAATAAATTTAAACTTAAGAGTGGTTCATGAATGATTTGACCAGTGAATGTCAGAATCCTCTGAAAACTATGTAGGTGGGTTTTAAGAATGAAGATCTTCTTCAGAGCAGTTCATGAATGAAACAATTATTTTTTTCAACAGTTACTGAAAAATTCTTTTTTAAAAACTCTGAACAAAAACAATGAATGATTACTGAACTTAGTTAGCTAATTAAATAAAAAACCAGAACAATATATGATTTGTGTCAGAATCTTCTGAAAACTTTGTGAGTTCTCACACTCCCAGACATACACATGCAAAGCCCCAACACTACCCAGCACAAACCGACACACTACATTAGAACAGTTTTTGTTCCCAGAGCGACGTGGAACGAAGGCCTCATGGGATATGGCATAACGACATTGTTGCTCTTTCGTACGAGAGCGTGGTCAGCACAGGCTAACGTCACGCCACTGAGAGCCAACACGCTCCATCTATAATGGAGTTGGCCCTCCGTCATCACGCCTCCTCGCTAAACTGTTCACCGTGAGACTGATCCGGCTTGCCAGTAATGCTTACATGGAGTATTTCTCATCCTCAAGCCCATGTATGGCTGGCAAAGTGTGTTTCTGCAGAAATGAAACATATATAAATGTAAATATACATATTCTTTCAACTGGATTGAAAATAAATGTAATGAACATGTCATTTTAATATAGAAATATATTTTTAAAAAAAAAAACTACATTGCCTATTATTTCCATGTTAATATACATAAAATTCATTTCAAATAATGTATAAAATAAAATATATAACGTATTATGTAAAATATAAAATGTATTATCTGATTTTAAAAACTTTGTTTATAATTTATTTTAGAATATATTTATTTCTTGTGCTGGTAACCCAGTGCCGTGACCCGAATCTGCACCCGGCCGCCCCGAATCGTCCCTCGTTTACTCACACTTTATCTATTATTCATTGATCGGCTACGATGCGGCGCCAAATCACTCTGTAAAGTGTAGTAACACGCTCGGGTTTACACACATAATAATGTGAGCTTCTGTGTTTTCCTCAACAAGAGCCGCGTGGCTCAGAGGGAAATGAATATTACAAAGCTTGGCGATGTAAATTTAATGACGGCGATAATCTGGGGATCTTGTTTTACTTAACATGGTGTGTGTGTGCGTGTGTGTTCTGGGTATCTGTGAGTCTGTAGTGTGTAAATTCCTCCTTTACCCAACTGCTCTAATATTTGTGTCAATTTGTTTTCGTATCAGCAAGTCTACTTGCTTTTCATAAAGGGTATTCAAGCGGAATTCTCTACACTGTAACTAATGATTTTATCTATTAATGTTATTATACATAGTTTTCAGTGTTACAGTCTTTTAACTCAGCATGTGGGAATGAAAAACTGAAGATGCCATGTTAACTTAAAACTGTAACTATGGCTATGTTTAAGAGTGAATGTGTTAATGCTCCATACACTGTAAAACATTCCACCTGCGTCACCTTAAAAAGTTATGTTCAACTTCTGCCTTAAAGTTATGTAAAAGCAAACTGCATTATAACTCATATCACTGAAAGTATACTTTTAGCCTTGTATTGCTCTCTGTAAGAAATCTCTATTATGTGTTTCACATTAGGGATGCACAAAAATAGAACGCTTGGATGAAAGAGGAGGAGCGATGGTGACCTGGCGCTGTTACCGTTGGAGTAGTAAGTATAATTTCTTCGCTGACCATCTATATCTAGTGTTGTTGAGCTTGCGGTGTGTCATGCCATTTTATTGAAGTCATAGCCCTCCATTTATGTCCGTAAATCAAGCTATTCAAGTAGTAGCCTACAGCAGTATATCAAGCTGGTAGCTGACATATTAGCTAGTTGTGGGTAGTTAGCATGCTAGTTATCACGATTCTCATTTTGACTTGAGAGCACTGAATAATACAAATATGGACAAAAGCATCTTCTATGCAATTAGATAACTGCTGACAGTAGACCATGGGTGTTATGTCTGTTGTCAGCTGTATTTCTCCAAGTGAAAAAACGCTCAGATGCATCTCTGGCTAATGCAAACTGATTTTTCAACCTTGCAGATCGATCTACTATGTTTTGTATTATAATATAGACAATAACATTGCTATCACCATGCAAACAGCATAGGCTTACAGAAGGATTATAGCCTATTTCCACAAATCAATTAGAGGGCAGGCAGAGATGAAAACAAAAACACTGTCTTTTCATTTGTCGTTTTTTGTCGAGTTAGCTTTTATTTAGCTTATATTTCAGAAAATAAAACAATATTCATGTTTGAATAAAATGCTGAAATGCTACTTTACCTGGCCCGAAGAAATGGATTGCACATCAGTTGTCCTGTTTCAGGAAATTATGGCAGTTGTTTCAGGCAATACCGTTTCTCGTCTGTAGGGTTAACCCTGAAAGTAAATCTTACATAGCGTCGCTTTAATGGCTCTCTACGCACTAGGTAGTGCACATGGAATGTCAGACGCAGCCTGATTGACTTAATACACCACATAGGGTGGCAAGTGACTTTTTTCTTGCTCGAAATTCTCCACCCGCACTCAACTCGTGACTCGGCACTGTATTAGAAATATCAGAGCTATGGCATTATTTTTGTACTAAAATTCCAATATTTATGAGCGTGCAGTGTAACTCTGGCAAGCATAATATCTTGTATTTATGCGCTTGACTCATTTATCATCATTGGCATTAGCATCAGCATTGGCATCAGCAGATATCAGCGTGAAAAACATCGGATATCATCATCAGCCAGTAATTCCCATATCGTGCATTCCTACTTTCACATAGAACTTTACATTCAAAATTAATCTGATTTACCTGTAAAGTGTTGAATATTACAAGAAACAACCACAATATTTCACAATTTCAGTTTTCCACAAACAAGTCCAATATGTGACAGACTTCTTCTGGAGAAGATGATCCAGAGAGTATTTACCACTACTGCAAGAATGGCAAAAATGGCGTGGGCTGAAGAGAAATTTCGAGGTAGGAGATGTCGTCGTCATGGTCGATCCATCCCTCCCAAGAAGATCCTGGCCATTGGGAAGAATCACCAAGGTCATGCCAGACTCAAGAGGTGTAGTTCGCAGCGCTGAGGTCCGGATAAAGACAAGCACCATACGAAGACACATCACCAAGCTGGTCTTGTTGGATACAGAAAAAGAACTTACCTACATAGAAATGTTAATGGTTCTGAATTTATGTTGGTAATTGATATGCTAATGCCTAGTCAATTAGGGGCCGGGATGTTAGAGCCATTTTAAAAAAGTTAGTTTGAAATTGTAAACGTTTGTCAACATGTAATCAAGTTTGCTAACATGACTTATGGATCACATCAATTTTTATAGTGTATACTGTATGATGTGTGTGGGTGCGTCTGTGTGTGTGTGAGAATCAGCCATGTGTGATTACTCTTTATTGGCAGGTGTGTGTCCTCCCAGCTTCGGAGCACATGTGCAGCAGCTCTTGGCTCTGCCCTTGTTGACCATCTTTAAAATTGTTCATGATCTAATTCTCCAGGGTCCATCTCCGGCCGCCTTTATCCACCTTTGACACCTGCAAGCAGCAAAGACCCCCAAGGGCCATGGCTACGAATCACCTCGTGACTGGTGAGTGTATTATCTGTGTTTGTGTGTGTGTGTCTGTGTGTGTGTGTGTCTGTGTAAGTGAGTGTGTTGGGACACTGCCAAGTCTAGTGTCTATTATAACAATATGAGTAACAGTTACATTTAGTTCAGGGAGGTCCTATGAGGTCATGAAAAGATTCCTGGGCATCTTATGGGTGTAAACCCTATTAGTAGTATTAATACCACCTAGTATTAATGTAATTATTAGTATAATATAGGTATTTATTTAATTACCATATGATGTGTTCCATAAGTATGATATTCCATAAATAAATATCAGTAGTTACTATTACTATTTGCTACTAGGCATAAGTGCAGAAATAGAAATTTTATAGCTGAACACTTTATACTCTCTGTGGAGAATGGGGCTTGACCAGAGAAAAGGAAGACTTTTCCTTTTGTTCTGGCTTTCTCTAATTCTCAGATCAAAAGTCATTTAGCATTTGACCCAAACCACAGACACCCAGAGCCAAAAGCAGCTGCTCCTCCTTTCAAACCCCCCTTCCCGTCTGTAAAGTCAGCACAAAGTACCGACAGTATATTTTATATTCCAGACGAGGTTGCTGTTTCTGTAATTTTGTGATAAATATTCACCTCAAGTGCAAAGGGTCTTGAAGCAAAAGCTTTTTCTCATTCACTTTAAATTTGATAAAATGACTTTTAAACATTTTTCATCTCATTTTTCTTTTTGAATCTTGGTGGGTAGATGATACACTGAAGCATCTTGAGAATTTCTTTGCTCAAATTAAATTTTTCCCCAGACAAACACACATAGTAGCACTTCAGCACACTAAATGCAATTTTCCCCCATCTTCAAAACACTTAACATTTCTGTGCATTTAGACTTCATTATGTTAATTTGATATTTTAACTCAGCGGCTGGAGGCAGGATTACGCCGGCTGTCTGTTTTACAATGTTAATGCCCGAATTTGGAAAAGAGGCATGTAGCCATTGATTTTTCCCTGCTTATCTCTGTAAGGCCTCCCAAAGCCACTGGTTTAGTCCTGTTTCTCTCCCACTCGCCACTTAACACCTTTAATTTGGACGGAAAGCGGGAAGTGGAATGTCATCATCGCACACTCAACTGCTGCTGTTTTATCTTCCATTTTCTCTGCTTTTGGTCTTTTTATTGTCTTTTCCCTTTTTTACTTTCACCTTCTGTGAATATGGCTGTTATGGCTCATTTCTTTACTACTAATGGCAACAAGAACAACAACAACAACAACAACAATAATAATAATAATAATAATAATGTATTAGTATTATATATTATAATTATTATTATTATTATTATTATTATTATTATTATTATTATATTATTATTATTATTATTATTGTTGTTGTTGTTGTTGTTATTAAAATATGGCTAAAATATGTTACAATATTTTACATATAATAAACTAGAATAACTGAACATATCTAAACATATGTATGTATATATGTTGCATTAAACTTCATAAACTGAATTAAGCCATAATCCAATATCCAAAATTGTTAAGGATATGACAGAGAAGAGAAGACTGAAATGGCAAGCAAGAGAGCAGTGTGAATGAAAAACCCACATTGGTGAGGAATGAAAGAGACAGATTAGTGCCTCTCTGGTACTTCAGTGTATCAGGACAGGGATTAGCGTGGCAACAGCTGCGCCCACTAGTCCCCTGACTGAGAAGAATTACAAGTATTATCACCCAGATCATTAAAGCCCGGCTTCATAGATTGCCGAACGGCTTCAATCAATTCTTCGGCAGCTAACGTGCCTCCAGCCGGGCCCCCTGCATGAGAACTTGACTTAATTGGCCAATAAGTGGCCGGGAAGGGCGTTTGCTATTTGATCAAATTACCCAAGCTCGGGAGAAGAGGATTACAGTTTCTTTTTTTTTTTGGTGTAGAAGGAGGAGGAGAAAGAGGAGGAGGAGGAGGATTTTTTGGGCTTCGGGTCAGTTCTACCGGAAGGAGGGTCCACCGTTTTCTGCTAAAAGCAAGGTGCTTGAAAAATGTTGGCCCACTTGGCGTCAGAGTGGGGGAGTGCAAGGAAGAGGAGAAGGAGGAGAAAAGGAGGAGTGGAGGGGAGAGGAGTGGAGAGGGGGAACCAGGTCATCCTTTTGCTTGGGGAGATGGACTCATTCATCATCACCCCCCTTGGCCTCATTTCTGCTCAGAGATGGCTGTAAACTAACAGCTTCCACATGCTTTCTGCGTTCGCTTCATTACACCTCCTGCTTCTCTAGCCTGTGCTGAGATTCTACACTCTCTCTCTCTCTCTAGAATAGATAGATAGATAGATAGATAGATAGATAGATAGATAGATAGATAGATAGATAGATAGATAGATAGATAGATAGTTCAAATTTATCAAATTTTCATTTTAGTAATCAATGCATCTAATCTGCTTGGGCTAGAAAAAGCGGAAGGATGTCAATGTTTTCTTAAATGGCGAGCAGCGAGGACTCTAAGCGTTATTGAGCTTGCAAAGCCCAAGATTAGCTCCCCTAATTTGCACCAATTTGAATGATGAGACTCGCTCGAGAACAACGAGCTCTTCCTCCTCCTCCTCCTCCTCCTCTTTTGAGCCTTGCAGCAGCGCCTCGCCTAATAGGAGACCTGAATAAGTTAAAAGGCCAAAGCTGCACTCAAATCAGCGCTTTGCAATATTCATGTCTAAAATAGCTTGGCTGAAAGGCCTGCGAATTACCATTATTCCAGAGTTGGCGTCCTAATTTAGACGTTATAGCGACTCGATGGTCAGCAGCGGTTTCGGCGTGAAGAAGAAGAGGAGGAGGAGTTGCGAGTTTCACGTGCAAATTTTATGCCAATTACACAAGCGAAAAAAATGAAGGAGAGTGAGTGAGTGAGTGAGGAGGCTTCATAACTCTTCCTTTGTGTGAGTTGTCAGCGAAGGGAAGGTGTTTGTTTCGACATAGGCCCGTGTTGCTTTTTTTATGACGGCATGTTGCTGCACGCTTATGTGTATGTGTGTGTGAAACTTACTCGCCATCCCAACTCTCAGGATAATTCTTGTCTGGAGAGCATGCGTTATTCACGAAGCTAAAGTGCTGTGCGCATTAATTTTTGCCTTTCACCTAGGCACCCACCTGCAAGCGCAGCGGCGACAGAATCGTGCATCCATAATGTTGGCAAAATGAGCAACCCTCTTGGGTGGAGTGGGGGGGGTGGTAACATTGGCATCAGCCCTGGCGACGGCCGGACGAAATTAGACTCTCCGTTGTGGCGGCTATTCATAATGTCATTAACATAAAGGCAATTAAATGAGTTTTTAACCCTCAACCTCACATTGTTATTAATGAACGGTGGATGTAAAAAAGGGAAGCGCAGCCGAGGACCGGGGCCGGTAATTATCCCCTCATCAGAGTGCCGAAAACGGGCTTAAATGGGAAAAGTAAAACAAATGATTATTGGTGTTTGCAGCAGGGCGGGCCCAAAGGAGGCGGGTGAAGAGGGGAAGGAGAGAATAAGGGGGGGGGGACACTCTAATTTAATCACATGACATGGTATCAGGAGGGTTAATTAGATGGGTTTTTCTCCTCACCGGGCTCACAGTGGAACATGAAAGGATAGCTAGAATCCTCAGACGAGAGACCTGTTATCCACCTCATCTTCACGTATGGTTGGAAAAATTAAAAATAACAGCTGAGAAGTGATGGGACTAAGATCAAATTGTTTAATTAGATCTTTTTAACGTTTAAGGAAGAGATTTGTTCTGTGGTGTCTCAAGGTGCTGTTCTCCCTCCCTGCCACTAGGGACACTCTGGACTTTGGTTAGTCTGGAACTTCATTCTTAGTAGTTGTTTTTGCACCAAAATTTCGTACACAGCTTTTACACTGCACTGGTGTCAGTGCCATTCCGTTTCACAATAACATTTTCCTTGGAAAGATACTGATACTGGTGCTGCAAAACAGGCTCCAAACTGGCACCAAAACTTTGATAGTCTTAAACCAAGAACCACAATCATTCAACATGTGCAGGGTAAATGAGGAAACTCCAGATTTTAAAAACTGTGATTTTACATTTCTGATTAAGTCGCATAACAATCTGTAAATTGAATTGAATTATATATCATTACTTCTTTCTTACAAATACATTATTGTTTCTTTTTCCTAGTTATCAGCAATGTTGTTTGGGACTAGGGGTGGGAATTGAAAACTGGTTCTGACTCAGAACCTGTTCCAATTAATCAGTTCCATCAGAACTGTAGACTGTAGTGTTCAAGAGGCAAAATGAGCTGCCTTTGGGTATCTAAATATCTCTTCAGAGCTTGAAACAGCATCTGAAAACACAAAAAGTCTCCAGCCATTGTTTTGCCATAGTGTGTAACGTGGCTGTTCACACTGGGCTCTTAGGTAAGTGTGTTCTGGGCTCCTGTTGGTTCCAAACTTCGGTACCACCATTGGCACCAACACCGACCTGAAGAATTTTGGAATATCGTTCACCCAAGCCATTGCCCTGTCTGTTCCTGCCCGGCCTTGCTTGCCTGTTGATACAATGCTGATTTTTTTGGAATAGGGTGTCACACAGGCAAGAAGGTCCTGGGTTCAATCCTGGGTTGGTGGTGGCGTCTTTCTGTGTGGAGTTTGCCTGCACTCCTGGTTTTCACATGGGTTTTCTTCGAGTCCTCCAGTTTCCTCCCACAGTTCAAACTTACACAGTTTAGGTTGATTGGTGATTCTAATATGCCCCATTGGAGTGAGTGTGAGTGTGTTTGTGTGAGTGTATGTGAAGTGCGGCATGTTGGCGCCCGCTAAGTGTTGGTCCACACCCCGCGCCTGTAGTCCTGGGACAGGCTCCAGTCCCTGTGTTCTTGTATGGAATTAAGCAGTTCTGATAATGAATGAATGAATGAATGAATGAATGTTTGCCTTTTTTGGACAGGTTCTGGTTATACGCTTTTATGTTTATAAATAAAGCATCTGCTCCTGCCTCCACCATCATTACATTTGTTGAGTTTTAAGGCCTACTTCACGCTTGCAGTTCATGAGGATTTGTGTCGTGAAATATTTACACAACTTTCACCATGAGGGATGGAAACTGAATGAGGATATGGAGTATGACACCAATGATAAACCGTTTCTCCTCCAGAGCCGCGGTGTGTCACACGAGAGAAACTGGTTTATTTTTTGTCAGGGAAGAGGAACATTAATCATAACCATTAGTGTGTGTGTGTGTGTGCGTCTTTGAGTGCATGTGTGTGTGTCCTTGAGTGCTGGCACGTGAGCGAAGACAAACATACTAATGCACAATGACAGAGTTACAGTTTATCAACAACAACAAAAGGAAAAAACTGTGCGCTTTTCATCAAGTGGCGGTATTGATCGGCGCTCCGAGACAAAGCGCCATGTTATCCTCCAGCACTCTGGGCCACGAGGGTTTAACACAAGAGCCAAAAAACACAAGCGGCGAGAAAGTACTTCAGCTGAAACAATATCCCACCATCCTCCTCCATCCATCCCTCCATCCTTGCTCACCTCAGGGTTGGGGAAGCAACTTGAGGATTCATTTAAAGTTCTTAAAATTTTCTAGACTGACTGGGCCTTGTGTCTTTTTATCCAAATAAATTTTGGACTGTTGATTCTCTTTATTTAATTGATTGTTTCTTGCCGCAATGTGAAGAACAGTAGTTGGATACAGCTATTCACTGTACAGATCTGTGAGTTTAAATGTGTAATTATTTGTCAGTGTAAACACAGATCATCACACAGTGTACCATAACCAAATGTGACCTCTGCATTTGACCAATCTGTGAAGGTGCAGTGGCTTACATGCTTGTGGACGATACCTTGCTCATGTGTACCGCAGTGGTACCTTTACCGGTCTGAGACTTGAACCGACAACTTTACCAATCACAGGCCAACTCCATAACGTTATGCTATCTACCCCTACTCTAACCCTGCACAACACAACTGATGCTCTCAAACACCTTAAAAAGGCAAGAAATACCATGAACTAACTCTTGCCAAAGCACACCTGTCAACTGAAAACCTTTCCAGGCGAATAGTTCATGAATCTGACAGAGAGTATGCCAAGAGGTGGGACAGAGGTGGTCTAAGAGTTAGAATACTCACCTCTGATCCCAGAGGTTGTGGGTTTGAATCCAACCTCCAGCACTACCATCAGTGGGCCCCTGAGCAAGACCCTTAACCCAAAGTTGCTCTGGAAAAATGCACAATGTTGTAAATGTAAGAGTGTGCAAAGCTGTCATCAAAGAAAAGATGGCTATTTTGAACAATTGAAGTTGGCCCCTTGAACTTAAGGTCACCGGTTCAAGTCCCAGATCGGTAAAGGTACCACTGAGCAAAGGTGCTGCCCAAATCTGCTCACTGCTCCTTTATGGATGGGTCAAATTCAGAGGTCACATTTTGTTATTGTGCACTGTGTGCTGTGTTGTGTTCACAATGACAAAATAATATCTTACTTAAATATATATTTATATACAAATAGATAGAGGACAAAATCCATAATGCAGATCACTCAAAGCAGTAAAGGTCTGAAGCTCCAGAGGGTTTAACTCAAGATCCAAAAGAAACAACATGCAAGAAAACACTTCAGCTAAACCACCATCCCTCCTTTTCTTCCTCTTTCCTCACCTCCATCCCTCAGTCCCTCGCTCCATGTCCCTCCGTCCCTACTGTTTGTGTACCTCCTCCACCTCCTCCTCACCTTCCATTCCCTAGGTGATGCGGCTGGAGGTCGGAGGTTAGCGTTGCCGCGGTCTCTGGGTCCGCAAACAACTCATTAGCGAGCCGGCGGTCTCTGCGGAGGGCAGGTGAGGGTGGGGGTGTGAGCATTTCTTTCGGGAGGACGGCACTACGGCAACCCACGTGTTCCCGTGACGATGACAGCGGTGAGGACGACGCCCTCGAGGGAGAGTCTCACTGCACTGGGCAGCCCAGCCCATGTTTAATCAATAATTAACTCTTGTCAAGCCCAGGTTTTTACACACACAGACACACACAAGAGTGCAAGGTGTGAATAAAGAAGTGGGGGAGAAAAAATAATGGAAAAAGAGGCCCCGGGCCGTCAAGGATCCTCCCTTTAGGGCAGAGAAGAGGCGAGTTAACTTGAACTCACTTCAGGAATGTAGCATGTTAAAAGGTAAAAAATAATGTTGAACATGGGGAGAGCATGCAAACCACATAGAAAGGCCTTACAGCCAACCAGAGGATCAACCCCAGGTCCTTCTCGCTGTGAGGCGGCAACGTTAACTACTGCGCCACTGTGCTGCCCAACAAGTTTTATTTTACTGAAAATTTATCCGTAATGTCTTACCTTACTGAATTACTGTGATTGTGTTACTTTTGTAACACGTTACTCTAAGCCTTTCTTCCAGTTCCCAATTTGGAACCTTTGCCAAGTGAAAAAGCATAAAATCAGACTCAAAACTTTACTGGTCTGGATGGAACCAGGAATCAGGAATGTTCAATGTCAGAGACTTAAGATAACAAAAACGGTGGTAATTTTAAATATCAGATTACATTGTAAGGTTTGTCAAGCCTGGATTTTAAACACACACGCATACACAAGGTATAACAAAAAAGATGAAGGTATAAAAAGTATAATAGAAAACGAGATCCTGGGCCTCTTAGGATAGAGAAGAGATGAGTTAACCTTCTCACTTCGGGAACGTTTTTCGAACAGCAGCATGTAAAAAGTAAGAAAAAATAAATGGCGATGGTATTGTGGGAGTTTCGACTTCTAAAAGCGGAAAACTTGACAGCTATACGAAAAATGAAAGCGAGGCCCAGCGAAACTGAGACGGATGCGACAAAAACACACGCACACACACAAGAAAACAGCGTCTCGGTAACTGTGGTGACAGACACTCATTTGGACTGGTGCTTGTGGCATCCAAATTGAAAAACAAGTCCACCATTACGAGGAGTGTGACTTTTCACAGCTCGGCAGACCGCTAACTAAGCTGTCAAACGAGTGGAATCAGCCTCCCTCTCTTTCTCCTCATCCTCCTCCTGCTCTTCCTCCGACAAACAATGCGGCACGCCAGCTACGGGCCATTTACCGTGATTATGCGTGCAAATGGATAGACTTGTTTTTTAATTTGTTTTCCTCTGACAGAGTGCTAAAAAAAGATTATCCCTTTCCGTCCACACCTCGCTCCGTTAGCCGCCGGCGCCGCTTGCTACGTGATGGAAGAGAAAAAGAGGAGGAGGAGGAGGAGGAGAAATGCGTCAAGTATAAAGCATGTTCTGGAAGTTTGGACCAAACTTGGTCATATTGCGTTAAAAGAAATTGTGTTTTCATTCTTGCATGTGGCAATGTTCTCTTAATTATTTCTTCTTCTTCCTCTATCCTTCCTTTGGCCACTTCACTCCACAGTTTTTGTCATAAAGACACCGTCCATGTCTTAAAAATTTCAACTTTTTGAGAAGTTAAGTATTATTTTACTTCTCTGTCACCTAATTGCAACCCTGGTTTTATTTTCATTCATTCATTTAATATCTGAACCGCTTAATCCCTTTTGAGGTCACAGGGACCGGAGCCTATCCCGGGTCTTTGGCACAAAGTGGGGACCAACCCTAGGTGGGGTCCAACACACCGCAGGGCACACACACTCACAGACACACATTCATGGCTGCAATTTTGAATCACCAATCAAACTACAGCACAGGTTTGTGGACTGTAGGAGGAAATCGGAGCACCCGGAGAAAACCGACCCAGTGTTCAAATCCAGGACCTAGTTGCTGTGAGGCGACAGCGCTACCCACAGCGACACCTTGCCACCGTCTTTTCATTTTCAGATCCCCCCAAAAATTATTCCTTATGTTGGCCACAAGATGGTGCTTCTGTTATGGTTGTCATTCCCTATTTCAGTCACAAGGGGGCGTCTGCATTAAGGAAAACTGTGCCATTACTTTTTGTGTGGCACACAAACACACAAAAAATAATAGCAGAGTTATCCTTAAGGGAGACGCCTCCTTGTGACCAAAAAAAGGAATGACAACCTTTTGACTTTGGATTATCATTAATTCAACATCTCATAGTTTAACAACTGTGTGTTTAACATAGTTTAACAAATGTCAAATATGACCAGAAAATAGGCTGCTGTGACCATCATTCAACTTTTTTAACTTTTTCACATATATCTCTTTCTTATGGAAGCCCATTTCCGCCACTAAAAGAAAAAAATCAGAACAAAATTACGAGATAAAGAGTCAAAATTAGGAGATAAAAAGTTGAAATTATGAGAAAGGAAGTGTGCATGTGCGCCAGTTGTGCTAAACCTGCCGATGTCACTTGCACATGCAAACTTGACGTTTTTGGCTTGACTTCGGATTCAAATAGATTGTAAATACATCGAGGACTATTTTAAACGTGCCTTCACAACAAATGAAATACTGCATTTGCTTGTAGATTCACAAGTTGCCTCTGCAAGTGACTTCGGCAAGTTTAGCACCACTTCCTTTCTCATAATTTCGACTTTTTATCTCATAATTATGACTTTTTATCTCATAATTTTGAGTTTTTTTAATCTCATAATTTCGACTTTTTATCTCATAATTTTGACTTTTTATCTCATAATTATGACTTTTTATCTCGTAATTTTTTTCTTTTAGTGGCGGAAATGGACTTCCATACTTTCTGCATTTTTGACATGCAGCAATCACAAAATTTCTTCAGGAATTGCCGATTGAGATTTTTTTTGTTGTTCTTCTTCTTTCTACACTTTGAACACTTAACTCCTTCCTCAGTTTTTCTTCCTATCATGAGCAGTATGACGGAGATAAGAAAAGAGAGAAGGAGGAGGAATGCAAATGATAAAGACGTCTCCAACAAAAGTGTCAAAGAACGATAATAAAGAGCGGGGGATGTGGCCAGTCGGAGGCACGCTTCTGCCCAACGTCTGTCTCCTCGCCACAATAAGGGGTCTCCCTTCCAAACAGGGGTCTCTCACTTTTTTAGGAATGCCTGACAGGGAAATAAATATGTCTGGCTCAAGGTCAACCTGGGAAGAAAAGGACCTCCGACCTCCATGACCTTTGTGACCAAGCTGACGTCTCAATTTGAAGACAGAAAGAAAGAGTGAGAGTTTGTGTCTCGCTGATGTTAAATCATTAACTATGTTAGCTTTCAAGTGTCATAATCGAATAAATACAGACCTGGTCTTGAGTGAACATATTTTTTATTTCATTTTTGTTACATGTGCACTGACTCACTTTTTAAATAAGTTTGGAAAAATTATATACTCCAAACTGTATTTAGATGTTTCAGAATCTGCTAGCGATCACAAACTGTTCCATTCTAGGCATCAATCTGGGAAAGTGCTCCATAGTGTTTTAGTTAATCCTAGTTTAAATATATTTTTAAGTTTGCTTAAATTGTTTAAGTTTATAAACTTGAATGGTTCAAGCCAATTGGTTTTCTCAAATACTTTGAGTTGAACCAACTCTTGAGGTGTAATTGTGCAGAACTATGATTAATGTTTTCAAAAATTTCAAGATTAAATCACAGCTAGGGCCGGGAACGTTTAACACATGCAATTAATTGGAAAAAATAACGTGTTAATTTTTATTTAACACAAATTAATCCTTTGTCTCAAATTTACACCCGTATTGCCTATGTAGATATTTATCTGACTGAAGACTGATTTACACTTGACGCGTTTCTACTTAACACATTTAATTTGCGCTTTTCGGTCACTCGTGTCTGGTTTATAGTGAGAAGTTGAGTGTATATCCCAAAATTGCGTAGATGTGGTGAAAAGAATATTTGTTCTCTGTAAGAAATGTCTACCGGCATGTGTTAATGAGAAACGTGACATGTATGAAGCAGGTTTCTGTTGGATAAATGTCTGCACTAGCGTTAGGATTGGTTTGGGCCAAACTTGGTCATTTTGCTTTAAAAGAAATGAATGCGTTAAAACTTCTAGAATAATACATTAATACATTCTGTTTCCATTCCTTTTTGAGCATTTAACTTTTTCCACAGTTATGAAGACACTCTTCATGACTTAAGAATTTCAGTTCATGGTGGAGACTTACTTTTTGAACTGCAAGACTATTTTTATTTGACCATCTCCTTTCTTGTTGTTCTTCATTTTTTGGTTTCTTTAACTCCTTTACTCCTTCGACAGTCCCTCTTTTTTTCCTTTTTTGTCCATCAGGACTAAAAAAATGTAGATCACAATTTCCCCCACAAGGGAATCTCTGTTCTGGAGAACTGTGCTATTACTTTTCTTGCGTTCAGCGTGTAATGTAAGCATCCCCTAGTGGCTTGGGAGAGAATGGTTTTTTCAATTGCAGCAACAGTAGAGGTATGAAGATTCACTGGTCTCACGATTCGATTAAATTATGATCATTATGTCAACGATTCGATTCAATGCTATATCTCAATACATCAGAATGGATGCCATCAATTTTTCTACATTACTTCCCATTGCACGCAGATTGGGCATGGATCGCAAATCGGGCTGCCATAGTTACTACCGAGATGTTCCTTTTATGGTCTGGTGCTGCATCAATGCAGAATCGTCCCCATCTGCATCTTGATGCATCACCCCTATAGCACCTCTATTTAACAGTGACCAGTGTTCTTTTCTCCAAGTTTTATTTTCATTCGTACCTTGTTTCCCATTAATTGTTTAACATTAATTCTGCATCTCTTAGTTTAAAAGCTAGGTGAACATTCATCAGTATAAACAGCCTTTGTCATTTCTCCTTTTATCCTTTTCCACACTTCCTACCTTTTTCAACTCACACCATTTTTTTTGCTCCCGTAATTTCTTCAAGAATTGCACATCTGGTTGATATATTAACGATGGTTTTGATTTAATCCTTTCTCGCTCTGCACACACACCCACACTCTGACCTATTCACTGTTTTTATTTCCTTGTAATACCTTTACCAGTCTAGCTCCTGCGGCTGGGATGTGTGTAATTGAGTGTCTTTGTGTGATTAATGAATACGAGTTAAACATGTTCATCCTGGACAGATCTACCCAGATGCCCAAGAAAAATTGGCCAGTGCGGTCATCTCAAGAGAAGCACTTATCTCTCTCAGACCAAATCCAGCATTTGGGAGTTTGAGAGGAACAGAGAGAGAAAAAGAGAGAACTGCTGTAAGAGAGAGAGTGATAGAGAGAGAGATCAAGATGAAGAGAGAAAGGGAGGGGGAGAGAGAGAGAGAGAGAGATGGGAGACGGAGACTTCTCTTCGGCCCGGAGGCTCCGGTTGCCGATTCGCCCGGCTCGGCAACGATGAGGAGGATATTTAAAGCCGTTTCTGCCTCCTTCTCTCTCTCTTTATGTCTCTCCCTCTCTCTTTTTCTCCCACACCGGGGCTTTTTCACTACCGAGAAAGAGCTGGCATTTGTGAGAATGCTGCCATAAAACAGAAAACACAGGGCCATCCATTGTTTCATACGCTGTTCGCTTTCACATGGGCATTGAAAAGGAAAGTGTGGTTGTTGTGTGGTGAGGCAAAAAAAGAGGCCTCACTGAGAAAGAATTTTTTTTTTGTATCAGTCCAAATGTAGATAATCTAGATAGTAAACACATAATGCTGATATTAACAAACTGCTGCCATTTAATTGATTAGTAGGCACGATCTTTTCTCCCATATTTTGTATATTGCCCTCTAAAATGCAATTAAACCAGCTTTAAATGTGTCTTTATATGCTTACATATACAGTAGATGCTATGATATTTTCGTCTAATTTATGTGAATTTAAGTGAGTGATTATTTGTCATTGTGAACACAGCACACAGTGCACCACAACCAAATGTGACCTCTGCATTTCATCCATCCGTGAAGGGCCAGTGGGCAACTTTTTTGACAGTACATTGCTCAGGAGTACCTCAGTGGCACCTTTACTGGTTCGGGATTTGAACTGGCGACCTTCCGATCACAGGGTCAACTACCTAACCGTTACACCACCAGCTGCTCCTCTGCATTTGACTCATCTGTGAAGAAACAGCCGGCAGCTTTTTGGTAGCACCTGAGGAGCAGTGCTTGGTGACGGTACCTTACTTATGAGTACCTCAGTGGTACCTGTACCAGTCCGGGACTTGAAGCAGCAACCTTCCGATCATGGAGTGAATTCCTTACCAATAAACACTCTCATATATAGTATTTGGGGCCAAACAAGTCCACTTAAACTTTGATCTAATACTAGTTCCAGTGAAACCAGCAAATGACCACGACAAAAAAAAGATTTAACATTGGTCATTTCTTTATATCTTCCCTGCAAAATGACACAACAGGTACAATGATTTGTTGCAACATGTGCAAACACTATTTCTCAATATTACATTAAAAACACAAGAAAGTTTGGCTGATTGAAAGCAAAGTTAGAGGAAAAGAGCAGTGCACAGAACTCTAAACTTAATTTAATTAATCTAAATTTAATTTCCTGAAATACTGAAGACTATAAATTGTAAAAACATAGATGGCTGACAATTTTTAGGATAGCCTCATTTTATTACAAAAATTACATTTTGAGAAAAATGTGCTAAATATAGAAATAGTGTGCAGTTAAGAACTTGGACCTGTGAGGATCACCTGTTCAAGTCCCAAACTGGTAAAGGTACCACTGAGGTACTTCATGTGCAAGGAATCACCCTCAAGCATTGCTCTTCAGGCGCTGCATGTCAGCTGTGCACTGCTCCTTTGTGGAGGAAACTGTTCATTGTGGTGCACTATTCTGTATTCACAATGACAAATAATTACTTTCTTATAAAGTGTTGAATCTTAAGTAACGTTACAATATGTATGAGATCTGAACAATGCTTTCACTTCAGATCAATGTATCGATGTAGACTGATATATCATTACATCCCCAGAAAATAGACATGACTGAGTCCACATTGGGCAAACTTCCCCCTTCCCTTCATCTACTCTAGTAGAAACTCTACCCCTAGAAAACAGACATGACAAATGTTGAGTCTGCAGTGCCAGCTTTAGCCGACCGCCCAGAGAAGACGTGCAGCAGTGCAAGCACATGTACTCAGTGTGATCTACACACCGCCGCTTGGTGCGAGGAGGGAAAAACGACATCAATCAGCCTTTCTTACCCCCCTCATCATCCCCACCATCTCACTCCTACCACCACCAACCGTTGTTCAGATTAATGAGCAAAGGTCCACTTTACATCATACGCAAAATTACCCCCTCCCTCTTATAACATATAATCACCAGATCTGTGAGAGGGTCTGGCTCATGTAACTCACGCCAGAGAAGCTTCGCCAAAGTTGGGTTGGCCGAAGGCTAGCCGGGGTTGTCATGAGAACCGCGGGGGAGCAGAAACAGACACGGGAAGGTCAATGGAGACGCACAGCTGAGTTAATTGGAATTAACAGGCAGACACAAGCTGGGGAATGGTGCTGGAGGCCTGAGCGAGAGTCGTCGCAATACCGGAGACAGCTGCTTTTAAACTGTAGCTTTTTAAGGTACTTCTGATTAAAAGTAGCTAAATTACAGCCAAGCTACTGTTTTAATATAGTCTTTAGCAATAATATAAGCTACATGCAAAAAGTTGCTAGCTACATCCAAGCTACAGTTAAACTTAATATTTGCGCTGTTCTCTTACACTATATTTGCACTTCAGTGTACTCTTACAGCACATGATTTTTAAAAATGTGAAATATGATTTTATAAGTAACACACATCTTTATAACAATGTAACCTCAGATCACAATAAGGTTTTGAAGACATATTGGAGGTAGACAGTGCTTTGATTCTTGGCTTACGTAAGTTATACTTAAATATCTATTTGTTTCACCTTTCAGAGTCATACATTTTGATAATGTCATTGATTTTTGATTCCAAGGTGGACTCCATCCTCCAACTCCATCTTGCAGCTGCCAAGAGGATGCTGTAATGCAGTGAGCCTTTGCTGTGCTAACAGGCTACCAGATACAACTTCTGCCAATTCATCACCAATCAGTGCTAAATTGGTGGCCACAGCACACTCTTGACAGCTGCAAGATGGAGTCAGTGGATGGAGTCCACCTTGGCGAGACAGAAGCAAGAATCGGTGGAGTTAGCTACTTTTTCTCTGTAGCTAACTGCTACATTAAAACAGTAGCTTGGCTGTTGGCTTAGCTACTTTTAATCAGTCGTAGCTTATAGCTTAAAAAACATCAGTTTAAAAGTAGTTTCCCCAACACTGACAGCTTCTTCAAGGACAGTCACGGACACCGAGAGCCCTCGGCCTTCATTCGAAATTAACGGCGCACGGTCGTCGTGGTGAAGAACATCCCAGCAGGCTGGCTCAGAGGCGGGCATCGGCGGCAGTTCGGCAGCGCTGCTCAGCCAGGCCTCGACACGGCCCGCGCCAGCTTGGGGCTAGTCAACTCAAATGTGGCGCTAATTAGCTTTGCTGCCGTTGACCGCCTAATTATGCATGCTTCAGTCAAGGCTCAGGGGTTAAGGGGCACATACAGCTGTGTGGGTGTACAATCACACATTGCACAGAACTCGGGCCAAAAAGACAATGAAAATGAGATGACTGTACTCTTGGGTAAACATAAAGTTATAGCAGTGTAAGTTATGGCTATGTCCAGTTAAAAAGGGACCTCTTTATTTTTGCTTATAACTTTGGTAAAAGTTGATTTATAAAAAAAATAATGTAGTAAAAGATTTAGACTGAATCATCCGATTTTGCAATTCAACTTCAGAGGATGGATCAGAAGGAAATGTACACCAGAAACCAAGATGTCACTTGGGACAGGAAGGTTACTAAGAGGTAAATAAAGGATGAGTTAAAATTAAATATTGCAATGAGAGTATATTGTGTAGACGTATAACAAACATACAATGAAAAACGGAACTCCAGGACACATACTTGCGTACATAGTAGAAACCAGATTATTTTTTTAAATCAGGTACACTGTACACTGTTTTTGGGGTCTAATTTCATGGTTTAACTGCTTTACACATGTAAAATTTCAACCCAGAATTTCCAACTTAGTTAAATCCATTTGATTCCAAAGGTAAATACATTGTGAAAACACAGCAGGAAATAATGATGCCCGTGATACCCGTGCAGTAACTGGTGACACAGACAGCCATTTGTACAGCTGCAGTGACACACTCTGTAGTCTGTCACCTTAATGGGAAAATTAAATGCTACATTAATTACACAACAGAGAGCGCGTAGCCGGGAGCAGCCTCGCGGTCCGCTTTTTATTCCCCCTGCTTGCAACTGCAGCTGAGATGTGATTTCTTCCTGTCACATTAATTTGCAATTCCTCTGCTTTGTTTCCATCCCAATTAGCCCAACTGGAGCGGACACAACAGTGCCACCCTAAACCTGATCCGCCACATGCTGTTTTGTCCCGGCAGTTGGTGATATCTCAACAAATCATAAGGCATGTAAGCGATTTTCCAACATTTAGAAAGGTGTTGCAAAGAATTCAGCAGAAGGTATTGTGCAAACAGAAAGGTGCAGATGATCTCGAAGTTGTAACTAGGAATTGCTGTTCGACATTAAAAAAAAAAATGCCCCATGCTTTATTTGTGAAATTAAGGTAGTAAAATAAGATTCAGTCTGAATCCTTGATCACTTGAGACTCAACAGAGGTTCAAATATTTAAAACGTAATTTAAAACGTAATTCAGGCAACTATATTACTGGTGAATTATGGATAAATTGAAGTCTTGTCAAAGGTTAGATGGGCTCCAGATATTAAGAGGTGTTGAATAAGGGATGAAACAAAAAGGACATAGAATCTTGACATTATAAAGAGATAATGAGAAATTGTCAGAAAATCCAGCGCAGCTCTTTGTTTAAAATAGAATGCTTCATGCTTTCTAATAATAATGTAGTCTGCATCCTGAGATTAACAGAAATTGATTTTTTCAGTTGTTGGAGGAAACATAATCCAGGCATCAAGATGCTACAGTAAACAATAAGGTTACTAAGAAGTTATAAAAGTTCTGTATTACAGTAGTGGGTGTGAAAGTATAAAATAAGAGTGTACAATGAAAAATAAAGAGAGCCAAACACTAAGCCCTGTGGTACACATGCTTGTGCATGTAGTAGAAACAACAAGACATAAAAATCCGATATTAGCCGAATGTGGCACTCGTCAGTATAAAAGCGCCGTGTATAATAAGACGTGAGTTATAGTGTGTGCCAATTAGCCATGATGGGTTTTAAAAAGCAGACTTGTGTCCAGAAGGCTGGGATCCCAGGTGCAACCTGGCTGCACAGAAGAGGTGCTTAACCTGAAGTGGCTCAGTAAAAAGCCAGCAGTTTGGGGAGATATATGACATCCCAGGGCTCACATTACACTCACCATACACTCTAGGCCTAATGGCTTTAAATCAAAGACGACGATAAAGATGACCAAAGAAACATACAGTACAGGAGGCAGACGGGGAAGATAAAATGACAAGAATCTTGTATGCCATAAAATCTACCTAGAGTTACAATGCTACACCCTGACTGCTTATTATCAAGATGCTGTGCCACTTTAAAGCATTAATAAGGAAACTTTGGAAATATAGAGAGTAGGGCCCAATTTCCCAGTCGAGATTTAACTTAGTCCACGACTAGGCTCAATCAATGAGCAAGACACCAGCCCTCGGTGTGTAACCACACTTTATGTTTCATTTGTTTCATAGAATTTAAGGCTTTAAAAACTAGACTTTGACCTATACAAGACATTTAAGACCGATACTGATTTTAATGATTGTTAAAATAAAAAATCTGATAATAATATATTGGGTGATATTATTTTTTCCCAGAAACACAAAATATATGCAAATATTCTTCTGCTGATGTTTGTTATTTAAGAATTCTCAACAATATGATATATCCATTTGTTTGATAATCCATTTTAATAATTAGTGCCCAGAAAAAGTACAGCAAAATGAATAAATTAATTAGTAAAGACAACATTGTGGATATAGTGTTGCACTCAAAATTGCCTTTTCAGTACTTTTTTGACATTTATCAGCTGTTAGGTTATAATAGCTGATAAGATCTGCAGACCGATTAATTGGGCTCTACTCAAGGAGTCTCTAAGTGTAAATTATGATTTTCAGAATACTGTTCCTCAAAGTGCACTAGAAGATTGTAGTGTCTGTTTAAATGCTAAATATAATTTATTAAGTCTAGTCCGGATTAAGTCTAGTCTTAGACTGAAGTGTCTAGGACCATAGCTAGTCTAGGAGTAGGCTTTTTACTTAGGTATCAGAATTTAATCAAAGTCTGGTTGTAAAAGCTGTGACATGTATTGTATCGTTAAAATGTGTATTGTTACATCCTGCCGCTCCAGCTCTAGCTCGGGCCTGGATAACACAAAGCACAGCGAGTATCAGTGTTTCAGAGTCTCAAAGGGGCGATGTGTGTGTGTGCTTGTGCGTGCAAATGTGTGTGTCCCTTTTCTGCGACGGCAGCCGTATTTATATTCCGCTTGCAGTACGCTGTTCATCTGTCGCCATCTGCATGCTTTTACTGCGTGTGATCAGCGCGCAGCTACAACGGGCTGTCAGCAGGCTTTCCACAGCACTTACAGCCGTAAAACAGCGCCACATCAAGCAGACCTCGCCCTTCAGAAACCAAACATCACAGCTCCCCCATCATCCCTCTCTCCCTCTCTTTTTTTGCCTCCTCCTTCTCCTCTATCTGCCTGAATGATGGCTGTCTTGCTTTTTTTGTGTGTTTTTTTTTTCTTGCCCGAGCTCCGTCGAATAGCCCCAGGGCGAATCTGACCACAGCTTTGCAGCACCGTGCCCACACACTCCAGCTACTCTCAGCGTTTCAGAAGTCAGTTTTTTCTCCGTCGTGTCGTTGGAGACCTGCGAAAGAAAGAAAGCAAGTGTGTGTGCTGTATTGTCTGCAAAGTAAAGTGTGTTTCATTTGGTGTTGAAAGCATATAAACTGAACCATTATGGCTAGACTGGGTGTGTATACATACATGTATATATATATATATATATATAAAGAGAGAGTAAGAGAGAAATGTACCCTGCCATCATTACTCTAGTTAAATGACTTGAAAGTAAGAAGTTATGAAAAATGTCGTATGATGCAGAAAATAAATAATCTGAACTGTTATGCTGTTATATATTGTGTATATATCAATTATTTATATGTTGGGCACTGAACTTAAAAACTGTCCCAAAGATATTTAAAAACTTATCTAGAATAATCTGGTCAGAAAATTGTACATGCTACTTCTGACCTGAGGACATTGCATTGTAACACACACATACACACATTTTATCATTCTTTAGGTTTTCAAATAAAACCTGCAACTTTTCTAAACAAAGTATTTTTCCTTATGAGCCTTCACATTCCTCACAAAGTCACCAGAAAGGGTTATACTCAGGGAGTCAATGATGGTAATGCTGGAGGTGGAAAAAGAACACACAACCTTGGTCCAACGACGAGTATTCTGCCCACTAGACCACCATCACCACTTGGTTTTGACTCTTCACAAAGTCACAGTCAATTTCAGATTTTTTCAATTTGTTAGGGTACAGTCAGGGCCTCACAAAACCTCATAACTTGTCCTCACACACACACACACACAACCAGACACTCTTTTTTTTCACAATCTTTTACCTCTTTTAGTTGTTCAAATCAATCCTCCGACATTTCTTTAAAAAACATTTTCCTTATGAGCCTTTACCTACAAAAAATATCTTTGCTGGTAATGGGAAAATCCTCACATTGTCCCCACAAGAACCTAAAAACATGTCCACACATTGACACACACACTCAACATTCATCTCTTCCCACTCGTAACCCCCGGAACGTGGAACACAGTGGCAAACGTTATTTACCTTTCAAGCCCGACTAAAAGCCGTTATGTGCGGATCAAACTTGGTGAAGAAGAAGGCTGAAACAAAAAGCTTCATTTAAATAATAGAGTTTTTTGGTGCCAAGTCGCTCCTGCTTCTTCAGAGGCGGCTCCCCAGCGACGGCGTTTAGCATAGTGTTTGTGAATAACATCCTGAGGAACCGGTGGGGAGACGTCTGGCCCCGGGGCCCTGTGTGTGTGTGTAAGAGTGGCCCCTGGGCTCCCCCTGTGTGTGTGTGTGTGTGTGTGAGGAGTTTTCTGCGCATCACAACAGCAGCGGTGACGAGGAAACTCCACCGGGACGCTGTGTTGATTTGGGGAATGCGGTCTGTAGGGGATCGGTGTGTATTTGAGCACAGGACGCCAGAGTTTAACTGCAACTTTGAACCGCTCAGTGGTGGAAAGCTGTCACACAGCTGCAGGCTGGAAGGTGTGTGTGTGTGAGTATGTGTGTACTTGTGTGATCTTTGAACCGCTCCCCAATGGAATGTAACATTTCAGCTGTAACATGAAGGGTGTGTGTATGTTTGTGTAAGTGCGTAACGTGTATGTGTGTGCATGTGCTCATGTGAGCTTTAAACCGCTTTCAACTATGTGTGTGTGTGTATTCATGTCGTTTATGTGCATGTGCATGCATGAAGGTGTATGATTGTGTGTGCATGTGTGTGTTGTGTGTGTTTGGGTGCTCATGTTCATGTGTGTATATGTGAATGTATGTGTGTGTGCATGTGTGTATCTGTATACATGCATGTGTGTATGTATGTGTTTGGTTGTGCACGTGCGTGTGTGTATGTGAGAATGTGTGTGCTTGTGTGTGCATATGCATGGACTTATACATGTGGGAGTGCATGTGCATGTGCAAGTGTGTATTTATGTGCTTGTGTGTGCATGTGTGTATGTGTCATTGTGCATGTAGGGGTTTGTGTATGTGTGTGTGTGTATGCATTCATGTGCATTGATATATTGATACTGTGGGAGTGCATGTGAATGCGTGCATGTGTTTGTGTGCGCATGTGCATGTGTTTGTGTGTGCATGTGTGTATGTGTGTGGTTGGTGTGTATGTGTGTATGCATGCATTTGCATGTGTGGGTTTGTGTGTGTGTGTGTCTGTGTGTCTGTGTATGTGTGCATGTGGATGTGTGGGATTGCGTTCATGTATTTATTGCAATGTGGGGACCTTTTTGTCCCCTAAAATCACTTTTATCTGTTTTTTGGACTTTGTGGGGACATTTGAAATGTGCTTGTTTTTGTTGAGAAACTAAAAGAGGTAAAAGATGTGCTTTTGGTTACTGAGGTTAAGGTTAGGGTTAGGTGTAGGTGTAAAATTATATACATCTAGTCATTATGGGAGTCTATGGAAAGACCCTTTGTGCACTTTTATCATTTTTAGTTGTGACATTGTGTGTGTGTGTGTGTTTGCATTTGAGTACTTGTGTGTGAACTTTGACCAGTCCAAATTTTATCTTTAAGGTGGAGTGTGTGTATCATATGTGTGTGTTCATGACCTGTGTGAGAAATCAGAATTAGGGAGTGTCTGATGGAAATAATGGGCCTTTTCCAGACACAATGCTTACAGAAGAAGTGACTAGCATCAGCACAGGGCCTACCTTAGGCCTCACACACACACACACACACACTTCCTAACGGGAGGAGAGGATGTTGAGGGGAAAAACCGCTCAGTCTAAACTTCCATGCAAAAAACATGAGTGCCGATGGGGCGCCGTTGTTACAAAACAGAGGCGATGAAAAGTGCTGCTGCACGGGGGTGAAGAGCTGGCTCTCTTCTTCTTCTTCTTCATCACAACGTTACCGAGGCGACGGCTGCCGAGTCTGCCGAAAGGTACGAGGCTAATTAACTAAAGTTTTGTCTGCGAGAGCCGTGCCGGGCGAAAAGAAGAAGAAGAAGAGGAGGAGGAGGAAGATGCTCTGATTTGCCGTTCCCCAAAGATTTGTCTTCAAAGCTAAAAGCGCAAGGCTACTAAACGCATCAGAAATAATAATAATAAAGTGGGTGACACTGCCGGCGCTTTTCCGGCGCCTTCTGGGACCCGCCGGTTACCGTCCTCGCCGTGGCGACACAGGGGAGAAAAACCCTCTTAAAATGCATCAACCGGATCTGATTCCCCCCTTTGCTCCCCCCCCACCCCAAAAAAGCCCACGGCCATATAATGAGCGAGCTGATGATGCAAACACAATTATTACACATTACACTAGAAACAAGGCAAGAAAGCCACGCAGAGAGGCGTTAAAGTGCTGCTTTCTCTTTTTTGCATTTTTGTTTTTTTTTCATCCTCCTGACATTTCTGGTTGAGGGATATTTTATGAGTTCCTTTTTTTAATTCTAATTGCGTTCGCCTTGCGTTCGCCTTGCGTTCGCCATGCATTCGCGATTTTTTGGCTGTAGGCGTAGTAGAACAAATAAAATGTCTCTGACAGTTCGCTAATGAGTTGTTAGTGGAGTTGAGGAGGAGGAGGAGGAGGAGTAAGAGGAAAGGAGGGGGAAACATTACATTGTAATTTGGGTCCATTCACAGTTTTAGACTCTCTTGCTTTTCACTTCCTCGCATTCTCACGCGTTGGCTTTCGCTCCTCACGCTTGCTTTTAACACGTCTCCAGGCACGCTAGTTAAGCGAGCGAAGAAGTGGAAGAAGAAGAAGAAACGGGAAAAGTTAAGGAGGGGGAGAAAAGAGGGAGGAGGTAAAAAAAAGGAGTAAGTGTCTCCTTTTCACAGCCCCACTCTGGGCTCGGGCCTTTGAGACCACCCATTACTAATTAAACTTCTCAACAAACACTCTGTCAGGCAGCGGCGAGGCGCTAGCTTAGCGCAGGACGCCTGCGTCCCCTGACGAGGTGATTTAGGGGGAACGTTGCCTCGCGATGGAGCGCGTAGCGAGGAGCCGGACGCTTCGACAGCCTGATTCGTCTTAGCCATAATTACAGCAGCGCCAACCTTCCCCCATCACAACTCCCCCCGCCGGTTTGTACGTCTTCATTTATCAGTGGCCTCACTAATGCAAATGGGCTTCTTTATAAAGGATGGACGATGACTGCTGCTGGCGAAAATGAATAGTTCAAGGACAGTTAAGGCCAGTTTAGACTTCTGTGAGTATTAATATGTCTGTGAGAAGTGCAAATGTAATGCGCTGTGATACGGAATTCTGGTTGGTAAGTTTTTATAACAAGAACTGCATTGATGCATTGATCAGCCTAATATTGAATGGGTCTGCAGCTATACAGACAAACGTGTGATGCACTGTGCGCTCAATCAGAACCAGCGTAAACATTTTCAGCAGTTTAAACTATGCTTGATCTTTCATTGGATAGGAACAAAACATGCCAGACCTTCACTCCTACACTACTATATAAACTCTAGAGGTAGAAAAGAAGACTGGAATTATCTTTTTACATTGAATGTGCAAATAGTCTGTGGCAGTTGAATACGAAAACTCTAAAAAGGTGATCTATAAAAAAATAACTAATGTTTATAGTGTCTACGTTAACTTTGAGAGGAGTTCAATAGTATATGCAAATATCATAACAACAGTCAAATGGAGGAAACTACTACCAGTAATATGTACAATAATGTTCAATAACACTCACTGAAGTTGATGTGTTTTAAGCATAAAAATGGGCAGGTGTAAGGCTTTGAACAACTTTAACAAATTGTGATGATGACTAGATGACTGAGTCAAAGCATGTCCAAAACAGCTCTTGTGTGATGTTTCCTCTGTGCAGTGCTCCGGAGCTACCAAAAAGTGGTCCATTGAAGAAGCTCCATGGCACTTGGTAGCGTAACGGTTAGGGAGTTGGCCCTGTGATCGTAGGGTCGCCAGTTCAAGTCGCGGATCAGTAAAGGTACCACTGAGGTACTCATGAGTCCTTCAGCACTGCTCCCCAGTTGATCCCAAAAAAGCTGTCCACTGTTCCCTCATGGATGGGTCAAATCCAGAGGTCACATTTCGTTGTGGTGCACTGTGTGCTGTGCTTTGCTGTGTTCCAAATGACAAATAATCATCACTCACTTAAATTGTAATAAATGTTAATGCTGGTTATGATAGAAAGATGTACATCACAATTTGTGGCATATGGGATTGCATAGCCACAGACCTACTCAATGGTAAGGGTGTAGCGATACATTAGTCTACATTGATATACATTTGAGATCAAAAACGTTAGAAGGATGTGTGCAGTGGTTTTAGATAAATAACCAACTGCACAATAGTGTAGTATGGTATTGTGTACACTAATAGACTAACTATTAAAGTGAAGTGAGTGATTATTTTTTTCGTTGTGTACATACCACAGCACAGCACACAGTGCACCACAATGAAATCTGACCTCTGCATCTGTGAAGGAGCAGTGGGCAGCTGACGTGAGCAGTGCCCGGGGAGCAGTGCTCGGGGGCGGTACATTGCCCATGAGTCGCTCAGTGATACCTTTACCATTTAATTACATATTTTAAATTAAAACAAATAAAGAAGAAAAAAATTCTGCAATTAACCTTTGAAAGTATTAGTAAAATGCAAAATTTACTTCATTAGAGAAGTGGTCTGGTGGTCAAGCATCCTGGCTCTAGGCAAAGAGGTTGAGGGTTTGAATCCTACCTCCAGCAGTACCATCACTGAGTCCTTGAGCAAGAACCTGAACCCCAAGTTGCTCCAGGAACACTGTCCCTGAAATTAGGACATGGATGTCACTCTGGATAATGTAAAAAAAAAAGAAGAGAATTAACCCTGTGAGGTGATGGTGGTCTGGTGATAAGGACACTTGAGTCTGGACAAGGCTGTGGGTTCGACCAAAGGTCCCTGTGCAAGACCTTCAACCCCAAGTTGCTCCAGGGAAACTGGAAGTCGCTCTGGATAAGAGTGTCCGCTAAATGCTGTGAATGTGAATGTATTCGTGTGCATCTAGTATTGTGAAGGCATCCAGCACCTCAGACCTCAGAGAATCTCTCTCTTTTTCTCTCTCTTCCCCCACCTTGAGCATGCCCCAGTCCTGCTTTTTAGTCTCTGTCTGTTAAAGGCTGATTTTCCCAGCCTGAAAATCCAGGCCTGGCTCAGCAGCACCTCGAGCCATCGGCCTTCTTCTTCTTCTTCTTCTTCCTCCTCCTCCAACAACATGCCAGCACACACAATCCTCGTTCTGCTGGTGACGAGGGCCTTGTTCTATTTCCCTTACTCTGTTCTCTTCTCTCTCTCTCACTCTTTCTCTCTCTCTCTCTCTCTCTTTCTCTGCCTCCAACTGTCTGCTCACATTTCATTACGGCTAACGGGAAACAGCACTCGGGGCCATTGCTGGGGAATCCGCTTCTATTAGGGCGCCTATTATCATCCCAAATCAGTGGCGTTTGAGCGTTTAAGTGTCGAACGTTCGCACGGAATTTTCTAGCACACCGCCCGCAGGTACATGGGGGTGCGTCAGGCAGGCGCGGCGAGAGGAGGAAAAAAGGTCTTCGCGATGTCATCCTCACAGCCACGCTCCCTCCCTCCCTCTCCAGCATCAAAAGAAGACGGGAGGAAAAAGAAGAGAAGAAAAAAACATCGCAGCAGATTTTCACGAGGGCTAGAGTCAGGGAAGGGGAGGGCGAGATGCTCATGGAAAGAGGCTGGTATGTTGATAAATCACATTTATACTGAGAAGTCAATGAGCCATGAGGGTGTAAATCTGAAGTTTTGTCATGAAATGACATGAAATTGATTCAATGGACAGCTTCTTCTGATATCACAAAGTCTGCTACGATACGATTTACAATCAGTTAGGTTTAGGAGCCGGTGATCAATATAAGACAATATTTTATGATGATTAAACACCATCATTTCCATTCATATCAAATAATGAAAAGTAACTACAATATAGGCACTTTTATTCATGAGCTATGGCAAATTAAATTAATATTTCAAAGTAATATAAAATCTGTATTTTTTTAAACTATGTTACAGTATGGGTTCAATGACGTTTTGAAGGTAGTATTTTGATTTTGCCCTGCATAAGTTCAGTCCATTTTGCACTTTGATAAATAAAGCCATGGATTCTTTCTTCCTTCAGAGGTGTAAAACATAATTTTTTTCATGATAAGATATTATATTGACTCAGTGGACAGCAGTTCGACGTCTGCTGATATCACAAAGTCTGTACGATACGATTTCAAGCCAGTGACCGATATGAGACAATAACATATTTAACATAATCATTTCTATTCATCATATCAAATCAGGAAAAGTAACTTATCGTTTGACACTTTTATTACTTGATCTATGCAAATTAAGGCAAATCAATATTTAAAAGTAATATTAAATTCATATTTTTAACAATGAAATGTCAAATCAGAATAACGATTCAATGACGGTTTGGAGGTTATCGGCTTGTGTAAGTTACACTCAAATATGTCTGTTTTGCCTTTCAAAGTTTGATTAATACAGACATGGATTCTTACTTCCATCAGCGGTATAAATCATAAATTTTGTCAGAATAAGATTTTATGTTAACTCAGTGGACTGTGAATCGAAGTCTGCCAGTATCACAAAGTCTGTACGATACGATGTCAGGAGCCAGTGATCAATATGAGACAATATCATATGCTGTTTTAATAAAATGTGTGACCAACTCCACGCTTGCTTAGCAAGGTTACACTTTGAACAATGTCTGTGAATTCAAGACCAATCAGAAAGAACTGGGTGTTAAAAATACACTTCTTTCGATTCATTCATTCAATACTTGAACCACTTAATCCCTATCGGGATAGTGAGGACCGGAGCCTAACTTTGGGTGCGAGATGGGCACCAACTCACCGCAGGGCACACACACTCACACAAACACACTCATATACACACCGTTGGGGGCAAAGTACAGTAACCAATCAACGTACTATGCATATTGTTGGACTATGTGTTGGACAAATTGGAGCATCCGGAGATGATGGTATAATAATGTGCCATATTAATAAACTTGCCTTGCCTTGCTTTGCCTTGTCAAGCACTAAAAATAACAATTAATAATAAATTAAATAAGAATAACAATCTGTCTTTTAATAAAAACATTACTGTCAGGAAACAAAACTGTAATTTCAATGCCATTGGACTTCAAATCATAATCCATCTCATAATCATTATCTCTGTCTCTCTCTCTCTCTCTCTCTCCCTCTCTCTCTCTCACTCTCCTTTAAAATCCCAGCGTGTGTTAGTTCTTCTGTTTGGAGTAAAAGCATGATCACAAGGCGGGAGCTGATTAGCAGCATTAGCATGCTGGTTATGAAGCCATCACAAACGCCGCTCTCATTTTCTTTCATGAGTTTGTCTTCACGCTGAGCGTGCGCTTCATTTCCGTAAGCGCGATGAAATTTAGCATGTCATGTTTTCTTCATGGTGTTTTATATTTGATTCCAGTTTATAAATACCCAATGAGAACAAGTGCTTAAATATACTGTGCCCTCCAAACTATTTCGAAAATTAGATGTATCACACCAAGCAACCAATTGCCAACCTTGAACAGCCGTCTGAAGCACACGCACACACTCACACACACAGCCATGTCTTGCTATCTGTGTGAGGTCCTTCCAAAGACTCCCATAATGAATAGATGTATATAAAATGGATGTAAATCACAAGCTTCATCACGATACAATATTATATCGATAAATATCGATAAAGTGTGATAAGATTTTGATTTGATTCAATTCAGTGATCAATATGAGACAATATCAAATAATGTAAAAAAAAAAAAAAAAATCTAATAATGTAATGGCAGTATGACATTTAGTAAGCAGTATGTACATTACTGTGTGGAGTTTGCATGCTCTCCCCGTGTTTGCGTTGGTTTCCTCCGGGTGCTCCCACAGTCCAAAAGCATGCAATATAGGTTAATTGGTGACTCTAAATTGGCCCTGTGAGTGAGAGTGTGATTGTGTGAGTATGTGCTGCTGTATGTTGGGGCCTGCCCAGGGTTGGTCCCCGCCTTGCACCTGTAGTCCCCAGGATAGGCTCTGAGTCCCTCCGCGAGGCCAGTTGGGACTGAGCAGTTCGGATAATGAATGAATGAATGAGTACAGTGAGGTAGCAAAATCTGACCTGAGTTTATCAGCCTGTACAAAACAGCAGCTTTCAGTTTTAAAGCAGTGTGATAATAGATAGATAGATAGATAGATAGATAGATAGATAGATAGATAGATAGATAGATAGATAGATAGATAGATAGAATTTCTGTATCGATGTAGATTGATGTATCATTACACCCCTCGGAAATAATACTACAGCTATATCGAACTCTAAATTTATCTACAGTACCCAAAAGCATTTTTACATACTTCCAGATGTTACAAATAAATGTCTTCTATAAAAGCACATTATGAGGAGCTGTTCTCACAGACCAGAATGTCCTCGCAAAGTCATGAAAATCTGTCTTATCTCAGATTTAAGTTTTTCATATCTATTCGGGAATAATCCAGTCCTCACAACCTCCTAAAAACCTGCTCTCTCTCTTTCCCTCGCTCACACACATATATAATTGAGATTTTCCTCACAAGGACACGTAGAGCCCGGAGCCAGCGCTTAATTGCGCCTGCTATCATTACGGAGGGAAAATCAACAATTTTAAAAATACACCGAGCACCTTTCATCTGCCGCTCGCTCTAATCGCGATGGAACTGCACTGTGCAAGCCGAGCTTGATGAAGTCAAACTCTTTAAACAGCGCCAGCGGCTCGATCATGAGTGCAGGAGACGATGCTGCGGGACGCGTTGCCACTGCGCCGTCACCATGACCATGCAGGATGCGATGTGACCTGCGTCTCATGTAGGCCTCAGCCTACATGTTTGTGTGTGTGTGTTTTCAGTAATTTGAGGTAGTGGTCGCGTTTTGTATCCCTCTTCGTTTTGACAGAGAGAGAAAGAGATAGAGGTAGGAAGAAAAAGAGAATTAGAAGACAGTGGAAAAGGGGATAAATGAGAAAGATGGGTTAAGGAAAGGAGGAGAAAGGAGCAAAAAAGGGGATAGAAAGAGGTGGAAGAACAAAGAGGAAAAAAGGAGGGATATGTATACCAGAGGGACAGAGGAAGTGAGATAAGGAGAGAGTGGAAAAGAAAAGAGAGGGAGATTGAGGGAGTGAGAAAGAGAGAAAGAGAAAATGGAAAATGGTGAGGGAGGGAATTTAAGAACAGAAGGAGGGATAGAGAAACAGAATGAGAGAGATGGAGAGAAGGAGAGATGGATAAAGAAAGGGGATAGAGAAACAGAGAGAGAGAGAGAGAGAGAGAGAGAGAGAGAGAGAGAGAGAGAGAGAGAGAAAGAGAGAGAGAGAGAGAGAGAGAGGGCAAACATGGGGTAGAAAATATAGAGGAATTGAGGTGAAAAAAGAAAAGAGACAGAAGAAGGGAAAGGAATAGGAGAAAGAGGCGGGGGAAAGAGGAGGAGATGGGGGAATGGATGGAAGAACAAACATAGGAAATGGGAATGGAGAGAGTGAGAGGGAAAGATGATGAGAGAGAGATGAATAAGGGATGGAAAAGGAGAGAGATCAGAAAATGGTGTAAAGAGAGGAGACAAAGAGAGAGAGAGAGAGAGAGAGAGAGAGAGAGAGAGAGAGAGAGAGAGAGAGAGAGAGAGATAAAGGAAAAAAGAGATAGAACACAAGAAACAAAGGAGAGAGACCAAAAAGAAATGGGGAGATGGTGAAGAGGAGAGGATAGGGAAGGGATGAAAGAACAGAGCAAGAGGTGGAATGAGAGAATTAGTAAGGGAGAGACACCATTTACAAGTTGAACAAAGTGGAGATAGGAAATGGGAGAGATAGAGAGAAAGGGAGAGAGAGAGAGCGAGCAAGGAGGGGAGACGCAGGAAAGATGAGGAAGATGAGTTTGAGAGAGAGAAGAAAGGGAACGGAAAGGGATGGAAGAGAGAGATGAATAGGGAAGAAAAAGAGTTTGAGGGAGAAAGAGAGAGAGAAGAGGAGAGAGGAGGGAGAAAGAGAGAGAGGAGAGGGAAAAGACGAGAAGATGGAGAAAAAAGGAGAACAGAGAGGTAGAAAGAGACAGAGAAAGAGGGATGACTCCTTCTTACTTGACTGAAAGCTTGCCGTTGCTCCCCCTGAGGGCAGCAGGATAATGAGGATTCCTATGCCTCCGTTCTGTCTCATTTCAATTGGAAATGCACACACACACACACACACACACACACCCCAAGTGTCTCACACACTCGTTCCTGCACTTTTGGTCGGTGATGGCGGTATTATCGGCCCTCGTTTCTTATCTGACAGTCCATCATATCACAGACACACACACACATCTACACACACTCACACCTCCATTGCTTTCATGCTGCTGTCTCTTCCTAAAACAGGCAGGCCACTGCCTTTTAAACACACACACATCGTGTTCAGGGTCTACGTATCATCGCCTCCGTTGCCATGGTCCTGTCTGCACTGATTTCATTTCTAATTCTCTCAGTTATTTCTTTACTGCTCATCTCTCCATCCTGCTGTCATTTATCTCAGCTGTACAGCTTTTTGGCGAATCAGTCAGCGCTGTTCAGTTCTTTTTTTATTTTGCTGCATGACATTTAAATCAATAAATATATTTAACATGCTGCAATCTCATGCAAGATGTGTTTTTAGCTTTTTAAAAGTCTGAATCTAAAATGAAAAATGTCCTTCAGTGTTGGGGCAGTATAAAAAAATTTGTGATGCTACTAACTTAATTACATTTTTCAGTCATGTCAGTAGTGAAGATGCTTTTAAAATGTAGTTGCATTTCCAGTTCGGTATGTATCACAGTTCTTGGGCCACGGTAACAGTGTACATTACAGTGTTCGGTACATTCATTTCATCTTGGCTATAACATCCAGTAGGTACTTTGCCTTTTACTGTGTAGGGCTTTGGAAAGTTGAAGCTGTCTCAATACCAACTCAAATGTGATTAAAGTTCTTAATTTATCAGTAAATTTCAGAAAAGCCAAACGGACCAAACTTTACACATTTGAGTGGAACTTACTCAAAACACTCTCTACCTCCAAAACTTCATTGAAAGCCGATTGGATTTTGACATTACATTGTTAAAAAGTTTCAATTTCCCTGTTCCCTGTAATATAATGTTTCAGATGAGTGATATACTGTATTATATATGATTTAATATAATGTTTCAGATGTTTAATTATAAGTGCCCTGTCCTTTGAAATGTTACAATTTAAAAGTAGCTTCTCCAACTCTGGTCCCCAGCTTATTTAAGAGGACTTGATAAGTAAACATGGCAGCTGGAGTATGACGTTTGTTTAGGCAACAGGGAGCACCAGAGTCCTATGATCAAGAAGGTCAACAGGCTGGTTTGAGCTGTTTAGGTTTTAGACAAATCTATTAAATATATTTAACTACATTGATTGGAATAAATTGTGCAAAGTCATGTAATCTGATTTTTTTTCACATGATCAAAACCCTACAAACGCCTTTTCACATCATTTAATGAACACAAATGAACATGGCAGGATGAGGATTCGAGATTTTTTTGGGCGTTCCTTTGCATTTATGGCATATAGCAGGCGTTTTTATCCAGAGCGATTTTTTCCATAGGGATTTCCTTCTTTTCAAGGACAGTCTTCTTGAGAGCAATTTGGGTTATAGCGCCTTAGACCCAATGATGGTAGTGCTGTGGTGGATTGAACCCACAATCATCTTTGTCCAGCGATGAGTATCCAAACCACTAGACCACCTCCAGCCCGGTGATGTTTAAGTAAATAGTAGCCTGTAGTAGTGTTGCTGTTTAGCTTTTTGGCAAATTAGTTATTATAATAGTTAAGTCTTTTTTGTACATTTTCACATTTACAGTATTTAGCAGGGAAAGTCTTCTGAGATCAACTTGGGGTTAAGGGTCTGGCTTAGGGACCCAACGATGGTAATTCTCGAGGTAGGCAACAACCTCTTGGTCCACTAGTCTACCACCATCTTTTTGAGCAGTTTAAGGCTTTTGGCAAATCAGTCATCACTGCTGACTTCTTTACAGCATTTTAGCTCTTATCCAGATTGACTGCCATTTTGTTATTTCAAGAGCAGTTTCCACAAAGCAATTCTTGGGTTTAAGGGCTAATAATTAGAAAAGTTCGAGGTAAGAACCTTTTGGTTCAAAGGTGAGTATCCTAACCACTAGACCACCACCAATATTAACCTATATTGCATGCTTTGGGCTGTGGGAGAAAACCGGAGCACCCAGAGAAAATAGGAAGAGCATGCAAACTCCACATAGAAAGATCCTACCGTCGACCCATGGGACGAACCTAGGATCCTCTAGCTGTGAGGCACTGCATTACCGCGCTGCTCCCGCTTCGCAACTATTAGTTGGCCCCACATCGGCTAAAACGCGATAACATTGGAAAACAAATGCCGACAGTGATCATTGGCTTTGCTTTTTTAAGTGATGGGGAGCGCATGAAAACTATGAATTAGCAATACAACATCATTTAATGTATGACATTTCAAACCACAAAACATAGGTAGTATGTTGCAATCTCACGCTTTTTCTTATTCTACTTTTTAAAACTCTGAAATAGCATTACAAAATAATTTATTTAAGAGGAATCAATAACTAAACATGGCAGCAGGAGTGTTCCCTTTTTTCTTTGCTCAGTGTTTGTTTAAGCAATTAGCAGCCGTTTTTTAATGCCGAGTGACGGGGTCGTCTGACCGGCGAGGCCAACAGAGGGAAGGATGCGGAGGGTCGGGTCGAGTTTGCAGTCAATTTAGCGTCACAGCTCGCAACTATTAGCCTTAATATCGACAAATGCATAACGTCAGTGTCAAGCTGCGGTCGGTGATCGGCTCGGCTCGCTGTTCCACGACAACGCCTGTCCCAACAGAGCCGATAAACATATTCTCTTCAAACAATCCCGATGACAGCCAAATAGCCTGCTTGTCGCTTGTAAAAGTTTCCCACGATGTGTGTCGAGGGAGCGGCCCGTCTCCTTGTAGCAGACGACTCCCTTGTGTACGAGGAGAATGAGGGAAGAAAAGGAGGGGGGAATGAAGAAAAAAATAACAATGGCAATTCCTCGGCTCAAAAGGCCCACAACGCTTCTGAGATTTTAAGCCACAAACCCTTTTTTATTTGGGGTTCGCACGCTCAGATATTATATATTTTATTTATTACCCTTTTTCCCTTTCAATTCATCTCACTTTTATCCTCCTCAATTTCTGCTCCCTCCCCCCGCTTTCTCCTTGTTTTCTGGTGCCTTCGCCTTTGCATTGGTAAGTTCGCTAAGTCAACATCCATTAGGATAACCATTAAAGCTCAAATTTTCTAACGACTTCCCCGCCGCGAATTTTTATCAGCGACAATTGGACATGATAAAATTATGCTGAAGTGGAGCAGCCTCCTGATTCGGCTTGGGATACTTAATTTCATTCCCCATCGCCCCGTAATTAGGGGCTGAAGGGTAAATGAGAATTCCTCGGAGAGGCGAGCCACTTATTCCAGGAACAACACGCTTCAAGAAGGCCGTAACGTTGAAATGCGCCAATATAAGCTGGTCAATCGCTTGTTGGTTTTTCAAGCTAAAAACTACAGACCAAACTCCTCAAAACGTTTTTAAAATGTTTGGAATGTCAACATGAAAACACAAATGAGCCATTTTTGTACAATTGTCTTCAAATTTAAAAAATGTAAAAAAGTGGTGCATGTCCAGGTATCATTTGTCTATTCACATTTTCTAATTCATGCAAAAATCCAAACTATATATATATGCATATATATATATATATAAATATATATGCATATATATATATATTATATATATATATATATATATATATATATATATATATATATATATATATATATATATATATATATATATATACAGTACCAGTAAAAAGTTTTAGACAGGTAGAAAAAATGCTGTAATAAAGAATACTTTCAGAAATATAAATAATGATTGTTTATTTTAGTAATTTACAATGCAAGATGAACATGAAAACACAAAATGAGCCATTTCCCTTTTGCACACAATTTGTCTCTAAATTTAAAAATGTAAAAAAGGGAAAACATGAAATCTGTATCATTTGTTCATTCACATTTTCTAATTAACTGCAAAAATCCAAACTTCAAAGTGTGTTTATTATATATATAAAGTTTCTGCTTTAAATGGATTTATTTTATTTTGCTTTTTGAAAAATATATATATATATATTTTATATATATATATACACACATATATATATTATTATTATATAGGAGTGGGGTTATATCTGTGCAAAAGTTTTGTAAACAAAAGAATAAGCTTCAGAAATATAAATAATGATTGTTTATTTGTAATTACAAAATGCAGTATAATAAAATAGGGTCTGAAATCAAATCAATATTTGGTGTTACTTACCTTCTGCCCTTCAAACCAGCATCAATTCTTATAGGTACACTTGCACACAGTCAGGGATTTTGTAGGATTATAGTCATTATATTATTTTGTAGGATTATAGGATTATAGATCTGTGGTTAGTTCTCCAAGATGTTTGGAACAACCTACCAGCCGAGTTCCTTCAAAAACTGTGTGCAAGTGTACCTAGAAGAATTGATGCTGTTTTGAAGGCAAAGGGTGGTCACACCAAATATTGATTTGATCTAGATTTCTCTTTTGTTCATTCACTGCATTTTGTTGATTGATGAAAATAAATGATTAACACTTCCATTTTTGAAAGCATTCTTTGTTTACAGCATTTTTTCACACCTGCCTAAAACTGTGGCACAGTACTGTACATATATGTATATATATATATGAAAACATCAACCTGTTGGCAGGTTGGCAGAAACTGAATCAATACAATATTGTGGCTCATTCCTGTGATTTACACTTCTACACTGATACTTAGCCTGTGATGTTAAAAATCTTCCTTGATCTCTGAGCACCACTTGAAGTTACTTTTTTCCTCCTTCCTCACGTTAATTGGATTGTCATTGCAGCATCCAATCGGAGCTCGAGAGACTCGGGCGTCTTAACGAGGAGCCGGCTAGGGCCCTAACGGCTCTTGATTAGCTCCGTTTATCTCTAATTAATTACCTTTAGCTAATTAGACGCCCCGTTTGGGCTAGACACGGGAGTCAAGTAGACTAGATTATTAGCGTGCGCGTCGGGCTTTTACAAAAAGGGGACTGAAATTAATGTAAGCGGGGATGAATACAGCCTGTGTGTGTGTTTTTTTTTAATTGCGCAGGTGTTGCCTTATGGCCACGCTTTATCATCCGGATTATTAGTGGGGTTGGGTAACCGGGGGACGATTCCGCCAAATTCACCTTGGCAACGGCTCATTAGTTTGCCTTGTTATTGTATTATTTATTACGTTTGGCCTTCCCCCATTACACAGATTGATTCATGGCCTCTCTCTCTCCCTCCCTCTCTCTTTTTTCTCTGTGGTGTTCTGTCGTTCTCACCATGGCCAGGCTTAAGGGAAGGAACTGATAAAGTCTGCAGAAGTTACAGATTGGGTTCGCTCAGTAAAAAAAAAAAGTCATGTTTAATTACAGGTTCCACCGCAGGGCTGCGTCACACCTCGGCGCTTAGAAACTATTTCACCAACCCGATTAAGAAATTGACCCTTATGAAAAGTCTTAATAGCAAAAAATGGGAGCAGGTATCACATGTTAAGTGGTGTTTAAAAGCCTTTCAAGATACAAGCTACTTATGGCTAATCTACAGCCAAAGCTCCTGTTTTAATAAGCATGCACTAACGTACGTGTTAAAAAGTATTGTAGTAGCTCAGTTCTCGAACCGCTTGGACTATGAACATTTTGGAGTACAAATGATTGTTTTGGCCAAATTCGAACAAAATCTTGCAAAATTTTGGACCAAGTTAAGCAATGAATCACTCAAGAAGTATTTTCAATCATAAAAGTCGGAAATCAACCATTTCTTGTGTACGTCGACCTGATGTGAAATGAACTTATATGGCAAGAACAATCAACTGATCGGCATCTCTATCTGTGCATCTTAAAGCTGCTTTGTCATTTCACGCTTATGTATTGTTTTTATACCAAAAATGGTAAAATTGCACAGAGCACAGTTTTTCCAACAAAATCCAACAATTCAGCACTCAGACATTATTTTTGATGGGAATTGTTCAGAATTAAATAATTTATTTTTATACTTAGACCAGACAAAAAACAATGTTTCTTGTGTAGAGCCATTGTTTGTTGGTGTATTTTTGGGGGCAGGGAATGGATAGATTTTTTTACATTGATTCTTACGTCGGAATTTAACTTGGAACTCGAACTTTTTGGGATTCGAACCGCCTTCTGGAATGGATTAAGTTTGAGTAGTGCTATACCACTGTACTTGACTACATCTAAGGTATTTCATCCAATAATTTATTAATAGTTGTTCTGTAGGATACTCACTAATAAAAGGTTAAATACAAAATAATGTGAACCATGATGTTAAAAGTGAGAATCTTTTAACAGTGTAATGACAAATCACAATAAGGTTTTAATGAGGTTTTGGGGGGTTCAGAGTGTTTGATTTTTGCCTTGCATAAGTTACATTCAAAGATGAAATTTCTGTCCATTTGGAATTTCAAAGTCATACATTTTGATAAATATGACCTTGTATTCTTGCTTCTGTCTTGGCTAAGGTAGACTCCATCGTCCAATTCCATCTCGCAGTTGCGAAGAGTGAGTACTCAGATGCTACTTCTGCCAGTTTAACACCAATAAGAAACACTTCTATTCAAAAATTTCTGCCTACCTAAAGAGAGAAAAACAGTATTTTGTAAAAATGTAGCATTTTGCCACACTAAAATCACCATTTGTAAAAATAAATAGTTACTTGAAAAGTTACCGCATTTTAAAAGTAACTTTACTTCTAATAGGTTAGCGAAAATTTTTGTTAAATTAGTAGTGTCACAAATTTTACTGGCCAACTCAGTGTTCTACCTTCATCACAGCCCCTGTTTAACTCTCTACATCCACATCCCCCTCCTCCATCTTTAAAGATGAATATGATTACAAAGGAGTGTGAATATATAATGCTTAAGGGGGAGACCCATGCAAATTTAATCACACACATATAATCTAGACGTGCAAGACTCCATCCTCGTCCACTGCTTCACATCAAACGAGTGAGTTGTTAAAGCATTACAGTTTCTGGTTGCTGAATGAATATTTAAAAAGTGGGATTAACAATTGACCCGATCCGTCTCACGCACACACATACAGTCTTGAGTGAAGAATAAGCCGTGCATGAAAAAAAATATGCAAAAATAACATTCGTTCCCACATTTGACTTGGACTCTGAATGACCATGCTTAAGACACACTGAATTAGAACCTAGTTTTAAGCCCTAGCTAACAATGCCAGGTGAAGTTTTTGGCCAGATCAGTTAAAAAAGAGGAAATCTTTTCCTTCATTATATGCCCTAAAAATAATTTGTGTAGTTATTCAAGATTCATATATGATTTTTATAGGTTTGTCCATTTATAAAAAGAGAGCTTGGTGTCCCTTACAAAATTTTTGAGCTTCAGGCAAACAGTTGGCATTAGCCTTTGACAATGTTGCAACTTATTTGCAGCGAGGTCATATTTTCTCATGGCAAACTTGCGGTGGACATCTAGCTAACTGTCAGATTTGTCACCTACATTTTTAGCTCACTACATGTTTACTGGCAAATTGTTTTGGCAAATCACTGGCAAATACATTGTCACTGGTGGCAATTTGTCATTGTTGATAGAACATTTCCACAAGTTTGCCATCGTCAGCCACTCTGGCGGACACCACAAATTAACCACAAGTTCAGAATTGCCCTGCTTTTTCATGAAAGATCAATTTACAATTGTATCGTCAAAGATGCTTGACAGTTTTTTGGCTTTTGCAAAGTATCATAGCTACACATTAGAGTCATGGTGGATAATATAATAGTAAACATTGTTACACATTAGTGAACTTTGTTAAAACGTTGTTACATCATTCACAGTTAATGTTACAACGCAACAGTGAAAGAATTTTGCAAATCGCTCAACATTTGCCAGAGTTATCTCACTTTTGCAAAGCTACAAAGCTCCCGTTTTTAGACTCACAGTATAGTTATGTATTCATTGATTGCCAGATTGATTTGATGTAGGAGCCATACCCTGTTTCTGTAAATAAGTGATTTAAAAAGTAGCTGTAAATACACTGCAGACATTGCTGGGGCTTCTCCCTGAATGGGGCAGACTTGCAGTAGTCCTGACATGAAAGACGTTAGCCTTTTGAAAAGCGGTATTGATTGTAAATGTCACGGCGAGATTCCGTGCACAGGTTTGACAGCTTACAGCAGCGCAGCTTAGAAAATGTCCGTTCTGAAAAATATCACTGCGGCCAACCAGAGAGGAGGAGGAGGAGAAGGAGAGGAAAGGAGAGGCAGTAGCCTGAGGAAGATAAAAATAAGACATGAGAGTGTCAGAGATGCATCGCCCTGCAACCGGCCACAAAGAAAAATGCCCTTGACCAGAGTGGGAACACCAACTGAAGGAAAAAACGTGGTGCCAAGGTAGTCTCTGTTCCCGCCTCATGTCTGTAGTCCCAGGATAGGCTCCAGTCAAGAGGTTCAGACAATGAATGAATATTATACAACTGTAGAATTAAAGAAAATTAAATAATCTATGTTTTGCCCAAAAATTTTATCAATATAATATCACATTTGAACTTACAATGCTATTATTTACTTATTAGTCACACTGGAGCATGTTTTCAAATCAAAAACACTGTTTTAAAAAGCTATTCCTGTGTACAGTACTTAGGTTTGTGATTTATGCCCACATGGTGGAACAGACAGGACTAATCTTGTACAAATTCAACATTCATCTCTTGTTGTCTTTCTCTCACTCTATTTCTCACCCAGTCAGATAGCAAGTAAGTACGTTTTAAGAAGCTGGTAGTAAAGTGTAGTCAAGCTAACTGACCTGGAAACATGGAGGCAGGAGAGCCACAGATGGATTTCCACTAAAGACAGTGTTGATGTTTCGCTAGGTGTCCATCTTAACACAAAACTCAAACTCTGCATTATGTATTTACACCGCAGCTTAACTCTGCCTTCAGGCCAAGTCTGAAATGTTGTAAATATGAGATGAGAGCACAGGAACAGACCTGCAAAGTTAGAAATTGCTAGTGGGAATTTTCTTGAAATCTGATTTTCTGTTTTTAAGATATATTTCAGTGCTATTCAGGTGCTAACAAAATGAAAGAAACCAACAGTGAGGAATAAATTGCAATGTTAAAATACATGTTGTTTAGTTAGAGCAAACAAAAGTTAATGTGTGGTACTGGAATAAACAAATGCATGTTAAGGAATGGGAAGAAAAAAACTGCCTTTTTAATATGCATATATCTAAAACTATGCAGACTCTGTGAAAACTCTTGAAATATTTCCCCAATAATCAGTAAAACATTTTTACAGACATGTGCTGTGTATAAATGTGTCAAGTATAAACCATGTTTCAATCATATAACCATCTGTGCTGGATGTACCAATGGAAGTTTGAGCCAAAGTTGGTCATTTGATTATTTTGCATTTTGCACTCCAGCCCTGAAACATAAACATTCTTTTTTCCATTCTATTTTTCAAGTCAACTGTACTTCTGCAACTTGCCTAATAATTGTACTATACTTACATAAAAGGACATCCTGATGTAGTTTACGCTAGCACAAATTGAAAAAAAAATACTTCCGACAAAAATTCTCGAATGCTGCTAAAAACAAATTTACAACTTCCTAAGTCATAGTGACAGTTTTTCCAATTTGCATTTATAGGTAGCATTCTCCCCTGCCAACATTTCCTCCTCCTCCTTTGTAACTGTTGTAGATTTGCTTGGCAGCGTATAAGGGCGTGTGATTTATCACCGCTTCCATGTTCGGTCCGCACACCCTCGAAATAACAATTGTTATCACTACAGGCAAAATACATCTTAGCCTGTACACGGCTGTACACAGCCTGAAAAATATGCATAGCATGCATTTTTCTTTCTCTAAAAAAGAGAGAATGCTAAGAGAATGCATTGTTTCTGGATTGTTTTTTGGATTATACAGTGTTGTGAAAATGCATTAGTTGTAAAGGATAAGCAGTCAGAATGTAATTATTGTGTACATGACAATAACAATTCATGTTATAATGCATTTTGGTCGCTGAGGGAGTGTGATAGAATTTCAGCGGCAAAATGCAAAAGAGGCCAGATCCCTAACCATTACACTACCAACTGCCCCAAAAAGGATAAATAAAGGGTGAGGTTCATGAACATAGGCGACCCATCAAAGAGCTTCAAAAAAGGCCACAAACATATCATTGATAAGTATATACATAGAAATGTGTTTTATTTAAGTCAAAATGTTTTCCAAGTTAAAACGGCTGCCTTGCTTTGGATAAAAACTTGCATTGTATACATGCTGTTCATGCACTATTTTTATGCAAAACAACAGAAAAATTCAAAGGTTTACAGAAACTGGTTAAAAAAAAAAAAAAAAAAGTCTGTCTGCAGATTTTTCAAATAGACAGATGGTGTAGAATATGGCAAATGTTTTCTGATGAAAATAATGAATGACTGATTAAATTAAGCGACTATAACAATTAAAATGACTTCAACGTTTTACAAAAGTTGCAGTTATGAAGAATTAGGTTAACCACAGACTAATGTGAGTAGGGCTGCAACAAACGATTATTTTTGTAATCGAGTAATCTATCAATTATTTTAACGATTAATCGAGTAATCGGATAAAAAAGTAAATGAAAATGACAATACATTTGTTATTAGGCTTATTCTACTGTGAGTAGAAGTTAGTCAAATACGCTTTATGTTGTTGTATTCAATTGAAAATGAAGAAACATGAAGTTCAAGGGTCATTTTGAATCAATTTGGCCAATAAAATGAGTTGCTTTTGGCCTTTCTGGAAGAGAACTGCATTTCCCACAATCCCCCGCGCACGCCTCGTAGCCGCGTCACAATTAAGGGTTCAGCGTGTTCCGGAATGAACTATGAAAAAAAATCGATGGTAAAATCTCAATAAATGGCTGTATTGTGAGTGGAACGCTGGTGGTTGTGGTTATTTATCAGCTAAAATATGCGTTTTGTCTGTAATAAAGGGGACGTTTTGATGGAAACGGAGCGTTTTCGCGAGTAATGGCGCTTACAAACAGCGTGCGTGTTTACATCGCAAAAAATGTCATTTATGCGTTTTCATGAATTTACTTCTGTTTTTGTGCACGGAATATCTCACAAATACGTTCACATACAGAGGGATCAATTCTCGCCTTGATCGCGCCACTGAAAATATTGTGCGTCATTAATAAGCGTCTGTGTGAAACGCAAGCGGCGCATGCTGTAGCCTTTTAAATGACTTAAACGAAGCTTCGATTCTAGAAAAATTGCCTCGACCATTTTTTGTAATCGAATTATTCGAGTTATTCGAATAATCGGTTCAGCTCTAAATGTGAGAAACATTCCAAAATAAAGACTTCTTCAATTTATCCTTGAGGATGAATACCGTTTTAACCCTAGCCTGTACTCTGCAAAGCCTAAAAAATATGCATAGTGTGCATCTTTCTCACCAAAAGTTCTTGACGCTCACCAGTCATCTGATTTTCTTTTTTCTCGCCCACCGAAACATCCAGCGTCATCGGCTTAATCGCTACAGACGTCTACATTTCCGTCTCCGTGTACGATTCATTGGCCGCTTGACAAAGGCCTTTATTTCATCACTTAACTGTAAGCGATCAGCCAATGTGACAAAGCCTTAATGAGGCGCGTTCCAAACTCCCTCAGCGCTTCAGATGCCCGAATCCGAGAGAGAAAGCCACGGATCTTCGCCGTTGTTCAGCGAATCGGAATGAGTGAAATTAGCAGAAATGATATGACACGCTCTGTCATTAGCGATTACATCGGTGGGTTTTTTTTGGCTCTGCATCAACTTGAGCAAATTCCCAATGGCTTTAATTTCCGTTAAAGGAAAAAAGAAACTACTAGAGCAGGTATTTTAATGTGGGATGAAAGGCGCTGTGTCACATTAGGCGCTAAAGAAGAATGAAGGACACACGTCTGAGCAAACATGCCCTCACTGTTAGCGTACGTCAGTCAGTGGGGAGGAAGACGAGCGACAGTTACCAGCAGAGACAAAAGAGGAGGATGAAGGAGGCGACTTTGAAGCGCCAAGACGCTGCCGTGTCACTTCGCTGAGGCGATTAGGAGCCATTAATGTGGTCCTGAGCGTCGCCACAATGCTCCTTTCAAACGTTTAGTGATTAAAGCACGTCGAAGTTTGTACGGTAAACATGACAGATTAAAAAGCTCCTGCCGTTCTCCTGCTGGGATGCGACACAACAATCTGAGAGAGAGCTGAGGGAGTCCAAAATCTGGGCCGGAACACCATTATGTTTGGGACCCTCTTATACTGGGTCTACGTTCTGGTAGAATGACCAGTGTAGAAAAGGCTACTTTAAATTATGTATGATTAAAAGTTACAGACTTGGTGCATTTTTAAAATACTACTAAATAGTAATTTGCTCTACTACAAGCTACAGACAGAAATAGCTAATTAAATCCAAGAAAGTTATACTTGATATTTGTGCTGTAAGCATTCTAAAATCAGAAACGTGAAACATCGTGCTAAAATAACAGGACAATCAAATTTTTTTTACAATGTACTGTCAAATGGGGGCAGTTGGTAGCATGACAGTGAGCCCCATGATCGGAAGGTCGCCGGATCGAATTCTGGACCGGTAAAGGCACCACTGAGGTACTCATAAGCAAGGTACCATCCCCAAGCAGTGCTCCTCAGGTGTTGCCCATGTCTTCATGTATGGGTCAAATGCAGAGGTCACATTTTGTTGCTGCATTCACAATGACAAAATATCAATCACTTTTAGCAATATAATGTTTCAATGAGGTTGTGGAGGTAGAGAGTTATATTGAAATGTGTAAATTCTGTTTGATTCACCTGCAACCGATTCTTGCATCCATCTTCAGCAATGTGGACTCCATCTCACAGCTATCAAGAGCACGCTGTGATGCTATGATGATACGGTAGTCTATCAAATGCTTCATCTGCAAATTCAGCATGAATCACAAACATCTGATAGTTGAAAATACTCATCTTTGTTAAGAGAGAAAATTGATATTTGTGTAAACTCCCCGGTCATGTAAACGCCAAATCAGAGCTACAATCTGCACAGAGCAGTCAGTAAATGCAAATTTCCAAGTTGGTTCAGGACTAAAAGTTATACAGACTGTAACTGTAAAAATTGACCTCTGTAAACACTTTTTGCACAAAACACAAGTCTTTCTATTGTATTGTTTCTAAGGCCTTTCTCTTAGAAACATCTTTCTCTCTCTCTCTCTCTCCCTCTCTTTCTATCTTTTTCTCACTCTCTCTCTCTCTCTGCTACTGTCCTCTGAAGAGATAAAAGAGAGAGGAGAGATGGATGGAAGCAAAAAAGAAAAGTAGGAATGAGAGAGACATTCCTTTTCTCCTTCCGCTCTTCCTCCCTCTCTCTCTCTCTCTCTTTCTCTCTCTTTCTCTCTCCCTCTCTTGAATGACCATCTTCTCCCGTTCTCTCTCTATCCTCTCCTACCTTTCTTTTTGGCTCCCCTTCATCTCTTTTATTATTGATTAGAAACTGTCTACAAGCTAATTATCAAACTGATTATAAATCATCTTTAATCCTGTAATAATAATCATCTATATCTCTTTATGTAATTAGGTCTTAATGTGAAGTGATGCCAAAGTAGCTTCTTCAACACTGTGAAAGACAGTATTTAGGGTTGAAGTATGCAATTTAGAACGCAACCCCACAGCTGGCGCCGCGACTCCAACTCCTTATTGTCCTATTTTACTGACGCAGGTGTTGGCCCTCTCAGACGGGGCCGAGCTATTTAAAAAAAAATCTGCCTTCAGCATTTGTTTCACTTTTTGTTCCAGCGTTAAACTTCACTTATGCATTATTTTAAGCGCTGTATTGTTGTCCCTGTTCAGCCACGCAGCCCAGGGTCGGGGTAAGCAGATTTTAAGAGGGCGAAATGGGGAGAGGCGAAACCGGAATGAAACGCAACGGAGAAGGTCATCGCCAGATGGTTCTTAGCGTCCATGTGTTTACTTTTTCTCTTTCCCTGTCGTCTCTGCTACACTCACTCTATCTTAGAGAGAGAGATGCTGCTTTTTTCCTTCCATCCCTTCTCTCTTTATTGCATTCCTCCACCATTTCTTCTGTCTCTCCACCTTGCCTACCTTTAGTTTTGCTTCCATTCATTCATCTGTCTCCCTGTCTCACCTCTCCTAAGGGACTGAGAGTGTAAGAGTGAGGGAGAAAGAAAGAGAAAGAGGCAAGAGAGACTTCTACTTCTGTCCCTCCTCTTGTCTTTTTTTTTTTTGCACACTTCTCCATTGCTGTCTTTTCCCCTTCTGTCTCTTTAGCTTGTTCACCTTGTTCCTACCTTTCTTTTTTGCTTCCATCCATCACTCTCATCCATCTCTCCCCTCTCTCTCTTGAATCTCTCCTCCCTCTCTCTTTCTTTCTCACTCTTTTCCTCTAACTTGCCCAGCTGATGTCCTCAAGAGAGATAAAAGAGAACAAGAGGAAAGATGAATGGAAGCAAAAACGTTCCTTTTCTCATTCTGCCCTTCCTCTGTCTTTATATTTTCTCTCTCTCTCTCTCTCTCTCTCTCTCTCTCTTCTCTTTCTATCTCTTTCTCTCTCCCTCTGCTGTCCTCAGGAGAAATTAAAGAGAGAGGAGAGATGGATGGAAGCAACAAAAAAAAAAGTCATTCATTTTTTCCCTACACCCTTCCTCTCTCTCTCTCTCTCTCTCTCTCTCTTTTTTCGGTTGACCATCTTCTCCTTTTCTCTCTTTATCCTCTCCTACCTTTCTTTTTGGCTTCCATCCATCTCTCTCATCTTTCTCCCCTTTCCTTCCTCACTCTCTCATTCTCTTTCCTTCTCTCTCTTTCTCTTCTCCTCTCCCTCGCTTGGCTGCTGTCCTCAGCGTCTCGGTGGGGCGTTGACTAATTGCCCCCGTAAATCATCCAGCAGGCCGTGCGCTCCCGCGTTTATTTTTCCTGACAGTAATTTACTGCTTGCTCTTTTACACACTTGTCATCGTGTGTTTTTCCTCACATTAGAGGCCGGCAGAGAGAAAAAAAAAGGAGGGGAGCGTAATTAACGGCCGGCCGGCCGCCTCTCCTTCATCACGCCGCGATAATTGTGCTCCTTGTCTGTCACCGTAACCTCTTCTTCCTCTTCACTCTCTTTCCCTCTCTCTCTCTCTCTCTCTCTCTCTCTCCCTCTCGGCCCTATTTGTCAAGCGGCGGGTAAAAATGTCCCGAGCCGTTTCGTCGGACGTGGTGGTACCAATGCACCGCTCGCCCAGGCACCGATTTCCCTATTTGTCCGAAGCCTGGGTCGTTTATATTCCCGCCGTTTGCTTGTCAGAAATATTAGCCTGACGCGTGGCTCGGGACGGAAGATGCATGGTAAACACCTGCGCCGTTGCCGTGGCCATCGCCATCGCCACGCTAACTGTGAGTGGTGATTGGCTGGGTTGCAGTGATGCAATAAAGTTTTTCATATAAAAGTGTGAGAACATACTGCTGAACCAGGAACGGGGAGAAAAGGACAATTTATGCATTTAATTTGACATACACAATCATGAGCACTCAGGGCTAAGCTAGTGCGAGTTTGAGTTAGTGTTCAGTTTCAGCTCTGGCAACGTGATGACAGAGTTCATCTGAGAATCCTATTGCTTGGATGTAGCTGTTTTTTCCTCTGTAGCTTGGAGTAAGGACAATGTATATATTAAAACAGTAGCTTAGTAGCTTAGTGATTTAAATCGTAAGTAGCTTGTAACTTGAATAGCTTTTTTGATTTTTGCCTACACGACCCTGGTTGGGATTAAGCAGTTCGGATTATGAATGAACGAATGAATGAATGAATGAATGAATGAAGTTAGTCCTCTAGGTGCTCCATGAAGAGGTGGGTCTTCAGACAATGTTAATGTTGGAAGTTCTGATAGCAAGAGGAAGTTGGTTCCACCACTGAGCAGCCAAACCTGAAGATGCATTGACATTTACAGCATTTCGCAGATGCTCTTATTCAAAGCAACTTCCATTTTCCCTAATTTCAGGGAACGTTTTCCCTCACAACAATTTGGGGTTAAGGGTCTTCCTCACGGACCCACTGATGGTAGTTCTGAAGGTAGCATTTGAACCCACAACCTCTTGGTCCAGAAGCTAGTGTCCAAACCACTAGACAACTATCACATTTCTCAACACAAACCACAGGTCTTCCTCTTCTTTCGAATAGTAGAGACTCAAGAGGATGAGCTCTGCTCTGAGAGGACAAGAAGTGACATGCTGCTTGATCAGTACTTACATTCAAGTTTCCTTACCAGCGAAAGAGCAGTGAGCAGCTGGCATGGAGGAGTTGTGTTGGATAAGAGTTTCTGAAAACATGCACCGAAACATGAAGGTGAACAACAGTGTACTAGTTGGAATACACAAGTACGTGCTGCAGCACATATAACAGCAACATTGCAAGTGCACCTGGCTTTAAAGGGACACACAGATTGGTTAAAATATAAATTAACGGCATTTATCAGACTCTCTTATCAAAAGCAACTTCCAGTCTCTAATTTCAGGGACAGTCTCCCTGGAGTAACTTGTGCTTAAGGGTCATGATGCCTGATGACACCATGCTTAAGGCCATGCAACAACAATTTTTGCACCCTCCAAATTATCCAAATTCAATTCCAAATGCATTTGACCCATGCACATTTCCATAAGCCATGTTTGCCTTGCGTTCTTCCACGGTTAAAATAGAGTCCTGCGAATGCTCACCTTCGAAATTCTGCTGCAAAAAACAAAGGATATAGTCTAGGCAGCAGCGGCACATATGCAGCGGGTAAAACATGCGTTCTATTTTTACCGAGCAGGCGAGACAGTGATGCACAGCCAGCCTTATTATCCTGCGTGCTTCCCCACTCCTCACGTATCCATCACCACTAACCCACACCCCAGAGGTTAAGTCATCAATAACTTTTTTTAGGGAGGGGGGAGGAGAATTTACAGCGCAAGATTCGGAGCTTCCACTCGCCTTTTTCCTCGGCAGGTCTCTCGCCTTGACCCCTGTCCCTATACACACGCACACACACTGACACACTCTCACACACTCTCTCTCGCTCCTTCCCTCAAAGGTTTCCGTCAGATCGTGATAATATCTTTATTGGGACTGTCACAGACAGAGGCTAATGGGATGTGTGGTCAAGATTTCGGGACCCATCACAGGCGAGGCTGACGAATTAGCATGGGATTCGTGCGTCAGCTGCCAGTGCTGTCATCGAGGCTTGCCCTTCTTCTCCTCCTCCTCCTCCTCCTCCTTCTTCTTTTTCTCCTCCTCCACCCCCCCACCCCCACCCCCCAGCCGCCTTCATTGACGGGTCTCTGTCGAAAGCCTGGTTCCATTGCCATCTCTTGCCGTTGGCTCCCAGTTTCCCTTGCCCCATGGACGCCATGCACGGGCGCTTTGACAAAGAGTCCCGCCACGCCCCTCCGTGGCAGCGATAGACCCCCACTCCACCGACATCCCCTCTCCACCACCAAGCCTGAAGTGGCTAAATTAGGATCCTCTGTCAATGTCTATCTCTCTCTTATTTCTTTTCTTTCTTTCCTCCAAAAATGAGGGCTGACCGACTGGTCTCCTTCCTCTTGTCCTTTAAATTCCTTTTTCTTTTTTACTCCTCTCACTGCCCAAACCTCCCGTAATTAAGGTTAGAAGGTGCGGAGGGGGGCTGAAATGGGGCACAGTGGGCGTGAGGGCTCAAACGGGCTTCTTTTAAAAGTTAGCTAGGGTAATTACAGTTTTTGGCTTTGGCTTTGATTACTGTTGGCCCTCGTGAGTGATCATGGAGCAGCGTCTCATTTACCAACCCTACCCAGCCTCACACACACACACGCACAATTTGTATCACTATTTTTGGAGTTATTCTATAATGAATACCAAAAGGTATATAATATCATAAAATCATTTTTTCTTTTATGGGGACCGGTCCTTCTAAATAAAAAATGTTTTCTCACACCACATAATGGACAAATCATAGCTTTCTCCTACCTTTTAGGGGACAGCCACGTCCTCACAAACCCCTCAAATATATTCACACACAGAGGTTTCTCTCCCAAACCCTCAAGTTAGAAGTTACCAAATTAGGATCCTTCTCTCACGCTTTCTTATCCCACACTAGCTGCTTTTTTTTTCTTCCTCAATCCAAAAACAGGCTGCTGATGGAGGAGGAGGCTGGCCCTTCTTCTCTTGTCCTTTAAACCCGCCTCTTTTAGCATCCGCCCCCTCTAAACGAAGTGTGGTGGTGGGGGGAGGTGGGTTGAAACGTGCACAGGGGGTTGTAAGGGGCTCAAACGAGCCTGTTTAAAAGCTATTATGGGTAATTAAGAAGCTTTTAAGCCCTCGGATTTCTGATTACTGTTGGCCTCGCAGTGTGATCGGGAGCGGCGGTCAGCGCATCACCTCCTGACCTGCACTCACACACACTCACACACCTACACGCACACACACACATACACGCACAAAAACAGGACCTGCTGGGAGCCCAGGCCTCGGCGTCTCGGAGAAAGGGACCTACATCTCTCTCTCATGGATCAAAGCCGGGCGAGCAGGGAGGAATGAAGCGGAAGAGAGAGAGAGAGAGAGAGAGAGAGGGCGGATGAGTGCAGCCAGACTCCTGCCCCGTCCTCCCATCTCCCCTCTACAGCAAATCAAAGCTGCCCCCGACAGCCTGGCGCCACCTGCCCCACCCTCCTGCCAGTAATCGCCGCCTCTGACTGACACTTCTCTGTATAATTGGCCCATGATCTGGTGCAGCTCTAATAAGCAGAAAACTCCCTCAGAGGGACGAGCACACGCTGGTCACCTGCTTACACACCTCTATACACACCATCTCTCTATCTCTCTACCTATCTCTCTCTACCACACACTCTCTTTCACACAAATGCCAGGTAATTATCATTTCTTTCTCTCTCTCCCCTTCATCTGTCTAGTCTATCTATCTATCTATCGTTCATCTATCTCCCATCTATCTATCTATCTATCTATCTATCTATCTTATCCCTGTCTCATATACTTACTTCATCTACCATCGTATTCATCTATCTATCTATCTACCCATTCATCTATCTATCTCATGCTCTTATCTATAAAAGATGAATGTACCAAAATTGTTTTCGTGTCAGTTCCGGTTTTAGTCTCCAAGCATTTTCAGACAAACACACACACACACTCTTCATGCCACACACGCCTGTGCCATCTAGGGGCCACCGTGCCACATGCTGGGTATGTATGTGTGGCACAGAGCTGGTCTTATAGTGCTCAAATGTGTGTGTCTGTAAGAGCAGGGTGACAGCCTCAGTGGTGTGTGTGTGTGTGTGTGTGTGTGTAAAGGTGAAAGTGAGCAAGACGAGCAGCCTGCTGAGCCTGTGTATGTGTGTGAGGGTGTATGTGTGTGTGTGTGAGGCGTGTGTGGTGTGTGTAAGGTTTCAATATTTTAAAGAGATACCAGTAGCCTAATTACTGCTCATTTGCCAGAGGACAACACCACTCAGCTACTTATGATCATTTTTACATTCTGAACTGGAGAGAGTGTCAAGTGGTCCTATGAGAGTACTTTACTTTCTCTAATTCTCTTTTTTTCTTCCACTCATCTCCTGTATTTCTCTCTTCCTTTCTTTGTGATCACTCTCCGGCCCCTCTTCTTCCCTCTCTTTCCCAACAGCCTTTTCCACCCATTCTTTCATTCTCTCTCTCTTTCCTCTCTCAGCCATCTCCTTTTCCTCTTCCTTCTCTCCTTCCTTCTTTCTCTTTCATGCCCCCAACTTTCTCTCTCCAATCTCTTTTTTTTCCTCTCCATCCCATCTCTCCCCTCTTCTTCCTTTTCTACTCTTCAACCTCCTTTCTCCCCTAATTCATGCCCTTCCTTATCTCATTTCATCCATATCTCTTTCTTCTCCCATCTTCCTCCCTCTGCCTCTTGCTTTCTCCTTCTCCCCTTTTTTCTCCTCCTTTTTCTTTCTCTCCCCCATCTCCTTCTCTGTCTTTCTCTTCCATCTCTCTCCCATTTTTTTCTTTCCTCACCCCCTCTCATTTCTCCTCTCCCACACCCTCCTCACAGCCCCTTTCCTCCTCTCTTCATCCCTCTCTCTCTCTGTCTCTCTAGTTTACTAGGATTTGTGTCTATCATGCTACAGCAAAACAAACAAAGATTCTGAAAAACAAACACACCTGATCACTCTGAGGAGACAGTAAAGAAGACGGGGAAAGAAAAAGGATGGGGAAATATATGTATGTGTGTGTGTGTGTGTGTGTGTGTGTGTGTGTATGTGTGTACAGAGAGTGTAGATAGAGAGAGCAAGTAAGAGAGAGAGGGAGGGAGGAGGGAGGAGGGAGAGAGGCCCATAATGCCAGGTTTATTGTGTCTTTGACTCATGGTTTTGTGTTTTCAGAAGCGTGATTTGGGTAAATATCAGACAGGAGGAGGAGGAGGAGGAGCTGCCAGCCTCTCTCTCTCCTTTATCAGATTAAAAAAGCCTTTCTTTTTTTATTCTTCCTTCGCTTCTATCCTCCACCTCTCCTGACAGGTAGCCAATACATCACTAGTTGCCACCTATTTGATAGTTTCGTCACTAATTAGCAGTTAAATCCACATCACCCAAAACAAGAAAAACCCAGTCATGAGAGTGTTCATTATCTCAGCCTGTGTAGCACCTGTCAGGGGTTTTCTCTACTTTCTCTCTATCACCCTCTCTTTCACATTTGCTCTTTCTCTCTCTCTTCACATTTGCTCTCTCTCTCTCTCCACATTTTGCACCTCTCTCTCTCTTCTCTCTCTGTGTCTCTATCAATCTATCTATCTTTATCTATCTTTTCACATGAGCCTCTACCCCTACCCCTTTTTTACATTTACTTTCTCCTTCCATCTCTCATTCATTCATCTATCTGTCTGTCTGTCTGTCTGTCCGCTCATCTATCTATCTATCTATCTATCTATCTATCTATCTATCTATCTGTCTGTCTGTCTGTCTGTCTGTCTGTCTGTCTGTCTGTTGTCTGTTCAACAAGCTATCTTATTTACCTTTTCAGACGTGCTCTCTCCTCTCCACAGTCTTCAGTGAGGATGGGAGGATGTTAGTAGAAGAGAGATGCCTGTGAAAAGTGAGTTTTGTTATCATTCAGTCTGGTCATTATGCTGTCATTACCCTGCTGATGTATGCCATGTAAAAGGGTGCATGTGTGTGTGTGTGCTCAGTGGCCACTGTGTTCTTTTTTCTCTCTCCGCAGGACGGCTGGGGAGCAGCTTGAGAAATTTGCATGAACATGATCTGGCTGAGAGGCTTATTAGATCTAGATATTTATTTTCCACTTAAGCCCGTGTCTGATCACGCGTTAAAACCGGAGCAGAAAGGCAAGCCACCCCTGTCAGTGACACACACATACACACAGTGTGAGAAATGAGCAGCCAGCCACACGAAGCTAACGAGTGGTCTCTTGAGCTTATACCATAGAGATTCGAAACATAGAAACACATGGAAATGACTGTGTCAGTGTTAGCACCACGCACCGCGTGGTAATGTCAAAACAAACATCGACACAAACACACACACACACACACACTATCTTGCCTCCTATAAGCCATTTGGGGACTTGCAAGTAATTAATTTATAGCAATTACTTATAATCATAATTAAAAAATTTGTTTTAACTATAATTACTGTCCTCAAATAAATGTTGCGATAAAACCATGCATACAATTTGTGGGCGTCAGGTCCAAATAAATACCTAAAAATCAGATAACACAAGATACTTCTTATGCCTTTCTTATTATTTGTTAAAAACTGATTCTGAAGAAACACATTGAATGCTTAATAATAAATAAATAATTTTCAACTACAATTATTTAAGGTAATAATCTTATATAAGCTTAAGGGTAGTGCAGATTTTATCACAAAAAAGAGCCATACACACTTTTTACAGCACATAATATTTATTATTGAGTGTGGCCTTGACATGTGCCAATGAGATACTTAACTGGACACTAATTAGATTGAGGTTATTGAGTTTTTCTCAGTTTTTCTCACAACAGAACTGAAATTCCTCAAATCTCTCGCTCAATTCCCATCCTCCAAGTCACTTCCAGCATTACTATAACAGCAAGTCTTGCTCATTTCTGTCATTTGTACTGCTGAAATCTAACAGGCCATTTGTGAGCAACTGGCAAAATGCATTGTACTAGCCCCTCAGTTGGAATAGGTCTTACACCAAAGCAATTCAACTATTTTTTCTCAATGTTGTCACTGGTATTTATATTGTTGAACTAGTTATCATAAAACTGCTGTAAGAACATTTTATAGGATTAATACAGGACTTTTTGGTAAATGTACTCAGAATATTTAATGATTTCACCTACCTTTAATGGCCTCAGGTGAAACCTGATTAGGGAATGTAGGTCTTCTAAACTGCTCCCTGAAACTTTAGCTGGCAAGATATAAAATATAAGGCACAATGCAGTGTGTGGTGGGGAAACAGCAAGGAAACACAACCTAAAGCAATGGAAGAACAGAGAGAAAATGAACAAGACCAAGAAGAGTATGGGTGCATGGTGTAAGGAGACTGAAGATGTAGAAGAGGTCCAACACATAGGCCAGTTCCTAATAAAATAAGGGCCACAACTGTGGATCATATTGAAAATCATGGCCTTTCAATGGCTGGAAGCAGGATAGAAAGGTGCAGTCAAAATGTGGGAGAAACAACTATCCTCAATCGCTCAGACATTTAGGAGACATAGAGAGGTTAGTAAGCGTAAAAACTGCGATTTACTGAAACTATTTATGCTCCATATTTTATAATGTTGGCAAGTACTATGGTATTTACAGCAGTCTATGCTGCATACAAAGTTACTCATGTGCACTCAGTCTTGTATTTTTACTGTAATCTCTGTAGAACTCTCAAAACATTAAAATACTGTTCTTGAAATAATCTCACAATCAGTGATGTGTATTTTTTCTCTGTTTAATGCTCATGTCATTTAGATGTTTTGCAGAGTTTATATCAAAAAATGCTTAGAGAGTGCAAATGTTACATTGATAACGGAGAAAAACTGAGAATAATAACGGAGAAAAACACCTAAAATCTAGACACTGCCTGCTCTCATCAGTGCCTTTAAGTGCTTGTGTTATGCACACTATTCACTATTGTTAGGCTCTTGCCTGAAGGAGAAGTTGATAGTATCTATAGAATGTGTGATTTAAAAAAAAAAGTATGTATAGAAACCGTGATAAACTCTGTTTTCCTCATGTTTTGCCCAGCAGTGTACTTCCAAAAGGAAACTTAAATAATAAAGAACTGAAAACATCATCATCATCATCATCATATATAATTATTTCCCACTGTGTTCATTCATTAATTTATCGTCATTCGAAACTTTAAATCACCTGTTAGGTCATAATGAGCCATCTCGATTATGAGCACAAGGCGGGACCAAATCTGGGCGTGGTGCCAACACACCATATTCACATTCACATACTCAACACACTCACAACTTAAAGTGGCAATTGAGAGCTACTAGTTCACCTAAACTGGGCGTGCTTTTGGGTCGGCACTCAGAGAGAAACCCATGAGAATACAGGGGAGAATCTAAACTGTTGCAGAAAACCTATTACACCCTCAGATTGAATCCCAAGACTTGAAGGGCCAGAGGTGATTTGCGCCAACCACGGTACCAGTGTGGTGTATCTTATCTTAGCAAATAAGTATACTGTACTCTGCATATGCTAAGTATTATTATTATTATTATTATTATGCTACGTTATTATTATTATTATTATTATTATTATTATTATTATTATTTTATTGCAGTAGGTAGTGGTTTGCATACTGCTGCCACTTCTTGTTCTGTTTTGCACTGTGGACCTTGAGGTTTCTCCTTTTGTTTCATTTTTATTGTCTTTCCATTTCAAAAATTTGTTGTTACATTTGCATATGCAAGAAACACAATACTGTAATATGAATTATGGACGGCATTGTCTTTACAGATTAATCCTAAAACAGGTCAATATTTTTAGTTTTCACCTTGCCATTGAAACATAAACCCAGTCCATTTTTTCCATTTCTTAGATGCTTGCTTGAATTCTCATCTTGTCAGCATTTTGTGTATCGTAAAAAGTTCACTTTGACTTTGAAACTGAGCAAAAATGCCAACTGAAGCGTCACAGAATTTAGGAGGAACCACCATGCAGAAAAGATTACATCAGATCAGACATTACAGACAAGTTCCATTAGTGCTCATTGATTATTGACAAGAAAGTAAAATGATAATCCTCCTTCTTTACCTTTATCAATGTTTTTCTAACAAGCCATCTGTAACCCAACATCGCTCAATAAACACACTGCTGAATGTGGAAGAGTGACAATGTCATCTGATAAACTAATGTCCACATTTTTGGGCACCAACTAAAAATATTTATATGAATTACTGTCAATAATATGTTTAGTAATAATTTATTATTTTAAAAATAATATTTAAATATTGTTTAAGAATTGTTATATTAATTTTAATTTAATTATTTAAATAATTATATTAATATTTGGCAATGTTATTAACATATATATTATCATTTATTTATTATTTGCTTTTAAATTTGTCGCTAATTCAAAGTGGGTCTTTGCCTTAAAAGTCTGTATTGAAGTCTATGATATGTTTTAAAAAAAAAAAAACACAATGTGTTTGTTTTAAATGTGTGTACCAAAATTATTGAAAGTGTGTAACAGTTTGTAAAGTGTGTATGAATATTTTGTAGTTTGTTTTTACAAAATATTTTACCAAAAGTGTGTAATTGGCTTTTACAAGTGTACCAAAATCTATTTTAACATGTGTCTATACAGTTATTATTTAATTGTGTGTAGAAAAAGTGTGTGATTTGTCTTAAAAGTGTGTTTTTTTGTAAGGTAATAAGGTGTGTAATTACTCTCTTAAAAGCAAAACAAATCAGTGCTTACAAAAAGAACATAATTTGTTTTTAATGTTGATATCAGTGTGTAATTTGTTTTTAAAAGGTCAACCAAAGTGTTTTTTCAAAGATTGTAAAATTAATGTGTGTAATTTAATTTTCTAGCAGCTTCAGTTTGTGAGTCTGTAACTTGTATTTAAATGTAGAAACCAAAGTGTGTAATTTTTTTTAAAGCGCAAAATACCAAGGACTGTATTTGTACCCATACAGTTCACGTCTGCTGTTCTTCACGGATGTGTTAATGTCGAAAAATATTTCGGTTGTGGTGCACTTTCGTGTGTTGTGCTGTGGTGACAACAATCACAATGACAAATAAACACTCACACTAATAGTGATTTTGTTCCCATCATTTAAAAGTATGTACTTTGCTTTTTTAAAGTGTGTTTCAAAGTTTTTAATGTTTTTTAAAAGTGTGTTCTAAAGTGTGTAATTTGTTGTACCAGTTAGTGTAATTTGTTTCTAAAAATGTGTAAAATTGTTTTTAAAAGTGTTTCAAAGTGTGAAATTTGTTTTAAAAGTTTGTACTAATTACTGTAATATCTAAAAGTGTGTATTTTTTAAAGTGTGTTCAAAAGTGTGCCATTTGTTTTCAAGAGTGATTCAAATGGACTAATTTTATATATTTGCACCAAAATCTTATGTAGTCCATTTTTGTTCTAAAGTAAAGAGAAGCTCCAATTATAAGAAAAATAACATAAAACTGACAATGACGCAGTCTTATGAGAAAAAAGAAAATCTCTTGCATCAGCAAATACTGTGTGTGTGTGTGTGTGTGTGAGCAGCCTATGTGTGTGCGGTGTGTGTGTGTGTGTGTTCATGTATTTATCGTGATTGTGGGGACTCTTTTGCCCCTTAAAATCACTTTTTATCTGTATTTTTTAGCTTTGTGAGGTTTGAGAGGTCCCTGAGGAAAAAATGACTTTATAGAAAAATGTGCTTGTTTTATTTGAGAAACTAAAAGAGGTAAAGATGCTTTTGGTTACTGAGGTTATGCTGGCAACAACTAGTGTAGGTGTAAAATTATGTACTTTAGTCATGGGTCTATGGAGCATCTCACAAAGATAGTAATACAAGACTGCAGGTAGGTGAGTAGGAGTGTGTGCGCAGTGTTACGGTGTGGGTGTCAGGTTGCAGTGGTGAGCTTGGCCCAAAGTGCTCCTCATTTAGACCGACGACAAAATCAATAAGGTGAAGTATGTTTCTGTCCCTCTGTCCCTCTGGAGCACAGCCTCTGCAGCTGGCCCTTATCTGTCTACACACCAACACACCCACACAAGCTCACACACACAGGCAAGCGCACAGCCCCATGGACAGAGATACATGTGTATGTATGCGCACACTAACACATGGCGCGGTTTGTACCAATATATGCACATGTAAACACACACAGCCATGCTGTTCTCTCTACACACACACACACACACACACACACACACTCTAGGGCAGAAACCTCTCACTGTACTGAATCTTGACAATAACGAAGCTGATCAGAACATATGATCAGAAGGTTACCGTTTAAGTCGCGATTTGGTAAAGGTACTGCAAGTAAGTGAAACCATCCCCCAAGCACTGCTCTTCTGGTGCTACCAAAATCTGCTTATACACTTAATGAACTGCTCTTAACACCCAGTCGATGTTATGTAACCTCCCCAAGTCCTGATAATGAAAGAGCACCTGAAATGCTAAACGCAGTCCAAAGCTTGCTGACTAAACGTCCCAACAGCGCCACCACACATACATTCTCTCTTTAACACACACGCTTAAACTGCAGCACTGCACTGCAACCAATGTGAGCCTCTGACCCGAAAGTGTAACGATGTTACTATTTCAATTAACGCTGACCTACTCAGGGCCTTTTTTTTCTGCAGCGCCACTTTTTTATACCATTCCCTTTCTTCTCCTCCCATCCCCGCGACGCTTCTGCTTAGCATCACGCCAGAGAGAGGAACGCGAGAGCTTGAGTCAAGCAGGTCAAATCGTTACGCTTAACGAGGAGGGGCCCGGAGGAGCTGAATTGATTATGTTAGTTGCTTGAGCTAAAGTGCTGACCGACTCACCACTGAGGTGCTGCAGGGCCTGAGAGCCGATACACACGCACCCGTCCGGCTGACACACTTTTTTATGTGACGCTAAAAAAAACAGTTTTCGGAATAGCAGCGCTTCAAGGACGCAACCTTGTAGCTCGGTGACAATGAGGATGCTTAATAAAAAGCTGCGTTCGATAAACTTATATGGATGACTCAGATAGGTGGAAACTTTGTCAACGTACAGTAGTAGAACAAAGTTTTTCGAATGCCTGACTCTTACATCATTGGCGGGACTTTAATGGCGTTATGTATAATTTCATTATGGAGTTGATCCACTTCCACTTTATTGAAAGGATTTCCACAGACGGGAGTGTTTCGAGAATTTTTGCCTCATTCATTCTGGTATTTATGAGCATTTATAAAGCCAGGCACTGATGTTAGCCCTTCGCTTGCTTCCCATTCCAGGTCATCCCAAATGTGTCCAATGAGATTGAGGGTTCTGGCAAAGTGGATCTTGCTCTAGTTCCACACACCAAACTCATCCAGCCGGGGCGTCTAAGTCTAAATGATAGATTATTTGTCATTGTGAACACACTGGCTAAAAGCACACAGCACACAGTGCACCACAACCAAATGTGATCTCTGCATTTGAGCCATCCACAAAGCAGCAATGGGCAGCTGACATGAGCAGCACCCGAGTTACTGCTTGGGATGGTACTCGCCATGAATGTCTCAGTGGTACCTTTACTTGGGATTCGAACTGTTATGCTACCTACTGCCCCGGACTGGCTTTGTGCCCTGGAGCACAGTCATGCTAGAAAAGAAAACTGCTCTCTCAAACCGTTTACAAAGTAGGAAGCACAGTTCCCAAACCTCTTGGTATGCTGCTGAAGATTACGATTGTCGGGTTGATGTAAGGAAACCTAGGTTTCCAAAAACCATGAAAAACAGCCCCAAGATTATAATCCTCCTCCACCAAACTTCACAGTTGGCTCAATGCAGTCAGGCAGGTAGCATTTTCCGGCATCCGCCAAACCCAGACTCACCCATCTGACTGCCAAACAGAGAAGCAGAATTCATCACTCCAAAGAACATTTCCATTGCTTCAAGGTCCAGTAGTGGTGCGCTTTACACCACTCTATCTGATGCTTGGTATTGGACTTGGTGATATGAGGCTTGCATGCAGCTGCTCAGCCATAGAAACCCATTCCAGCTATGAAATCAGCAAAGCACTGGTGACTTTTATGCACCATAGACCATGACCCCACTCTTTAAGACCTCTTTATACGGTCTCCTGCTTCATGGCTGAGTTGTTGTTCCTAAACACCAATAATACCACTTACAGTCGAGCATGGAATATCCAGCAGGAATTAAATTTCATGAACTGTCTTACTGCAACAGTGGTATCCTATCACAGTACCATGCTTGAACTCACTGAGCTCTTCAGAGCGACGCATTTTGTTTTTTCAAGTGTTTATAAACGATCATGCATATTTAGTCAGTTGGTGGTATAACATGTAAATTCGCCCACTGCTCCTTCAAGCACAGATGGCCAAATGCAGAGGGTCACATTACATTGTGTTCACAATGACAAATAATCAATCTTTCTTTTAGTGCTTGGTTTTATATAATCTGAATTTAATATAACAATATACCTTGTCATTATACTCTTAGAAGTTCAAATATCTCTACATTGTACATAATATCAATATCCATATTAATATGATAATTAAACTTACACAAAACTTGGGCAAACCCATGTTTGAAGAATGTAAATAATATATAAAAACTTTATTGTACTCTTGTATAACAAGATGTAGTTGAACTTCTGCATTACAGCAAGTAGACATCAATATTTCAAAAAACAAGAAAAACCATACTGCCAAAATAGGATAGTACACCTCAAGGAGGTGTGAATGTCACAGCTGTTCCCCATCTGGCCGTCTTGTGTCTGTCTAGTGTGGCATGTCAGTCATCTCTCTGTCCTACCCCCATTTGTGCTGGTTATTCTCCTCTTGATTATATAATTATCTGTTCCACCTGTCCCTGCTTAGTTCCTGGTTTCCCAATTTAACCCATCCTGCTTTGTTCATTGGTTCTGTGTTTTAGTCCCTGACTCCAGCCTACTCTGTCCTGTTTCTATTGGTTCAGGAATTTAGTATCTTGTTTTGTTTAATTTTTTTGCTTATTATTTACATCAGTTCAGTTAGTCCCCTATTAAGGCAAGGCTCTCCCTTTTGGGTCTGTTGTTCCAATTGTTTGTCTACCCTATGTTGCTTGTTCTGTTCAGTGTATTTTGAAGAAAAGAAAGAACACTTCTGTTTGTTGTTTTTGTGACATCGTGGATCGCTTTTATTTTTGCTTGTTTGGAATAAAAGGATACTTTGTACCGAATTCTTTTGTCAAATTTAGGTGACTTTCATCAAGTTGTGCACTCAGTAAAACTTGACACTAAACTTGAATTTGAAACTGCAGTTGACTCTAAACCTAAAACTAACTGTTGTAACATACAGATGAATCTATATGTATTTGAGTGTATTGTCATAAACTAAAATTTGTACTTTTAAGAAAGGATGTATATACACAGCAAACGCTCTTGTTTTAAAATCATTCTTTTGCAAATACAGACCTTTATTCCATTGTTCAGCATCGCCAGTCACCACTTGGTTCCTTCCCCCCAGAGTAATGGCAGCTCAAAGGAAACTGAACATGTTTGGGCCTGTTGTACCAATTCAAGGTTTAGGATTTTGCCCATCACTCCAAAAATGCCCGTATCAGTTTTCAAAAGCAAATTTTGTGGGTAGTGGGGGGGGGGGGGCTCCTGACTCCGGGCTGACTCCTATTCTGGTCTCCAGTCCACACTTTCATGACATTCTGCTTCACCTGAATTCTAGCACGACTTAGTGGCCTTATGCACGACATTAGTTCCTGCAGCTGGCAGAGGCTGGTGTTATTGAACATTTGTTTCATTGGGTTTGTTCTGACTTTTGATGAACGTGTTGCCACACATTTTTCACCAGTATCAAACAAAGACAAGAGAACTACATTTCAGCATTCTTGACATGATTATGATTTATTATCATTTATGAAAAAAAATGATTACCTTTTTTTTGTTTAAATGTATTTTTGGCTTAATATTATTATCTCAGACTGACCAGGGAAACCGGGAAACCACTGTCATTCACCAGTCACGTACCGAAGTGTTCCGCATATGGCCCATTACTTCCGGAATATAAGGCCCCTTGTTTGCAAGTACACTTTGTAAAGTACTGTTGTGGTATATACTTTACTCTTTTGTTTACCTCTGTACTCTTTACGCTTTTGTTTTGTGGACTTCAGATTTTGAATCTGTTTTATCATTCGTTAATAAAACACACTTGTGTCTACACGCTTTGTTGTCATGCCATATTCTGTCCATCACAGCCCCATTTACCGATATCTAAGGTTTTTTTTTTCCTTCTATTTGTTCTTAAGAAAAGTCTACTTAACATTCATGAAGTGTAAATATATGGTAAATATAAGTCTTTGTGAAAATGCAAAAGTTAATTTTAAGAATACATTTCTTCTATAGAACGGTTGATGAATGAGGCCTAAAGACTTTTATTCATAAAATGTACTTTCATTAGAATTGTTTTTTACTAAAATTACAGCATACTATGAACATCATATACTCAAATTCCAAAAATGAAGACAACCAGACTGAGCCACAAACCACCAGCATCGGTGTTCCAATATCTGTGCCAATTTGTGAGAATTTTACCAATTAAAAGTTTGGTATTTTACTTCGTCAATCCATAAATGAAAAATTTTGTGCTATACTTGCATTTGACAAACTTACTTAAAACCATGGAAAAGAGCGACAGTGAGTTCCTCTGGTCCTCAAAATTTGTCCGGCCCTAATCAGACAAAGCAGCCCTCCATTTTTACTGAAAATGTTTCACCTGACGTGTCTACCCATCCATCCATACATACGCATGACCTAAAAAAAAAAAAAAAAAAAAATCAGTAGCAATAAATGACTCTTAGCCTCACTCGAAAGTATAAAGTATTTAAAAACTGAGCCCTGGGGGCTGCTTTGTCCGTGGCTGGAGGCGTTATTATAGCCGGCCTGTCACCCGGCGTCCCCTCAGGTCATTACTGGCGGCCCTGGGCCCCTGGCACGCTAACACAGGCGAGAGCGAGAGATTATGTGGGACGGGGAGCGAGGGAATGAGGGAGGAGAGATAGAGAGAAAGCATGAGTGAGGGAGGAAGAAGAGAGAGAGGTCCTGGCCGGCGATCTGAGGAATGCGAGATGGGGGTAACGGCAGCCAACGCTGTGGGGAAAAAGAGGGCTGAAATGAGGGAGAGATGGAGGGATGAGGGAGGGAGGGAGCCTTTTTGGGCACTGGCCCCGGAGTCTGGACACCACCCATTTTGGAAGCGACTTTATTTCGGTCGCCGGCTCTACCGCCACCGCCGCTGCAGTCGCTTTTGGAGAGCTGGCAAAAGAGAGCTTAACCCGATCAAGGACATAATTGCGTGTTTTTTCTCTCTCTCGTCATCTGTTTTTGCTTTTTTCCCCCTCTCCACCATTTGATGCATATATTCTCTTTAGTTAAACGTGCAGATCCCCGGCCTGGGAGTCTGGGCAGCGCTACAGTCGGGGCAGATGAGTAAACAAAGCAAGGTGCCGCTATAGCAAGCTCCTTTTGTTTCAAACGGCGGCTAAAAAGCACAAAGTAGGCGATTTCATCTTTGATATTTCGCTTACGCTTTGCCGTTAACGGCTGTGCCAGGCTCCCACGCCACGCCGAGACCCAGTTTCTGGCCCTAACGGGACTTCAAACCCCCAAAAAAGTGATGGAAAATCAGAGCCCTGTGTGTCGACAGAAGGTGGAGGACGCAATATGCTGGTATAATATGTGAAGTGAGAAGGGCGGGACAAAGATCTGTTATTCTTAGAGTTTTGTAGGAAATTTAATTATCCCACAAGCCTCTTCGGCTCACACACCTGACCAAATAAACACTTTGGCCAGTAAAGGACAACACTGCCTTTTTATACCTTCCAAATATTCCAGCGAACAGCCTCAAAACGAACTCCTTTTGCTCTGTCTTGCTTCGGATCCTCTTCAATAGCTATTCACACCAAAAATGTGCTGAACTGAAGACATAAATTTAACTGCCAGCTGGGAACAATCCTTATTAGCAGTCAACGTGGCACACAGACTTCAGGAGTAGTGGAAAACACAGAATGTAATTAGGATTTTTAAAATGTACCTGTATTCTTTTATGGTTAAAGCAAAATGTAACTTGATGACACATTTATAAAATAAAAAATGTATTAAAGTAAAAAAAAAAAAATCACACTTCAGCATGAAACAGGAGATTGAAGCACAATTGCAGAATGTCTTGATTTTTTGGAATTGGAAGCAGGACAAGACAAAAACAGAATAACACTCAGACCAGACTGGAGTAAAGTAAGTCAATGGACAGAGACTAAGGAGACACAGACTAAAATAAATAGAGCCGCTAACACAAACTGGTTAATCTAACTAAATAAGATAAGTGAGTGATTATTTGTCATTATGAAGTCTGCACAGCACACAGTGCACCATAGTGAAATGTGACCTCTGCATTTGACCCATTTGTGAAGGAGCAGTGGGTAGCTTTTTTTGACAGTACCCGGGATGCAGTGTTTTAGAGCAGTGCTTTGCTCATGAGTACCTCAGTGGTACCTGTACAGGTCCGAGACTTGTACCAGCAACCTTCCAATCACAGGGCCAGCTCCCTAACCGTTACACTGCAAACTGCAACAGATAATAAAGCTCCCTAACCGTTACACTGCAAACTGCAACAGATAATAAAGAACTAAACACCACAACCAATGACTGAACTGGAAAGCTAATGAACTAAACTACTTTACAACCAAACCAATGAACGACCAAAACAGAAAAACTAGAAATAAGAACTAAATAAGAAACACATGAAACTACCACACAGATTTGTGCACTTTAAAGGTACCACTGAGGTACTCGTGAGCAAAGTACCATCTCTAAGCACTGTTCCCAAGGTGCTGCCCATGTCAGCTGCCCACTTTTCCTTCACGGATGGGTCAAATGCAGAGGTCACATTTGGTTGTGGTGCACAGTGTCCTGTGCTATGGTATGTTCACAACGACTAATAATTACTTCCACTTTTAAGTGAGTCACTTTTCTCATGATCTCAGCCTAAGCAGTTCATTTTTAACATTTTTCAGATGGTAAAGATGCAAGTGTGTGAGCCCTGTTTTTAAGCGACAGACACTGCTATTTCCACTTGTGTACAATCCATGATCAAATTAAAAAGACACTTTCATCACCTAATTACAGGAACGGTCTCCCTGAGAGCAACTTGGGGTTAAGGATCTTGCTCAGGAACCCAAAGAAGGTAGTGCCAGAGGTAGGAGTTGAACCCACAACTTCATGGGCCAGAGACAAGTATCCTAACACTAGACAACCACCATGAAGATAACTTACATTTACAGGACCAGTCTTCCCGAGAGCATCTTGGGGTTAAGAGTCTTGTTCAGGCACCCAATGATGGTAGTGCTGGAGGTGGGATTCAAACCCTCGAATGATTCATTCAGTTCTAAACCTGTCATGAGATCATGGGCAAAAAGTTGTGATCTTAAGAGAGCAACTTTAGTCAGGAAAGAAAGAAACATAGATTGTGGGAAAATGACTTTCATTGTCTGTTGATTACATTTATCACCTAGTAATTAGTAATTGTATAGAAAACCATTTTTAAAGTAACCCTCCCAGTGCACATTTCAAAGTCAAAGTCATACAAGTACAAGTATACAGAGAGACAAGATGATGTGGCTTCAGTTTTAACAGTGCAAAGAAGAAATAAGGCACATAGAATAAGCAATATATAAACAGAATATAAAATATACACTTTAGACTAGATGTAGAATATAAAATATAAACTTTAAGCTAGAAGTAGGAAGAGAGACAATTAGGTTACATGCTGTATTCAGCCTACAATTAAGGTCTTAGAGTTGTCTTTTGCACTGAGTGTGTATAAGTTCTGTAACAGTTTCAATATGAAACATTTTATACAGACATTTAAATAGTCATTTAAATAAAACAGTATCTTTCATAAAGTCTGAGCTAACCAAGTCGGGCCACCCACCAACTCATTTCACAAAGCTGGTTAATAAGCTGTGTAATATTTTTGTCTTAGTGACTTCTCGTGTCTTTTAACATACTTTATTTTTTTAGTCTTGCAAGGTGCTTTCTGTGCATAACATCAGCAACAACGTCTCATCGACTGCCAGATTGCAACTGAAGGATGCAAATGTCGTAAATCGTTAGCGTCTCCCATGCAGGAGATGCAAAGCCGTGTAACAGATCGCATGGATCAATGCACTGAGGAGGAGTGTTAGTCCTCTCATCGCTGTCTTTGTGGCTGAGAGTGACACAATCACGTTCCTTTTATACAGCAATCCTCACTAAATTACTTTAACACTTCCAAACATCTCGTTCATGTGTGTTTGACCAGTCACAGCGAGGAGCTGGAGGAGGAGGAGGAGGAGGAGGAAGCTGAGGGACTGGCAGGATTCCAGCGTGATTAAAGCGAGAGTTAATTATGCGAGCTGTTCATCTCCGTCTTCAGGCGGAAATATATTTGCTGTGAACTACTTATGTGACTCTGTACGCAGTTGCATCATTAATGTTTGTGCTTAAACACGTGCTTCCGTACCGTGCATCATAATCTGTAATGTTTATCCCTTTACACCAGGAGTCAGCGTCGAGGCCACAAACTGAAATAATGCTAAGTGAGTGATTACTTGTCATTGCGAACACACCACAGCCCACAGTGCACCACAACGAAATGTAACCTCTGCATTTAATCCATCCGTGAAGTAGCAGTGAGCAGTTTTTTTGGCAGCACCCTAGGAGCAATGCTTGGGGTTTAGTACCTTGCTCATGAGTACCTCAGTGGTACATTTACCGGTCCAGGATTCGTACCAGCAGCCTTCCGATCACGGCACGAATGCCCTAACCCTTACAATACCAACTGCCTCTATTGTCATCAAAGTCAAAATGTTGATTTTGATTTAAGAAGTTTTATTCTTCTTTTCCCACAATTTTTAGTTCCTAAACATCATCTAGAGAAAGTCATTAATACATTCACATAACAAAACAGTAGAACAAGATTAAGATCATAAATAGTGTAACAGTTAGGGAGTTGACCCTGCAATCGTAAGCTCGCCGGTTCAAGTCCCGGACTGGTAAAGGTACTGCCGTCCTTAAGCACTGCTCCCCGGGTGCTGCCCATGTCAGCTGTCCACTGCTCCTTCATGGATGTGCTGTGCTGTGTTCACAAAGACAAATGCTCACTCACTTAACAGCAAGTATATTTCTGTCATTCCTCTTCCTTTCGAGAGCCCTTACTCGGCTGAGAAACAACTCGTGTTAGAGATCTCAGCCATGTTGAGCTTGCAGCTTGTCCATCAAACATGACAGATTTTTACAACCGGAATGAGAGAGATGAAAAAGCTCAGACCTCAGAACTCCTGGCCAGAGAGAGAGAGGGAGAAATAGAGAACGAGAGAGAGAGCGAGAGAGAGAGAGAGAGAGAGATTCCATTAAATCCATCCAATTTCTCTTTCATTTTCTAATGCTAATATGGGCTAGAAAAACTCTCATACACACACTCACACACACACACAAAGCTGTTGGGTTTGATTACACTTTTGTCCATCACCTCTCACAGTAATCCCAACCACACACACACACACACACACACACACACATACACACATACACACACGAACAGTCTTGTATTACTATCTTTGTGAGGTCTTTCCATAGACTCCCATAATGACTAGATGTATATAATTTTACACCTACACCTAATCCTAACCTTAACCTTAACCTCAGTAACCAAAAGCACATCCTTTACCTCTTTTAGTTTCTCAAATAAAAAAGCACATTTTCTATAAAGTCAAATGTCCCCACAAAGCCCAAAAAAACAGATAAAAGTGATTTTAGGGGTCCCCACAATGCGATAAATACATGGTCACACACACTTTTGTAGTGGTGTCCAAAGAATATAATATAAAACATAGTAATATGACAGTAATGGAGGCTGTTTTCCTTCGTTTCTTATTCCTGCTCTCTTCAGCTTCATTCCTTCCCTCCTTTCTTCCCTCCTTTCTTCCCTCCTTTCTTCCTTCCTTTCTTCCTTTCTCTTTCTTCCTTTCATTTGTCCCTCCCTCATTTCCCTTCTTTGTTCCTTCTTTCCTTTCATTCTTCACAGTTCATTTCATGTTATCCTTTCTTCCTTATTTCCTACCTTCCTTCATTCATTTCCCCCTTCCTTTGTTTCTTTATTCCTACTATATTGCTTTCTTTTTGCCTTCCTTTCTTCCTTCTTTCCTTACCCCACCTTCTTTATTCCATTTTCTCAGTTCCTTTCATTCTTCTTTCTTCCTTCCCTCCTTTCATTCTTTTACCTTCCTTTCTTTTTTCGCCTTCCTTGCTTGCTTTAATCCATTCTCCTTCCTTGCTTCCTTCCTTCTTTCTTTCCTTCCTCCCCTGTTCTTCATTCCTTTCATTCTATTACCTCCCTTTCTTTTTGACTTCCTTTCTTCCTTCCTCACTTTCTTCCTTCTTCCATACTTTTAGCCTTCCTTCCTTCCTTTAATTCATCCTATCTTTCTTTCTTCCTTCCTTCCTTCCTTCCTTCCTTTCATTCTATCATCTTCCTTTCATTTTGACTTCCTTCCTTCCTTTTTATCCCCACTTTCCTCCTTCTGTGCATTCTTTTCAGTTTGTTTCATTCTTCTTCCATCCTTCCTTTCTTTTTTTTTTTTTATTTTCTTTTCTTTCTTTGTTCCATCCTACCTTCCTTTTTTTTACCTTTACTTTTCTTTGATTTTGGCCTTCCTTTCTTTGTTATTTCTTTCCTTCCCTCCTTCAATTTCATCCTACCTTCCTTCCTTCCTTCACTTCCTTTCATCCTTCTTTCTGTTTATTCTTCTCAGTTCCCTTCATTCTTCTTTCTTCATTCCTTTCTTTCATTCTGATACCTTTCTTTTCTTTCTATTTTCCATCATACCTTTTTTTTCATCCCCTTCTCTTTGTTTTGTTTTAGCTTTCCTTTCTTTGTTTACTCTATTTCATATTTCTGGCTTCCTTCCTTAACTCCTTTGATTTTTCCACATGCTTCCTTTCTTGCTTATTTCTTTCCTTCCCTCTTTCATTCTTCCACGCTACTTTCCTTTCTTCATTTTCTTTCTGTAAACATGGCTATTTTCATGCTGATTTCCAAACTGTGCTCATAACTGTGCTGATTTACCTTCCGGAACACAAACAAACACAAAACGACACTAATCAGTAGGTTCATCTAATTATCCTCAGACACAATAATCACACAATCACGACTAACACACATGTACAAACCATTTAACTGTGAGCAGGCTGCGACCCTCACATTGCGAACATATGGTCAGTTACATCTGATAATGGGGTGCAGAAACGCTATTAAAATAGATTTGCCATTAATTGGTGAAAGAACCGTTTGTCAAAGTTGACAGCTTTCATGTTTCTTCAGCTTTTCTCCGCGTCAGTATCTTTAAGCCTCACACTCTGTCTATGTTTAGCTCCTTATTCTGAGTGAGTTTTGTTGGAGAGAGGGGGAAGAAAAAAAAGGTGTGTTGAGAAAATGGAGAATCCTCACCTACAGCACGCTCAGATATTGGCCATTACCTGCGGTGCAGCGAGCGAGAACTCATACAGCGCCCAGCGAATAAGATAAGCGTAATGCTTATATATTTATCACCAATAATCACACTTCTCTTTGTGTGCCAATACTTTCAGGCAGAAATAATGAGATGCCTTGCCGAGGCAGGTTTTGAATAGAAAAACCTCCACGTGAATGCGAGCATCCAGGGACTCCGGCGCTGGAGGTGAGGAAAACACCATTAGGCATGTGTAAAGCACCATTAACAATTTACCAGATTAAAATGGCTTTTCAATTGATTTGTAAACAGTTATAAGTCTCAGCTTCTGGTTCCCACTGTTTCTAGCTTTGAAACTGCAAATTATACTGTCTGACATGCTCACAGAGCCCGAAGTGGAAGGCGGCGTGTGTGTGTGTGTTTGTGTGTATGTGTACCGGATGAACTCGGGCCGGTTATGTACCGCAGGCTTTATGGGGGGAAATAAAATAGAAAAAAGGTTTGGCCACGTCCTTGAGATTAGAAACTTCCAGATTCCACACGGGATCTTTCCTTTGAGATGTCTGTCTTATACAATCTATATTGCAATGCATCACACACACACACACAAACATACACACACACACAGCATGCTGTCTGAGAACTGACAGAATTGGGAAATGCTGCTGTCAAAGGAATGTGCTATGGATTTAGTTGATATACACATGATAAAGGATATATGTAAAAATCATAAATCATGCGCTGTTGTACATTTTGCTATAAAGTTGACCTGGAGAATTGGAAAAAATAATTCTGTATTCAATAAAAATAAATACAAATTATTCATTAACTGATTACAACAGCACTTTAATGAATCACGATAATATTGATTCATGATAATATTGAAATATGCAGGAGTTATAGTGAAACCATAAATATGTTTTCATTGGCTCAACTAAAAAGGATGAATAATAAATTAGTGACTGCAAACATTTAATAAATTGTTGTGTTTTTACCACATTAGGATTTGGAATTTGAATGTGCAAGGACACATAAAATTATTATATAAAACATAATTTCATTATATCACAACACCAAGCACAATACTTCACACTTATAAACACAATAAATTAAAATGTTTAGTAAAATTTTTCATTGTTAGAGTTCACACTGTCCTTTTTTTATAGATAAATAAAGGCAACCTTGATTGGTTCACAATTCTACAGTTTGATTTGTACTTTAGATGGGGTTTTTTGCATGTAGAGAACACCGATTTTCTCAGCCAACTGAGAAATGTAAACAGAGCCAAAGATGGGGCACAAATAGTCCATTTAATATAAATGAAGGACAAAACCTGTAGTCATCAAAAAGGCAGAGGTCAAAAAATGAGAGAGGCACACAACAAACAGCCAAAATCAGTACAGAGGACTTTCAGGTCAAAATAACAGCAAAGGGTCTGATACGAGCATCAAAAAGAAAATAGGTGAACAAGATGGAATCAGGAGGCAAAAGGGTCAAGAACAAAAAAACCAAAGTAGTCGAGGAAACCTGACAGACAAACAGATAAAACAAGGCGCATTTCTGCAGGTAAGGGTGATGGAAATGCTTCAGGGGAAATAAAGGAGTATGAAATCTAGTACTGAGGTTAAGAAGCAAATTTAGGTAATAGGGGTGTAATGATACATCAATATATTGGTTTAATGCTCAATAAACCCATAGCATCGATCCAAATGGAAAACAACACCTCTCACTAAGTAAGCACAGAGGCATCATGTTTATAATGCCACCTGTTTTTACTGAGCAATACTTTGGCAAATTTTCACTATGCTCGCTCACCACCTCACTTCTCTGTCCTCTTCCATGTAAAAAAAATAACGTAAATGTGTCTTGTCTTCTTGAATCGAAGGCAAGTGAACTTCTTTTAGGTTCGTGCAGATGTTTGCATAACCTTCTTCAGTTCAGATCCTCACAGACATTTTCAGAGAGCTGAAATGTCTTCAAAAATCTAAAAGGAAATTCAGGTGACTTTGAATCAAGTTCTCAAGGCTAACATGGTCTGGACGACCGAGAACCTAAATGTGCTCCACATGTGTCCACCGTAAATCCTCCTATCTACTAGTGAGTGATTTTTTGTCATTGTGAACACACCACAGCACATTTGAGCCATCCCTGAAGGAGCAGTGGGCAACGTTTTTTGGCAGTGAGCCAGGGAGCAGTGCTTAGGGACGGTACATTGCCCATGATTACCTCAGTGGTACCTTGTCCGGTATGACCCCAATTACAGGGCCAACTCCCTAACCATTACACTACCAACGTGCCCAAGTCTTGATCAATGACATTTTTTGGAATTAAAGTGTTAAATGTACTGAGCACTTGCACCTCTTTACCAATTCCTTCTCTAAAATAACATGACATTGTGTAACAGTTTGCCGGGGATCTGGAATAGAGTTTCTGCTCTCCTTCCAGCACTCCACTCCAAACATCCATTCCAGGATTGTGGAGCTGCTGGTGATTACAGCAAGAGTAAGTTCACCTGAATTCTAGATTATTGTATACACAGCTGTGTGTTTCCATAGTCTTATTGTATTTTTGCCAATATACTAAGCATATTTTGTTTGCCTGTTTGTCTTCTGTGTTTTGACTTATTGGGCTCATTGTTAGATTACAATTTGACCTGTAGTGTATTGGGTTTGTTTGCCCTACTTATTCTCTCTTTACCAGATTTGAACCCTGCTCATTTGTGACTCTCCACGGCAAAACCAGTCGCTTGTCGCAACAGAGGTTTCCGAGAAAAATGACCGTTAATGTTGCCTCTGGTAAAATTGTGGATTTTTTGTTTTTAGTGTTTTCAAACAGTGGAAGGTCTATACTGTACTGTTGTGAATAAATTTCGCTGAAAAACTTACCCTTTCCATCCTATAAACGTGACTTTCTTGAGGTGAGGAATTCAATTCCAGCAGAATGTTAAAAGTTTCGGTTTTGCCCGCCCTACTTCAATGTTTGCGGTAAATCCACTCGCTGACTAGTGAGTCTCCCGAGTTCAGTTAACCTAACGCAGGCAGGCTATCCGTGTGGCTGTGAATGCAGCGTAGGCTACCGTAAATACAAACATAGCCGCCACCGCACCAAGCGTCTGTGAGTGCTACATCGGTAGTCAACTTCAAAGGCAGATTTCTTCGTTTCTCACTTGCTGTGACAGGAGAAACCCGACTCCTTTGAATGTTGATATCTCAGTCATATGTCGTCCGATTCATTCGATATAGGTATCGTTTTGAAGGTTGATTTATGCCCTTTCATAATAACTAAATTTGGAAAATTTGTGACAAGCGACTGGTTTTGCCGTGCAGAGTCACATTTTAGTGAACTAGGTGATGATTTGTCATTACGAACACACATCAGCTAGACATAAATAATGAGTTTTTAAAAAATTACTATATCCAGTTAAAGAAACTTTAAGGGAGCAATTGAACTCTTAAAGTAGTGTAATTTTTGTGTAGTCAGTGTAGTGACTTTGAAGCAGTCATTACAAAAATACAGCAGAAGATGTAAAATCTGAACAAAATACAATTGAGGATGTAAAATGGGTTGATGTTTAGAAGTGAGAGAAACCTTGCAGTAAAGTCCACACCCAAGACGGCCTGCATAAGTGAAAGTGAAACGTGTAATTGAGTGATTTTTTGTCATTGTGAACACACTACAGCTCAGCACATAGTACACCACTACGAAATGTGACCTTTGTATTTGACCCACTCACTAAGGAGCAGTGGGCAGCGTTTTGGCCTCACCCGGGGAGCAGTGCTTGGGGACGGTACCTTGCTCATGAGTTTCTTAGTGGTACCTTTACCAGTCTGGGACTTGAACCACAGGGCCAACTCCTTAACTATTACGCTACCAACTACCCCTTTTGGTACCGTGATCTCTTTTTGTGCATTGTGCAAATAAACAGCTTTGTTCTGTGCTCTGCATTTGGATCCGTTTATGTGAACATTGAGATATATTCTTTTATATAGAAAAAATGTGGACGGAAATGTTCTTGTACTCTTCAAAAATAATAATTAAAATCTGGACTATGCAATACTGTTGTGAGTACCTTACAATAATTAGTTTGGGCTTTGACCTGCTTGAAGAGCCTCGTCATCTAATTGGGAGCTAATTTAGATCACCTGTTTGTTCATTCACATTTCCTAATTAAAGCTTACGTTTTTTTTCCCAGTATTTCAGCTAGTGTAACGATATTAGATGTGAGGATATTACATTTTACTACCAAGAGGTTTGAAGCAATATAGAGGCTAATCCTTTAAATAAAACGAGTAGCATATTCAGCCCAGCGTTTTATAACATCTATTCCCATAACCAAATATTTCAGGATAAGTAAGAGGCTATTCCTTATTAAAAGGTTTATTCAAATGCACTTTTGGTCTCATCCATTTCGGTGAGTCGTTCAATGGCTCTCCATTCATCTGTGTGTTCAGAACTACATGTAATTTCTTGCACTTATGAATCTGAATGTCAGAGAGCGGTCTGTATGGCTGTGTAAGAGGGAGAAGAGGGGGTTGTTTCTTATCTGAAGGTTTTTATGGGAAGATGTATATCACCTTCTAGTTGATGATTAAATATATGATTAGCGCTGGACGGCTCCGGCGTCTGGCACATTTATTAGCGTGCCAACAGATGGGAACATACATTTTTCCTCTCAAATACTTCCGCAACGGCTCTCCGGGTAGCCATATAAACATGATGCAGTGCCCCTTGCGCCGTGTTACAGATGCACAAGTGCAAAGAGAATAAGGTCCTCGCGCTGCACCAAGAATAACAAAACATATTTACTGCCTTCCTCAGTGAGTGATCTATAACGCGCTGCACCACGGCCTATACGTCCTGCGGAGAATCTAATCTGTTTTCACCTAATCTACTGGGGAAAAAATGACATGAAGGAAGACAGGAAAGGAAAAGACCAAAGAAAAAAGACATAAAGTAAGGAGGAAAAGGGACAAAAAGGGGAGGGCAGGAAAGAAGGGGCTGAATAGCAAGAAGTCCTGAAAGAAATGGGGAATATAATGTAAGGAAGGAAGGAAGGAAGGAAGGAAGAGGAGAATTAAATGAATGAAAGGAGAAAGAAAGAAAGAATGGAGAGGAAAGAAAAAGGACGAAAGGAAATTAATTTTTTTTTTTAAATGAAAAAGGAAAGAATGAAAAAAGAAAGAATAAAGCCAGAAGTAAGGCAGGAAGAAAGGGAACAATAGTAATGAAAGAGGAAATAGTGAAATGAAATGAATGAAGGATTAAAAAAAGGGAAAAAAGGAAGGATGGATGGAATAAAGTGAGACGGGAAAGAAGAAGAAACAGAAGAATTAAAGAATGGAGGAAAGGAAAGAAAGGAATGAGGAGGAGAAAGATAGATAATGAAAGAGAACGAAGGAAGGAAAGAAAGGGGGGCATCAAAGAAAAGATGTAATAAAGGAAGGAAGACCAAAAAGGAATAAAGATAGAATAAGGATAGAATGAAAGAAAGGAAGGAGGAGACTTGAAGAATGAGGGAAGAATTAAAAATAAAAAGGGAAGAAGGAAAGAGAATGAAAGAAAATAGAAAGAAGGAAGGAATAAGAACAGAAACTGGAATGAAAGGAAATGAGGGAAAGAGAAAATAAAAAGGAAGTGAGGATGCAAGGCAGCAAGGAAGGGCAGGAAAGTGAAAGAAAGGCAAAACCGAGGGAATAAAGGAGAGAAAGAGGAAGGGAGGATAATGACCAAGTAACATATCCACCATATTATTGTTTAATTATTACAGTGAGATGGCTAACATTGTAATGCAGACTTGCATGTGAGTGTGAGTGTGCTGGTGTGCGTGTTATTAAGCGGGTCACCCGCCACATTCTTGAGCCAAACGAACAAGAGCGAACCGATATTCATTATCATATTGATTAAAATTGTTCATTGTAGTGTAATTTCAGGTTTAGTTCAACCACCCACCCTAAGATGGAGAGAGAGATAGAGAGAGAGAGGGAAGAATTATCCAACAAAAGATCAGCATTGTACCGCGGGGACGTCTCTTTGTTCCAGTTCATTGACGGAGTTGATTAAGTTTAAATGAAGCAGACGGGAGATAAAAGTGAGGGGGATTGACCAGCAGCCGCCGCGCCGTGCGCTCCAGAACACTACCCCCCCACCCACCCCCCTCTAAAAAAGAGGCAGATTTGCTAAATGCTCTAATCTTCAATCAAATCTAACATCAATACAGACAAAGTTTGGTAATGAGAGATTCAATGAAGCATGTGGGGGGAAAGAATTAATCCCCAGCTCGCCTAAACTGGCTGCAACTTTGAAGCCGCGCTGCTCAGGACAGACAGTTATCTAAATGCTAAATAAGAAACGTATTGTACTTTTGGCGGCATGCTAATCATCTTGTTTCATCTCCCTCTTTATTTGTCCTCCTATAGATTTGAGTTGTTGATCTAGTGATTAGGCCCTCGCACGACGACGACCGTGGCAGCATCGCCGAATTGGATGACACACGCAAATTAAAGTCGCCCGCTCTTCGCATCATCCTGCAGGGTGGAGAGAAAGACGAGCCGATGATACGTTAAATGTCTCAGAGTTATGGGCTACGGCGCGCCCTAAAAGATCTCCATAACCCGGAGGAAAAAGGCGGTTAAGTGTGTAATTACGTATGATACTGGCTGTCTGAGTTTTGTGAGGCTGAATAGAAACGTCACACCCTTCGCCCTTTAAAATGAGGATTTATAAAAGGTTATTTTTCTGGAATATATAGTTCCATCAAGAACCTTTCATTTGTGTAGAGGTTTTTAAAAAAAAAAAAAATCCTTTATGGTGATATCAAGAAGAATAATGTTCTTTTAACAAATAGAAAGGAACATTAGAGCACTTCTATATTTTTAGCATCGTTGATACAGTTTACATGTTATCCTTGTATACTTATGTATGTGACAAAAATTAAGAATATTAAAATTGACTTGTTTTTATTCTATAAATATATTTTTGAACATCTGAAAATGAATCTTATGGAAAAAAGTACATTGATAAACCAGCTACTACTATACTATTACTTTATTATTACAATATAATAAATGTTATTACATTTTTGTTGTCAGCATGTACTCAGAAAATTAATGTGAAACATAATTTAAAAATCTCATATATAAAGCATATAGATGAGAGTTTATGTAGCATTTTAAACATATTTGCAGCTTAAAACCATGTTTGTGTAAAACCAATAAGTTCTTTCAGTGCCTCCAGTGTTGGGCAAGTTACTTCTAAAACCTTTGTGCCAAAGGTCTCCCAGTGTTGGTGAATTTTTCTAATAAGAACCAAACAGCACTACACTTTGGGTTAAAAGTGTGTTGTAACACGCATTACTGAAATATGTAACAAGTACAATATTACTGAAAATTTATTTGTGATGCCTTACATTACGGTGTTACATCAAAAAGTAATGTTACTGTAATTGTGTTACTTTTGTAACACCTTAATGCCAACACTGCTTATGACTAATGGCAATGTTCCACTGTTCAGTAAAATAATCTTTGAGTGATAAACTTGATGTGAGGTTCTTAGTAGGAAGGTTAGTCCACTTACACACACACACACACACACACACCTGACGGGGCTCAGACTTTCACGCGTCATAAAAGACAGGAAATAATGGCGGTCTAAATCATTAAGAGGAGGGAGTGTGATGCGTCGCTCTCTTTCATCTCGTCAAATTAAAACTGATTAACACGTTTGTCACTGACTGCGCTCGGCACAACAGCAAGCGTCAAACGCCCCTAAATGTAACTATGTATAGGACGTGTTAATTTATTTCCAGTTGAACAATTGTGCCTATTACTTATTCGTCAATTTCAGACATATTATTAAAAAAAAAAAAAGAAGAAGAATGTGTGTGGAAAGTCATTTTTTATACTCATAGTGCATCGTGTGTGTTGTATTAAGCCCTTTTTGCGGACCACTGCTGTTTTCACTGCTTTAGTTTTTGTTGTTATAGAGGGTGCACATGTTTGCAGGTAATAGAGTAACAGAGACAATGATAGATAGATAGATAGATAGATAGATAGATAGATAGATAGATAGATAGATAGATAGATAGATAGATAGATAGATAGATAGATAGATAGATAGATAGTGAGTGAGTGGGTGAGTGAGTGAGTGAGAGACAACGATACTGAGAGAGAGAGAGAGAGAGAGAGAGAGAGAGAGAGAGAGAGAGAGAGGTTTAATGACCTTGAACTTCACCAAGTGTGTGTGTGTGTGTGTGTGTGTGTGTGTGTTATGGTACTCGGATGTTCGGAAATGCGCGGGCGCTGCGCTGTCAGGATCTGCTAAACCTAATGTGTGTGTTTGTTTCTTAAACAGCGCGCTCGCGCGCGCGTGTGTTCGCCGCCGCTTTTGCTCGCGATCACACCGACAGCGGAAACAAAGGCACGCGCTCTCAGAAGCCACGAGCGCGCCGCCCGTTAGCGCCGCAATCCGCCGCCTTTCAGCTGTCACTCCGCTGCCGCTGTCGCGCGCTCAACTGCGCCATTCCGCAATTACACACACACACACACACACACACATACACACACACATACACACACACGCACACATACACACACACACACATACACACACACACACACACACACACACACACGCGCGCGCGCGCAGCAACAAAGTAGGGGGGAGACACTGCGCCCGCCTTTAAACTGCGCACCAACAAACACGCAGCACCGTGCATTTTGACGTGTGTGCGTGTGTTATTGCACAATCCTTGTTTAAACAAGAGGAGTTATTGTGTTTACAGTGAGACAATTCTACTTAAAATAAGAATGGAAATATTTCAAAAGTAAAGCATGTGACATTCAGATGCACGCCATCACTCACATTTTGCACGATAATGTAAGGTGCGCTCGCGTGTGTTTTCAGAACTCTTGTCTGTTTGTATAGGCGGAGAAACAAGAGGAATTATCGTGTTTACACTGAGGCATTTCTGCTCAAAATAAGAATAGAATATTTCAGTACTTCAAGTTATTTAATATATTTCAAGCAAATCGTGAGACATATCCAAAGCCTCACCATCAGTCAGATTTTGCATGATAGCAGATGGTGTGTCTGGGTGTGGATGTGTGTGTATTCATGTACCTGCCAATTCAAGATTTTTTGGCTTTTGGTTTATTTACTGTAAGGACAATATAAGTAATATCTGACTATGCCACGTTCCACATGCTGCATGTTCTTATTATTGGAAACATTTCTATGCTGGTGAGTACAAGAACTGTACAAGAAATCACTCTTTTATTAAATTAAGATTCATCATTGTTCTTTGCTGGGGTATATGGCTCAATTAATAACATTTAATTGATGTACATTCTTTAAATTCTTTGAAAGGCATAAAAAGCTTTACATGCTTTGTTCTATCAAAAGCAATATTTATTAAAAGAATTTTTAAATAAAACCAAACAGATTATTCTGTCATACTGTCATAATCCCATTTGGGGACCATTATTTTAAAGTGTATTATTGTGTGTATTGCTGTAAAACATTATATGGACCTGAAGTCCAGATCAGATGTGAATTCTTACAGTTTGTCCCTTGACCTCTGACAAAACAGCAACTTGATGTTGCACAAAAATCGCAACATACAGAATTTTAAGATTGAATGAATGAATGAACGATGTTGTTTTTAAAACAGAGCTTAAATTTACTTTTAAAAAATGTCCTTGCAGAAAGAATGCTGTTGTATAATTTAATCAGTTTAATTCGTCACTCCCACTGAGGTAAACATCGCTTAATTACATTTAATTAACAAGCCAGTTATTACTCAAACTCAAATATAACTATTAGCATTATATGTGTTTATTAAACAAGACATTTGAGAGATTCTTTGCTATTATAAAGGATATTTGCCGTTAAAGGGCAGCTTTTAAAATTACCCGACTATTTTTGCATGATAGCTATTAAGTCTCTTCTAAACTGTAGCTCTCTAACAAAGCGTTTTAAACGCGACTTTCTCCCCTCTAATCTCAGGTCTAACTCACTATGTGAAGTGCAGCGGCCCCCAGCGGAGAGCAGCGGAACTGCAGCCCCGCCGCCGTGATTGTAGGATATGATCATAATAAAGCGGCAATAAAGATTTTGACTCGTGTGGCAAAACAGGAGGGAGCAATAAGCCAAAAGCAGCATACGCCATTCGATTTGACTGGCCCAATTCCCTCCACGTTTTCCTGGGCTTGAAACGATTAATTAACACTCACAAACAGCGGGAAAGACCAAATTGGCGCCGCATTTTATTATGGTTGAGAGGATGCTGGCGTTTCGGATGCCGCTGTTATTTCGAGGAATATGTATAAGATGCATAACATGTTTCCTCACGAGACGAGGCATTACAAAAACGCTGAGACAACCTAAATGAGATTCGGTAATATGAATTCATTTGTTCTGACTTAAACTGACATGTCAAAGCTGCTGATGGCTCGGCTGTTAACACATTAGTTAAACATTCGCCAGTCATAAATTAGAGGGGCACACTCTTTAAAATAAAATGTGCCGAAAGCGATTTTTGGAGTGGCGCCATAAAGTAACATTTTAAAAATACCTCTTTCATAAAATTGGTCTGAAATTAAGTATTTTCAACCACTAATAACATTCCGGATCATTTGAAGGTTCGATGGCACGTAATGCATCAACATTAAATTCAATCTAAATAAGGCCATTAACGGAGCATGTGTTTTTGAGACCTCTAACCTAAGGGTTTGTTTTAGAAAAGTTGCATTACGCATATGGTTTTTCCACACCGCTGACAGAACGAGCCCACAATAACATGTCAAGACACGGCAGCACATTGTTCAAATCCCTTTTTTCTTTTCCCTTTTTTTCATATGTGGATGTGGCTTTTTTCACGCGTGATGTGCTCTGGCCCTCCGCTGCTGTCTGACTCGTCACTTTTGGCTCATATTCTGCATTTCCTCTCGAATCCAAATCAAATCTCTTTCATTTTGCGGCCTGTCAGGCCTGCAGAGCGCTGATGTCTGAAAGGAGGTCGCGGCTCGCCTGAAGCGCTGATGGGGCAGATGCTGCATGACCAGCCCAGCGCCACCTACACGCCTCCATCTCCCTTACACCGCCATTAGGGCCTAATAACTGCCTAATTAATAGCAAATAACCATGCTACAGGGACTGCTACTGTAGTCTCTACTGTAATTATTTACACTTACTGAGACCGTCACGCTGGCGTCCTGGTGTTAAATTACGATATGTTCCACATATATGTAATTGCTACAGTATCTATCTAACACACTGCATCTATCTAACACACTGCATCAGCTCTGCCTATGGATGGATGGAGATAGAGAGAGAGAGCGAGAGAGAGATGTAAAGTATAGCTTTAGCTATATAAAGCAAATCATGTAATGTAACAGCAAGAATTATTTGAATAGATAGAAGTAAAACAAATGTGGAATTTTAATGTATAAAGTTATTTATGTTCAATGTATATGTGAAATTATATATGTATTATAAACGGACCCACATGTTATATATTATATAGAACTGTTACAGTAATGGCTAAATTTAAAATATGAATATATATAATATAATTTATATATACAAATACAAATAAAATGTCAAAAAGGTTTGGACTTGTACCACCAAGCACAAACATGCGTATGTTTTAAATATTCAGATTTATTTATTTAAGTTATAGTTATTTAAGAAATTTTATTTCCCTTATATCATTCAAAAAAGTATCATCTTTTTTTTTTCAAGCGTATCTGCTACAAATCTCAATAACTAAACAGCGCAAGTAGCGGATCCAGAACTAATTATGTCTCAATTTAAGACCGGTAAACTGGTTTATAGCAGGGTAATTCGGAGCCTTTGTGCCCTCTGCCTTTAGGGCACGATGTGATTAGGACCTGACATGCTGAACTGAGGCGAGGCAGCCAAGCGTGCAGAACTACACGAGCTGCTATTGTTAAAGCCTGTCAACATATTAACCGAAATTCCCCACAGTCATCTAGGACAGAATTACTGAATTAGGAAATGAAGGGGAAGGGCAGGAAAAAAGAGATGCACTAATTGAAAAACAATTGGAATTTTACATTCTTGGGAAAAGCATATTAATTAATAGCCTTCTCCACATGTCAGATGTTGCCTTGAGCCTAGTTTAAAAAAAACCCCTTTTTGTCTGTTAAAGGGAATTAAAATGGATAATTTTGCTTTAACCTTTCAGCTTTAGTTGGAATTAATGGGAATAATATGTTGGCTGTCCCTTATTAAAAGTTGATGATGATAACATTGTTGAATATGCTAAACAATATCACTTGGTTTCATTTGTCAACCAAGAACTTTGTTCTTGAAATCCACTTCCTCAGTTTTCAGGAAGATTTTGACCTTCACCAACATTGTCTTATTGCAAAACAGTTATTAATTTTCTTCAACTCTGCCGCTGTATAATATTATACTATTTTAGTGCCTCAACAACTTCAAGACAAAATATCCAGAAAATATTAGTGCATGAGGTCTTCTAACATTGACGCCAAACGCTTCACTTCCACTTCAGCAGTCCAAGTTGAGCCAGTGCGGATCTAATTGCACGTGACATGGGCAGAGGCATATTTTCAGAGGACCAAAACGCCGCATCCCAAACAGGTTTCATCCTTGTCAAAACGTATTGATTTGTGTGCTTTTGTACAGCGGCTGATGTCTCTCTTACAGGGTGGACGAGGTCAGCGGGAGGCGATCAGGGTTTAAACCCAGAGATGCCAAAACCGGCGTAATGATCGTCTCTCCTGCCTGGCCTGACTTCATCAAAACAGTAAAACACACACACACACACACACACACACACTCAGTCTTTGTATTACTATCTTTTTGAGGTCTTTTCATAGTCTCCCATAATGACTAGATGTATATAATTGTACACCTACACCTAATCCTAACCTTAACCTCAGTAACCAAAAGCACATCTTTTACCTCTTGTAGTTTCTCAAATAAAACAAGCACATTTTCTATAAAGTCATTTTTCCTCATGGGGACCTCTCAAATGTCCCCACAAAGCCCAAAAAACAGATAAAAATGATTTTAGGGGACAAAAAGGTCCCCACAATGCGATAAACACATAAACACACAGACACACACATACACACACACATACAGAGGTCAACACCCAGGCATCAGTCAGAGGATTTTAAAGATATTACGGCACAAAAGTGTTTTTGTCTTTTGTCTTTCTTTTCGTTTCTTTTCGTTCACCTGTTTTCACCTGCTATAAACATCACTTGTATAAACCTGACAAAATCTCACCTGCTTTTTTATTTATTGATTGCTGCCTCTGTATATATAATACTTTAAAGAGTGCCACACGTCACATGTGTCTCCTTCCCTGGCCTGACTCCATCACACAACTAAAAGACATACCCAGTTAACGTCGAGGCATCAACCAGAAGATTAGACATACCTTATGCCACAAATGTGTTCCCCCCCCCACCCCTTTCCTTCTGCTCACTACCTTTCCTACTTTTTTATTTATTGATTGATGCCTATAGCATAACAAACAGACAATCTTAACGGACAACAGATTCCTCTTTTCGGCTTGCGTCTTCAAGCCGAGGAGCCTCATACATATTTTACCTTTAACACACACAAACAGAAAGAAAGAGAGAGGGAGGAAGGGAGAGGGAGAGAGAGAGAATCAAACCCACACTCCTGTTGTAGTCTTACATGCATGTTGGATCATCATCCTCCTCTTTTTATTCGGGACGTCGGATGGGGGCCGGAGATGGGCAGTGAGGGGGAAAAAAGGGAAAAGGTGAAAGAAAGAAAGAGAGAGAGAAATAAAAAAAAGAGATGCGAGCGAGTGGCCGACTACGAAGGTGATGAATTTCTCTCCGCCACAATCAGTGCACCTGGGCTTCCTTTGGTGTATCCAGAGGTAAATAATTGATGTGAGGATAAAAGCGTGAGTGGAGGCGAGTGAGACAGTGAGAAGGGGGGGGGCGAGAGTCTGACCACAGCAAAAAAAAAAAAACACCCCCACCCCCTTCCCAAATTCCCTGATCCGGTGCCCACCACCTCCACCTCCCTCCACCGACACGCACAAAATCCCGAGCAGGGGCTGCCCCATGCCGTTTGGTGGCCCCCGTCGGACGAGCTCTTGAAGTGCAAATCTGTGTTCTGACTTGTTCCTGGTTGCTGTCAGCACGCTTCCCTCTTGTCAGCGGCCATCGACTGGGGGGCTCGTCTCGCCCCCCACCCCAAACCCCCCCACCTCTACACCTGGGAGTGTAACGGGATCATTGACAGGCCAGAGACACTGCCCAACCGGATAATGGAAACCTATTGATTTTTTTTCACTCTCTATCTCTCTTTTCCTAGACCCCCCCCACCCCTCCCCGACACACACACACCCTCACCTTTTCTCACAGAGGTGGCGTAGGGGCTGGGGGGGTGTGGGTTTGGGGGGTGAATGGCACACACATCGGTCGACCTGCCTGCCTCCATCTCCGGGTCGCTTCTGCCACCTGAGGTGAGGTGGGAAAAAAGGGGACGACAGCAAGTCAGACCTCTGAAAAGAAGGGGATGGGAAAAAATCGGAAGAGAAAGACCAAAAGTGCCCATCAATCAATCAATCAATCAACCAACCAGCCAACCAACCAAACAGTTTTCCTCCCTCAGTGTCGGTGTCCAGGCCACCTGAGACGCTGTGGTCAGGAAAAGAAAGCAAAGTCAATATTTTAAAAATGTAAAAAAAAAAAAAACCTCCTTTCTCCCTTCTGATGCAAGTACACTCACACTTGTCACTCGCTTGGCGATAAAATATTAAGGACACACTCTCTTACATGCTGGAGGGCTTTTTTTTAATTACCACCTAAGGTTACGCTATTAATATGAAACGACTTGCCCACGTTTCCGACACTCTTTTTCAGGAGGTCTGATTTAGCAAATAAAATACGGTGATTATGGAGGAACATCCAGCAAGCTCCTCTCTCGTTTTACAATGCCAACTCATTATTCTTCTGCTTTTCAAACCTGCTCTCTCTCTCTCTCTCTCTCTCTCTCTCTCTCTCGCTGTCATGCTTGGCGTTCGTCGGCGAAAAGGGACGATGCATCTATACACTTTTAATAGAGGATTCTCCTGAGAGCGGGCCTCTTTGATTCGCGTCCTAATGAAAAGCACGTGCTGGTCTGTCAGCAGTTGAGCCCCCGTGGCAGATGGCTGGTGTGGATCTTACACTAGATACACATTTCTTTATGTTCCTCCACCTCCTCCTCCCTCTCCAATCCGCCCAATCCATTCATAATGCTGCCAATAGAATAATGTGGGGGGAGGGAGAAAAACACAACCCTGGTCATGGTTAGCTCAATCTCATTATAATCCCCTCGTTTTTTATTTATTCGGCCCCTCGGGGACGCTGTCTGCCCACCGTGCCCGTCCTCGCCGGAGAGAGAGGCCCCTCTTTTGATTCGGCCAGGAACTCCTAATGAAGTCACAGAGAGATACAATTACTTCCCAAAAGCGGGGGCATTAATGTACTCCCGAAATCCCTCCGGAGCCACGTAACGGCAATTGGTTTGTACAGCTTTGATCGCCTGTCTAAGCCCTGCCCGGGATAAACTGAGGGGTCGCTGCCTCGGCCCCCTCCCAACCCCCCAAATAAACTCCTAACCCTTCACCCGTCGCTGGAGCTGACCCTCCGAATGGAGACAGACCGGGCCTCTGTGTCTGAAGTTGGGGTGTAAATCACAAGTTTCATCACAATAAGATGTATTGATTCAATGGACAACAATTCAACGTCTGCGAATATCACGTCAGCCATTCATATCACAGAAAGCAACTAAAATATCATTTGACATTGTATTTTCTCAGCTCAACAGACTGCTTGTTAAATATACTGACATTACAGTATGTATGAATGATTGGTATTTTCATTTTGGATGGAAGCTATGGGTTCTTTCATCATTTTTGTGGATGTATCAATGTAGGATGATGTATTGTTACATCCCAACTATGAAGCCACTGCGCAAAACATGGATTTCCATTTCCAGCATTTAGCAGACACTCTTATCCCAATCCATTTTCCTGTCCTAATTTCAGGACAGTCTCCCTGGGACTGGTGGTAGTGCTGGAGGAATGATTCGAACCCACACCCTCTTAATCTAGAGGCAAGCATCCTAACAACTAGACCACCCCCCAAATAAATTCCAATTGCATATCCAGTGTTGGGAAGCTAATTTACAGCCAAGCTTCTGTTTTAATAGTTATCTTCTGAAAAAGTATCTAACTACATCCAGTAAAGTTGTTTCATCCAGTAACACATAATATTTGTGCTGTAGGATGTAGGATATTTATTTAATAAATGTGAAAAATTATGTAATATTTTTTAACTGTCAAATCCCAATAACGTGTCTAAGATGTTTTGAAGGTAGTGTTTTTCAGCTTACATAAGTTAGAGTTACGTTTTTGAAATTCGCCGTTCAGAGTCATATGCTTTGACTAATGGAAAAACTCTTGCGTCCATCTTCGCCAACTCCATCCTCCGTCTCCAAGTCACAGCTGCCACATGCGCACGGTGATGCAATGAGGTTGCACCGTGTGGACAAAGTAGTTTATCACATGCCACTTCTGCAAAAAGTTAAATGTATATATATATATTTTTAACAATATAGCAATATGCCATGCTACATCTTTACTTGTAAAAACAGTTACTAGAAAAGCTAAAGTTTAAAGGGTAGTTGTCCTACTGAGAAACTACACAAAAAGTAAAGTTAGAAGCGTTGTAAAGATTTGTTAGCCATTCCCCAACACTGTGTAATACCGCAAGTGTATTGTCAAGAGTCCATCCACCAAAAAACTAGAATAAAAACACAAATATACACCGTGATTATATAATTTATTCACTGTGAATAAGGAAGCCTAAAACATCTAATGCTTGCCCTTGTGCTACGGCACAAACCTTAGAAGGTTCGCGCACAGTTCCAAAAATCTTATTTTTGTTACCGCTACATGGATTTTCCCCCCAAATGATAAAAAAGCAGACAAGCTTCCTTTGGATTCGCTCCATCTCAGTAGCATCGCCATCATCAAAAACCTACATGTAAAACTGCAGATATAAAAACATTTTATATGTAAATAGTCTTGTGGCGATATTCAACCACACAACGCTGGAAAACGTGTCCATTTTCCTCGCCTGTTCACCTCCAGAAGGCTTGGCTAGTGGAACGCTTCTTAGAGTTGATCAGATGATTAGGTATAAACCTTCACATATGTGGCACAAATACACTTTGGTCCATAAGTTTTTGGACATGGATGCAATTGTTGTACATTTCTCTCCGTATAACATCTCAGTTGATTTTGAAAATTACACTTACAGCATTAAGCAGACACTCTTATCCAGAGCAACGTACAACAGCAGTGGTTCATTCAATCTGTAGAGCTAGACTTAAATCAACAAACTGTCATCCAATTACGTTAACGCTGGGTAAGTTAAAAATGACAAATAATCACCCACTTACGCTTTAAGAGTATGATGGTTATCTTAGTCCGCTAGATACTAAACAAATGAAGTGAGCCATTCAAGTTATGACAGAAGTGTAGACTTTAAGCTTTATAAGCTTTTATATTAAAAAGGTATTGCATCAAGCTTTCAGAAATGTTCAGAAGGTCAAGAGCAATCAGACAAAGCAATATATTATAATATAAAATATGTGTATTGGATGCATTTGAATATATGTTGTATCTGTATAATTACATATGTGACAAAGAATACATTTTCAATCCTGTTTTGGGGCAGTTGGTAACTTAACGGTTTGGGAGTTGACCCCGTGACCGGAAGGTCGCTGGTTCAAGTAATAGACCAGTAAAGGTACCACTGAGGTACTCATGAGCAAGGTACCGTCCCCAAGCACCGCTCCCCGGGGCGCTGCACGTCAGCTGCCCACTCCTCCTTCACAGATGGGTTACATTTTGTTGTGGTGCCATGCTGTAGTGTGTTCACAATGACAAATAACCACTCACTCACTCTCACTCACTCATTCACTCACTCACTCACTCACTCACATATCGCAATCTATTGTTGCAATATACAGAGAGAAAATGACAAAAAATTGCATCAATATCCCTGGAACTTACGGCTTTAACTGTAACTAGGGGTCGACCGATTATCTTATCAGCCTGGCCGTTTAACAATGTCGATATTTATATTTATTATGTTTTAAAATGTGCTACTTTTTCTGGTAACACCACCTTTTTCTGTCTGTAGTCACACCCACCGCAAATTTATTGGTTATATAACACAAGTTTAGCCTATCAACACTGACGGCTGAAGGCACTGAAAGTTTGGCATTCTCACACAGAAGCTGGGAGCCCCATGCTCTTTTGCGTTAAGAACATTATAAAAAGTTCTCAGAATGAAACATATGCGATAAGGCATTTAAATAAAGTTTTGTGTTGGAGTATGTGTTATTCTAAATGTTGATGCCAATTTGCATTTTTACCACAGATCAATATTAATCAAAATATTGATTAACAGTTTTCTTGATTTGTACTAATCAGTATCGGTATCGGCCATGAGAAAACATATCGGTCGACCCCTACATCCAACTCTTAAGCACCGTAATAGACGACTCCTGTGAAACGCCTGTTAAAGCTGATTTCAGAACTATCTATGTCAAAAGCAATGACGGCAAGAGTTACAGCAGTGTGCAAGAGTTTCACGAAACAGCGCGTCGGAGCACTGCAAACGAGCTTCGTCCAGGAGCCCAGTATTGCATCATCCTTACACACCCCAATCGGGGTCTCGAGAGTCCATCCGTCTGTTTGGCAAAGGTCTGGAAAAATATCCACCATGGGAAGTTTGTTCGAGAGCGTCATTAAAACACAAAAATCAGAAGAGACCCTAGAATTCCTTTTATCATATTTCGCATGAGGATTGATCAAAGTTAAACCCGATCGCGCTGATTTTCCTGTACGTAAATATTCTTTTTAGAACAATATATTAAACGGGACGGGCAAATTCCTGGATATATTGAGGGATTGTTGTGTGATTGTTGAAAGAGTGGAAAGGGTAAAAGGAGAAATCAGGTAAACTAAGGGGAAAACCCTGGAAAGTAGTAAACTGCCTAAAACCATGCGGGTCAAAAAGGTAAAGAGGAGAAATAAAGCGGACAGTTTGAAAAATTTCTCCAAAAATAACAAATGTGGCAGCAGGTTAACATTTCCTCGTTGAACAAAAAGGGAAGAATTAAAAAAGGAAAAAAAGAAGGAATAAAATGGTTCAATGGGATGAAATGATGTCACAGAAATTTTCACCCATTAAAATTTATGGGAAAAATTTGAACAAAATTTGGGGGAAAAATAGGGATGTAGTTGGGAGGAATTCTACACATTCCTTAATTAGCTGAACATTTCTTACCATGAACGGTGCTTCTACAACAAAAACTATGGAAGGAGTTCAGTGCAAACAACTGTAGCAAAAAAGATAAAGTCAGCATTTTGAAATATTTCCAACAAAAAGACAATATTGCAACAGTTTAAAATCTCCTCATTAATCAAACCGGGAATAAAGGAGAAATAAAATTTTAAAAATGGAGAGATAAAGTGGTTCAATGGGATGAAAAGAATGTCACAGAATGTGAAAATGTCCCCATTAAAGTCTGTGAGGTGCAAATTCTGACAATTTTTCATCTTATTGGGTCATTTTATCTCTGTTTCTTAGGTATCACTTTTCTTTCACTGGGAAAAGTTTAAACTGCTTGGTCATTTTTGGGGAAATATTTGCTGATCACATGAATAACTGCTGACTTCATATCTCTCATTTAGCTTTTTCAGCACACAGGTTTTGACGCTTAACTCCTTCAGCTAGTGTGTCTTTATCCTTCATAACCTCTTCTCCTTTATACCATTTTTATATTAAAGAGAATGGTAAAAAGAAGAAATAAAGTTTTTTAAAAAGGATGATGTCATAGGCGTGTGTAGATTTCCTCATTAAAAGTTGGACCACACTTTGTGACCTCATTTGAGGGAAATAAATAAGAATAAAGAGGGATGTAGCTGGGTTGTCCACGGGACAAAACCCTCGGAGGATACCAAGTAAGTGTCAAAAAGTGGAAAGAACAAAAAAGAAATAATGCTAAGCAGCAGTCATGTTTAACAGTGTGCCTTTGCCAGATTTGTCATGAAAATGGCATGTCATGATGGAGGACATTTAACAAGAACAGAAAAAGTATAAGGAGGTATAACAAAGTCTTATTCATAGTCTATCTCACTAGAGAGATCTTGTGTATATATTCGATATAGATAAATATTTTGTTTATATCTCTCTTGTTATGTACATGTGCAGGAAAGCCGTGGAGCGAAAAAGGGAGAGAGAGAGATAGAGACGGAGGTGTAAACGTGGCTCAGAAGAGCCCCTGAGTGATTTGGGGAAGGATGGGAAGGTGTAGATTTGGGGGGTCGGGCTCGTCGCAGTGCCCCGTCACCTCCATCATACCCATGCCTGAGCCAGGTACGCTGGCGCTCAACAGGTGCCTCTGCAGGTGCTTCACCCAGTCCTCCTGCACAGACTGTGGCCCCTGGAAGACTAGATCACAAAACCTGAGAAGAGAAGAGAAGAGAAGAGAAGAGAAGAGAAGAGAAGAGAAGAGAAGAGAAGAGAAGAGAAGAGAAGAGAAAAGATAGGTATAAAAGAAAAGATATAAGAAGTGAAGAAAAGGAAAGAGGAAAGGAAAGCATAATAGACAAACAAGAAGAAGAGGTAAAGAGAGAAAAGAGGAGAAGAGAAGAGAAGATATGGGAAACAATAGCAAGTAAGGAGAAAATCAGAGATAAGTATAAAAGATGAGAAATAAGGAGAGAGGAAAAGGGAAGATGAGAAAAGAACAGATAAGACAAAAAGAAAAGATGAGAAGAGAAGATGGAACAAAAGGCAAGAAGAGAACAGATAAGAGAGAATATCAGAAGAGAAGAAAAGAGAAAAAGATGAGTAAAAACAGACAAGAAGACATCAGAAGAAAGGAGAAAAGAAGAGAAGATGACAAAACCTCACAAAGATAGCAAGATACATAGCAAGTGTGTGTGTGTGTGTGGTGCAGTACCTGCAGGTCAGTCTGTAGATGACATCAGAGCTGGGGTGTGTAGACGAGAGTGTTTTCCTCCTCGGTCCGCTGCGTGATCTCGGACGCTTCTGAGTGCATTCATACGCTGCAAACAAACAGATGAACACAGAGAAACACAAGGCTAACATGAACATGAAGCTAGCAGGCTTAAAGTTAAAGGTGTAAAGTAACCCTAATTTGAGGTTTTGGGAGGCTAATGTGAGGTTCACAATGGGCAAACTCAATGCTAATTTGACACTGACTAATATGAGGCTAACCTGAGGCTAATAAGAGGCTAGTCAATGTCTAAAGTAAGGTTATTATAAAGCTAATATGAGACTAACATGACATATATACAAATCAGACTATACATGGCCAACAGTGAGCTAGCCTGTGGCTAATATGAAGATAATATGGGGCTAACATGAGGACAACAAGAGGCTAACACAATGCTAACAAGTTAACATGAGTTTTAAAGTGATAACATAAGGTTTTAGGAGGCTCACACATGGCAAGCTTGATGCTAAGTTGAGACTAATGTGAGGATAACAGAGGGCTAACTCAATGCTAATTCAAGGCTTTGGCCGGTTAATATGAGGCTAATTTAATGCTAACATGAGGCTAATATGAGTCTTTGGGAAGCTAACATGACGATAACAGAAGACTACCTTTATTCTAACTTGAGGCTTATGTGAGGCTTATTGAAGTCTAACCCTAAAGTAAGGTTACTGTAAGGCTAATAAGAGGTTACGTGAAGTGGGATGCACGTACAGGTTCCCTCAAGCAACGCAAGCCTTTTTCTCCGGGTGTAAGCTCGCAGGTGATTGGACAGACTGACCGCGCTGTGGAAGGTTGCATTGCAGTGGATACACACCTTCTTGTTCACTTCAGCCTTCTCTGTACAAAACAGAAAGACAAACACACACGCATTGACTTCTAAAAGTATGGGTCCAACAATTATCGGCCTGGTTGATTATCAATCGGCGTATCGGTACCAGTAAAAATGCTAAATATCCGTATTGAATATCAGTGTATCTGTATCAGTAAAAAGGAAAATATTGGTATTGAATATCAATGTATCAGTCTCAGTCAAAATGACAAATATCCATATTGAATATCAGCGTATCATTATCAGTAAAAATGATAAATATCGGTATCGCTATTGATATATCAGTTTTACAAATGGACAATTCAATGAAAATGCTAAATTTTGTTATATGTATACTTTTAAAAATAATGATTGGGCTGGCCAAATATCTGTGCCAATATTGAACATTTTATGGTAACTGGTATGCATAATTATTTAAACAGATATTCCGATAAAACAAATAATATGTACCGCTAACTATATAAATGCTAAATATATCAATATTGGCATTGGTTTATCGGTTAAAAAAAGAGCCATATCGATAACCATACAAATGCTAAAGGATGGTATCAGTATCAATAATGTTATTTGTTGATATCCGTCATTTTAAAAACCAATATACCGGCAAAAAAAATCATTAATTTAAAAAATCTGTTCTAAGGCAGCTGCTTCTCTCTGTCTAAAGTCACCAATCTGCGTTCTATAGGGCAACGCTCCGTTCACCGTACATCTGATTTGTTAGACATCCCGAGTTAAGCCTATCCACGCTTTTTTGTGTTGTGATTAGAAGTTCTCGGAAAGACACAAATGAAATGTTTTGTGATTCCAATTTTCATTTTTAGAGCAGATATACTGTATATCAGTTCAAAATACCGGTTATCATGATTAGTAATAATCAGTAGTGGTAACAAACATATCGGTCGACCCCGATCTGGAACATGAAGGTGCAGGGAACATATGTTAGAAGTCTATATTTAGAAGAGTTCAAGCAGTGATCCTGTGTGTGTGTGTGGATGTGTGTGTGTGCATGTGTAAGGCCATCATATGGAGCACACCAGCAGCTTGAACAAAATAAAACTGCGATTCCCTCGGTGTATCGCTCCCTCTCTCTCCATCTGTTGATGATCTTGCAGCCCCATTCGCACCAAGGAGAACAATGCTTAACAGAATTTACCGCACAACGCGGCTTTTATTTTGACAACGCGAGAGTGAAACTTTAAGCGGGTGATTATTTTGTCATCGTGATCACAGCACAGCACACAGTGCACCACAGCCAAATGTGACCACTGCATTTGACCCCTCAATGAAGGAGCATTGGGCAGCTTTTTGCCGGCACCGGGGGAGCAGTGCTTGGGGAAGATACATTGCTCATGAGTGACCCTCAAGTGATCATGTGGCCAACTCCCTTACCATTACACTACCAACTGCCCAAAATATTCAAGAACCTTGGGGTCTAAGGCTGAGATATCACTGCACAGCAGGAACATCATGCTGCAGATTTGGAGATGCTCTGACCCATTCGTCTAGCCATCATCACATTTTGGTCCTTGATAAAGACCATAAAAAGCTGCCCACTGCTCCTTCACAGATAGGTCAAATGCAGAGGTCACATTTGGGTGTGGTTCACTGTGTGCTGTGCTATGTTCACAATGACATACAGTTAATCACTCACTTTCACTTAAATGTTCCTCTTTTCACACGAACACAAAGTTGCAAATGTCATGTCGTCAATGACACTTTTTTCCAGACAATTTCTGTTTTTTGCAGCCAGGGGCCTTGGCAACTTCATGCCTGTGTTGGTGAGAAAGCAGAACATTTGGAACATTCTTTATAATTCCAAAAGCAGATGCTTGTTCTTGAATTTGGTCATAATAACATTTTATTGTTAGCTATTAAAGTTACCACATCTTAAATATGTATTATAGTTACACATTTAAAGTGAGGGGCAGTTGGTAGTGTAACGTTTAGGGAGTTGGCCCCGTAGTTGGAAAGTTGCTGGTTCAAGTCCCAGATCGGTAAATGGTCCACTGAGGTACTCATGATCAGGTACCATTCCCAAGCACTGCTTCCCGGCGCTGCCAAAAAAGCTGCCCACTACTCCTTCACAGATGGGTCAAATGCAGGGGTCAGATTTGGGTGCGGTTCACTGTGTGCTGTGCTGTGTTTACAATCACAAATAATCATTCACTTAAATAAAGCCAGTTTCAGTTTGTTGAAAATTTAATTTCAGAATGCAACTGTGAAAGAAATTTCAAAATTGGTCAACATTTAAGTTAAGAACGAAGGTCCTAAAGTCCTGAAGATTTTGCCCACAACTTTGACAAACTTTGACCAATTTTGAAATTTCTTTCACTGTTATATTCTATAATCTGAAAAATTAGTCAACGTTTGTCAAAGCTATGGCCGAAGGTTGATCAATTTGACATTAATGTGCCTCAGAGTATGGATTACGAAAAACACTGTAGTTACAATGGTCTGATTAAAAATTTTGCGATTTTACAATGACGACAGCGATACGACAAAATTGTAAAAAATATTTTACGTTTCGCGCACCAGGCATGCGTAGCGGTATATGCAGTATGATACATTGGGACGTAGCCGAGATGCACGCATCTCACTCTAATGAACGACAGAGTTTAGAGTGTGTGTTTTTTTTCTGTGTTTTTGGTGTTTCCAAGCCCAATTTTACAATATTTCAACTTACAATGGAGTTATCGGAACACATCTCCATCAAAGGTCGGGAACTACCTGTATGTGAATTGTGAGTGATTATTTATCATTGTGAACACAGCACAGCACACCATAACGAAATGCCTGCGGAGCAGTGCTTGAGGATGGTACCTTGCTCATGAGCACTTGAGTAAAACCTTTACCAGTACTAGAATGGGGCGAACCCTCTAACCGTTACACTACCAACTGCCACTAGAGGCCTAGAAACAAGAAATAATAAAAGTCTGGATGGATGGAGAGATGAGATGAAGGTAGAAGGTGTTTTGTTCAAACGTGGAAGCAGTTTCTGGTAATTTCACACCAAATTGAATGAAACATCTGCTACTTGGACAATTTTTTTGCCTGTGACGAGCCACCGAAGGTTATTTAAATTACCTGTGAATTGTTTTACTGACAATTACGTGCAACAAACAAACAGATGTCTGCCTTAATTACCTAAATATCTAAACGCACAAATATTTTTCCTCCTCGTCACATATCTCACTGGATGAAAAGGCAAAATGGTGTCGACTTTGCCCAAGATGTGCGTCCAGACACCGAGTAGAGGAGCTTTTAATAAGCATCTTTAAGGACTCGTATTTCCACGGTTGCACGCCAGTCTTTTTGAACTCGTCAACTTAATAGAAACCAAGCCGAAACCCGCCCGCCAACATCACGGCGAGGGAAATGAAGACGGACGTCCCAAACAGAGGAACGCGATTGGGTATCTTGGCTAACATTTTCTCTGCTAATGCGGCTGAAAGTCTTATTTGGACAGACGTGAAGCAGAGGTGAGTAAACACAGCTGATGTTTCCAGGCTCACATCAAAGCTCAACACACTCTTACATCTGAATATCAAAGCCACTCACATGACACTCATTCTCTTTTAAATTCGTTACAAACACTCTCTCTCTTGTTCTCTTTCTCTCTCTCCCTCTTTCTCAAGCCAACTTTCCCTTTTTTCTCTATCTATCTATCTATCTATCTATCTATCTATCTATCTAGCGCTCTCTTAATTCTCTCCCTTTTTCTTAACTGATTGCACCCTCTTTCTTAACTGGTCTCTCTCTCCCCACCAATTGTTGTTTCACTTTTGTCCATTCTCTCTCTCTCTCTCTCTCTCTCTCGCTCTCTCTCTAAATAAATAAATAAATAAATAAACCTCATCCTCTTTCTTAGTTGATCTCGTTCTCTCTCTCCTCTAACTGAGTACATATTTAACCGTGGTGTGTATGATTGAAATTGGCCGGTTGAACATGAGAAAGAGAAAATAAAAAAGGCTGTAGAGGAGGAAAAGCACACAGCGTAGCAATGAAACAAGTTCCCGCACCGGCGCTGCATATTTTCACAAGCCTCGTCTCTCCGACCGAGTGCCGGCGCGACGGCTAATCTGCCGTTACGAGCCCATGAGCTTAGCACAGCGGCGGAAGAGCTATAAGAATAAATAATGTTCCCTCCTAATCTGTGACCCAGATTTCTCTACACATCACACAATTTAGCCATCACCTGTCTGTCACGCTGCACCCCGGTGCCTTTGATTCCACATCAATGGGAACAAGGCGGATGGTACACATGGCTGTGTGAGAAACAGAGCAATCTTCTTGTTACAGTGCTGCTGTACTCTCATTAAAAGCGCTGCACAGGCGGGCGAGAGTGATTTCTGCAGACTTCAAACCTGTTAATATTACATAGAGGAGTGAACGCAGGGAGAGACATACAGTGCTCACACATCACCAATAACTACAGTAATAAGCAGAGCCGCACCATATATCGCTTTAGCATCGTCGTGGTGATGTAGGCAGGTCCAATAGTCATATTGCGCTGTGTTTAAAGTAAATTTACTGCAATTAGAGACACCATTCGGGAAATTTAATTACTGTGCAGTAGATGTAAGAGTGATTATTTGTCATTGTGAACACACCGCAGCACAGCGCACAGCGCACCACAATCAAATGTGACCTCGCCCGGGGAGCAGTGCTCGGGGACGGTACCTTGCTCGTGAGTACCTCAGTGATACCTTTACAAGTCCAGGGATTCGAACCGGCGGGTGTGCCGCAAGGTCGCCATTCGCCAGTTTGAATCCTGAGGTACTCACAAGCAAGGTAACTGTGCGCTGTGCTGTGGTGACACAATGACAAATAATCGCTCTTACACCTACTGCACCTCCTGTTAATATACAAACAATATTTTTTCAGAAAAGTAAAATTAGAAATTAGGTAGATTAAAAGAAGAACTTAAGTATCATTAAGAAGATAACTCAGGACCATTACCTTTATTCCCCAATTTGGAGCATTCCTCACCTGGGCTGTACCTTGAGCGCAGCTCCTCCTCACTACAAATCCCGGGACTGGGTGAGCTTTTGGTTCTGGGGACAATCGAACGAGTTCGGGCCGCCTGCAAAGGACCTGCGACCTCCTCTCTCTGTTTTTTAAGCAGCTCCACTAAAGTGCTGGTTGACATTTTGTTGATGCCATTCATCTCCCTCCTCCTCTTCCTCGTCTCCTCGTCGTCAAACAGCAGCAGCGGCGTGGCGTCAGCCGGCCGGCGGTTGGGGTTAGGGGTTCGAGCGGCCCGTTGGATCTTCACAGGCACGCCGGTAGGCGTCAGAAAAAGACCCTCGCTGCCCAAAAACTTCTGGGAGACGAAGGGCCGGGAAAGCTGGGGTTTGGCCTGCAGGGCTCGGACGATGTTCTGGTGCTCGTTCTCATCCTGGAGCAGCTCGGTGAGGATGCAGAGGGGCGACTTGCTCACGCCCGAAATGGGTTTCCCGATGCGCTTCAGGTGACCTCGCACGTGATTGGATAGACCAGTTTTGGTATCGAACCAGCCCAGACACAGAGGGCACGTGTGCTCCGTCTGGCACTCGGCTTTATCTGACATGACAAGGAAAAAACAGGAGATAGACTTTTAATGAGAAAAATCTTAATATTTAGAAAATACTGTTATGTTTGCTAAAATAATTTACGCTACTTAACATCAAAATGCGTGTGTATTTTAAAATATTATTGTAGTGTATTTTAAATTTGTTGGTCACCTCTCCTGGCTCTGTTGATAGCCGGCGCTCTCCTGCGGACGCGAGGTTGTCGGTCGTGAGAGGCGACCTGCTCGCGGGACAGCATGTGACGAGCCTCGTAACTCAGCCCCAACCTGTGCAGGTGCCCCCTCACGTGATTGGACAAGCCCACCCCCGACTCAAACACAGCGGGGCAGTACGGGCACGACTTCCGGTCCATCTCAAAGACGGATGACACGAGGTAGCTGGTGTACGATTCGCTCTGGCACTCGGCCGATTCGGAACGCTCCTCGCTCACCACACTCTCCACACTCTCTTCCTTCACCACCAGCGTTCGGATTTCGTCTCGATCCAATTCGTTAGCTGTTGAGTCACAGCTGTCTTCCTTAAACGAAAACCGACAAGGGTGGTGGTCGACCTCGTCCTTATCCCAGAACGTGGAAATAGTGTCATGGCAGTAATTAACATCATTAGTAATATTAGGACAGACAGTATGACTAGTATTATTAGCGTTGTTAGCATCATCGTAGTAATAGGGGCCTCCCTCCAGGTTGCCGGAGTCCTGCCATTCTGGAGAGACCGGCTCGTGTTTTGGCAAAACTGGCCAATTGTTTTTTGGGGCGTTGTGGTAAGGAATAGACATTTTTCTTTTAGATGGTGACTTATGCCTGGGCGCCTGCGCCACTAAATTGCCTCCACGTCTGGGATCTCCGTTAGCAGTAGAGTCACAATTTGGATGGACCATTTTACCTCTGATGGGCGACTCGGCCAAAGGATATTCGCCAAAGCTTGAGAGGTACTTAGTTTTCAATTTGGAGGTGACACTTTCATGTTCTCGGTTGTCCTTTTCAACGTATGGGAGACCCGTTGTCACATCTTTTCTCTCAACAGTCTGAGATAATTTACTCGGCTCGTCACATCTCAGGGAAGACACTGACAGGTTGTTTGCTAAGCTGCCAAAGCTCCATTTGATCAGTGAGGAATTGAAGCCTTTACAGGATTTTTGTGCACCTTTATCTCTCATGTAACAGTCGGAAATACCGTTGGCCCAAACTGACGGCCCCGCCGTACCACTTGAGTCGCGATTCTCTCTGAGCAGCTTTGGACTTGGTACGGAAGGGGGGGAGCTGACCTCCTCATCTTGCCCTAACTGCATGTACTGGTCCAAATTAGCCCCGTCTAAATGGTGGTCGTCTGCATTATTGTGCGAGTCGAGGTTATTGTCGTCATAGAACGGCTGGTTGTGGATCATTTCAAAGTGCTTTCTCAAAACGTTCATATTCTTTGTAGTAAATGTGCAAATGTTACAAAGGTATGTGCCCATGGTTTCTACAAATCTGCCTTGGCACACTTTGAGGTGACACGTTTGTCGGTGGGCTTCCAATTCCGACTCGTTCATCGCCATGTGACCACACTGTTGGCAACAACAATTCTGTTTTGCCTGGTGTGTCTCAGTGTCGGTTGCAAAGGCGCATGTTGGCCAGGAACACCATAGCCGGACATCTCGCCCCGCATCATTCCTCCTCGTATGGCTTGCGCCTTTAATCTCCCGCATCAGCTTCTCCCGCCGGGTCTGGTGGATCAGGGTGTGCTTGTGCAGGGAGGAACGCTCTCGGAATGAACGCCCACACTCTTTGCATATAAAGGGACGGAGGACACACTCTTGCCTTACCTGATTATGCCTCTCTAAATGATACATCATATGCCTATGCAGATGTCTTTTCTCCTTGAAATTAATGTTGCACTTTGTGCATGGGAAGAGCTCGCGATCCGCATCTGCTTCGAGCCTCGTCGTGCCACCCACAAGCGGTTCGGCTTCTCCGTTCTCATCGCCTTCCTCTTCGCTTAAGACCTTCTTCTCTGCAGCAACCGTTCTATCGTAGGAATTCCCGAGCTGCCAGTCCACACACGCTTTTAAACTTGGCGGCTCTTCATTAATGGACAAATCGAAATCTGGGGCCTTGTCAGCGAGTGAAGCACAGCTGAAGTTGTGATTACTTTCGCCTTCTGTTGCCACCCTCTGCGCTCGGTGCGTTTTCCTCTTCCTCCTTTGCCCGGTGGAAGGAACTTCCTCTATCCCTGTCCTCTTTCTCCCAGCTCCATCTTTCAAAAGGAAGCACATAAACTTCTCCCGAAGGCCGTTTCTGTAGTCAAAGCCATCAGAAGAGCTTTCCGAAGACTCAGAATCGACTTCCCACAGGGGCTCCTCGTTGACGGCTTTTGGTGCCCATGCCTGGCCGATTGGCCCATTGCCCGCATCGCTGTCTCCCAGTAGAGCATCCGGAAGAAGCTCACCATTGCCGTTCTCGTCATCAGCACAGTCATTCGATCCAGACGGGGTCCTCTCAGACGGAGCTTTGTGGACGTGCCCTTCTGGTTTTCGCGAAGTGTCTGATTGAAGCTCACTGGGAGGTTGCAACACCTCGGGGTTGGTGTCCGTCCCGGGCTGAGGGGACGCATCTTTGTTGGGGACGTGGGGCTCTTGTGAGACACGGTGTGAACCAGGCCCATTAACAAGTGCTCCTAAAGGCAACGAATCGTCTGTGCAGGGGGCAGAAAGGACGTTGCCACTAAAAACAAACAGCTTTGGCCGTGTTCCATTTAAAAGGCTTCGGTTACTGTCCGTAGACAGGCTTTGATGTGGTTCTGCACTGTCGTCGTTGTTGTTGTTGATGGTGGCAGCAGCAACGAAAATGGAGGTGACCGGAGACGATACCCGAGTGTAATCTTCTGTGTAATCTTCCCGAGTGTAATCTTCCAGCTCCTTCTCATCCTCCGCAGTCTCACTCACGGCTGCCATGACGCCACCTAAAGAGCGTAAATCAGAAGGATGTGTTAGTTGGGGAAGAAAATAATAATAACTAGACAGAACATTCCTGAAGAAACTGTATGATTGCTGTGTGCTATAAAATGAGAAAAGGGGGAAAAAAGTGTAAAAGAGGAAATTACAAAGGCTGTTTATAGATGCTCATATCACGAACAGGCTAAACACGCGAAAAGTGATAGTCCTCATTAAGGGTGACACCCCTTGTGGCCAAAGTAGGGAAGTTTATAAACCTGGTGGCCCAACTAACATTGGAAAAACACGGCTATACTTGGGCTATTGATGCCTTGCAGTGAAACAAAACTATCACTGCTTCCATATTGAGTACTGTGTTTGTTTCCAATTAAAATGAGTACTGAATCTGCTCCAGACTGACATCTGGTATCTGAAAGCTAACATTTACTTGTATGGTGTTTCCCTCAGTTAATCAATGTTATGGATATTTCTCATTTTGATGCCCAAGAACTGAAGAGATACAACAAAAAGATCTCTATTATTGGATGCGATCCATAGAGAGCTCCTCCAGATATTTTCCATCAACTGGCATCCGATGACACATCACCTGACTTTTCCTTTCACGACATTTACATCTACCTGGCATATAACCCTCAGTGAGAGGGTAATCTTTTTGCTTAATGGAAAGGTAAGTTGCGTTCTTTTGATCAACTTGGTGTAACCAGTTGCTAGCTCTATCTAGCTGTTGTCAGTGCAGCAAAGGGGTAGCCTAGGCTAAGTTAAATCATCTGTCAGATTGTAGAGCAGGGTTACGTGGGTAAACTGAGGGATGAGCAATGTAAGAGTGATATGAAGGCAGTTTAGTCTTGGGTAAACTATTTTTGGAATTATTAGAGATGGGTGAACGAGCCTCCACGCAAGCGAGCTGTTTACACGTGTCAAACTCATGCGCTGCTGTCTGTAAACACTTTACATTTTAAGATTTTATTTTAAATATGCCGTTTTGATTGTAGTATTAATAGTTTTCTTAACTTAAACTTAACTGAAGAATAGTTACTTCCTTCACAGCCATTGATATGCACATTTATTGATAACTAAGTTGCTGAAATTCAGTGATGTGTTGGTTCTCATTGACAGACAGGCAACATCTAAACAGCTTATTATTAGAAGCAGTGTGTCTAACGTGGTTAAATAGACAGACAGACAGACAGACAGACAGATACTTCATTTTCCTTGGACACAAGCGCAGTACTCGATATGCCCGGTACTCAATGTGGCGTCAACAACAGTTTTGACGTGCGTGTGACATCAGCTGCATGGCATCAATTGATAAGAAACGCATTGTCCTGTCTCTTCAATGAGCCAAAATGTTCATGATCAGTGTCTCTACGAACAAAAACTATGAAAATACACACAAGTGTAACGAAGAAACGACTTTAACACAAGAAAAGCGATAGCATAGTTTTCTTTAAACTAGGCGCCCTTTTGCTGCACAAATGTACGGAATTGCAACTTTAATAGTGGTGCCCTTTTGTGCCCAAAATTGTTATTTAACTTTTTTTGACTTAAAAAAATGGGGAAGAAATAGGTTTGCAGTTGGGTGATTTTAAGAAATGCACTACTCTTGATCCTGTCAATGAGCTACACATTTTAAGCTCTATAACCAAAAACTAAAAGCCAAAAACCAAAAAGAAAAAATGTGGGAAGAAGAGGAGCCCAGCAAGCATCGTTAATAATGAGCAATAGTAACTAATAACAGACTAAATCAAGAGAAAATGTAACTCTGTCACCCATTTCCAAACCCAAATCCACCTAAAGTAAAAACCTCAAAGTAACACCTAACAGCTGTAACCTTTCGCCAATGCAAAAAATAGCTACTTTTCAGGCGTCGGGAGGCTACTCATTTCCTCTGCGAGGCGCAAAGAAAAAAAAGGCAGAAGGCCGTCACTTTTAAGCTGCGTTCTGGGTTCTCCACACCCACTGCCACCACGTCTATTCACAGCACACCCTGCTGTTAGCCCTGGAAACACTGGTGAGGAAGCTTAATTATGTGAGCGCGCCTCTGGGACTCGACCTTCCCACTTTCTCCACCTCCCACCCCCAATCCCCCACTAAAGTTCCCAGCCGCTTCCTAAAAATTGACCAATTTCCATGGGAACAAAGTACACCTCCAGTGAGATCGCATTATTCTGTCTTAGCACTCTCTGATGGTGCCAAAGCGCCGTCTCAGCACGAGACTGCTGTTGCTTCAATCTTGACAAATTGGCACACGTTCACCAGTGCAAATAAACACACCTGAACACACACACACACATACGCCACTGCCCCAAAACAAAAGAAAGACTGATAGACACATATCCAAAGTGAGGAAAGTAGCTGGTCACAGACTTGCACCTTAAAATGAAAGATAATGAAAGTCAGTGATTATTTGTGATTGTGACACACCACAGCACAGCACAGCAAACAACACCCAAATGTGACCTCTGCATTTGACACATCCATGAAGGAGCAGTGGGCAGCTGACATGGCCAGTGCCTGGGGAGCAGTGCTTGGGGACAGTACCTTGTTCATTAGTACCGCAGTGGTACCTTTACTGGTCCGGGATTTGAACAGCGACCTTCCAACTACGGAGCCAATGTCCTAACCCTTACTGCCCCAAATCGAACCTGTAACTGACAGGGCAATCTGTAACTGACATTCAGTACCACTAATCGTTGTAAGATGGCGCTTGGCTGTTATTTAAATTATTTTTGAAATTAAATACTGTTAATACTTTCCCCAGTGTGTGTTCATGTACAGTGTGTTATTTACACAGATAGACACAGGCACTAGGGGTGTGACGAGACACTTAGTTCATGAAATGAGACGATACAGTTTACATACATACATACAATACATACAGAGTTTGCATTCTCGAGAATGAGACAAGATGAGATTTTGACATTATTTTAAAGATAACTTTCAAAAAACTTCATAAAAGCGTCTTTAGTGCCTCAACTGACTTGACTTTCTCTTGTATGATTACTAATGTATCTCTTTACATCATTACCGCGCATCAGCTTCTAACGTCTAATTGAAGTGTATATCTCATTAAATCATCAGATTGTACATTATAAAATTAACATTATTAACATTAACATTCATTAAAACATGTCAGGGGTGTAATCCCTGCAAAATGAAAAGATTTAGGGAACATTAACAGATAGAGTTAGACTAGGATACTGGCTGAAAATCTGCAAATAACCCACACCTTGTCTTCTTGTTGCTTTTTCTGGTGCCATACTGGAAAAATGTGTGTTGCGCTGCTGCTACATATTATTTGCACAACTATTGAACATTGCTGTACATATCACTGATCACATTTTCTCACTGACTGTACCTGCACAAATTATTGAAAGACTCTATTGTACAGACTCTACTGTAGTTCTCCACTGCCGTTACAATATCTGCACTTACTAGATTGGACTTGAGTGTTAGTTCAGACTAAATTACTGTTTTACTTAATAGACTGTATAGAGTTTTTCATACTGAAACTGTTACTGATCTCATGCACATTCAGTTTGAAAGACCATAATTGTACGATGAATACCATATCCTAAATGTCTTTCTTTCTACTTCTAGTTTAAAGTATATATTTTATATTCTATTTATATATTGCTTATTCTATGTGCCTTATTTGTTCTTTGTTCCTTGTTTTTTGTTCTTTGCCAGGTTAAAACTGGAGCCAGGGCAGCACAGTGGCCTTTGGGCCTTTCTGTGTGGAGCATTTGTGTGGGTTTCCAGTTCGGCAATCGACCTATAGTACATGCTATAGTATAGCATAGTACTGGGGACCCAGAGAAAACCCATGCAAGCACAGGGAGAGCATGCAAGCAGATAACTCTGACTCTGATCATGCTTTGCAGTACAAACATTGTCAGTGAATTATAAGCACTGATGGGAATAACAGTATAAATAATGGCATTATTTCTTGAGTAGCGGATACTTTAACTAATTATATTTGCATTGTTACAATGGTGTTACTGTTACTGAGAAGGATATGTGCCTCGTCACTATGATGAAGCTCACTGAAGCTGTTTTCATCTGACCAGACTCTTTCAGGCAGGACATGCAAAGTTTTTATTTTTTGTTCTTTTGGTGGGGGAGGGGGCGGGGTTAGTAAAATGATTGGCTAGGGAAGAGTAAAATTTTAGAGTTGGGTGGGTCGCAAACACACACACACACACACAACGGACCGAGAGACACACAGCAATGGCGAGCCCAGAGAATTCAAACGTTTTTAAACTGGACGTACAGACAATACTTTTCCCCTCACTGAGATAAAAGGCAAGAATGTATAAGTGAAATGTAGATTATGCCAAGGAAGAAAGTATTTCTCCATGTCAGTTGTAAACTCTTCACACGCTTCCATTAAAGGGAATGGAATCCAAATTCTTTGACATATTTGAACATTTCTTACAAATGTAATAATTAATTTCCCTGGTAACTAGTTACTTTTATAAAGCTGTAACTCCATTACTAACTTTACTTTTTGAGAGAAGTAACTAGAAACTGTAACTAATTACTTAAAGTAATGTGCCTTGGTAAAATGTAACATTTTAATCGAGGTCAAAATAAATCATAATATTGATTTGAGGTCATATCGCCCAGCCTTAATCAAACCAACTAATTACATCTGAATGTTGATAGAGGGTCTGATTTAAGGGAAAAAAACATGCCAAATGGGAGATGGGTCTCACTTTTATCGCCCCCCACAAAAATAGCTGTACTCCTTTAAACAGGTCCGGGCTGGCTCGTTGGCTGGCTGGGCTAAATGTATGCTCTGTGGATTTGACATCCAGGACGGGATGCTCTCAACAGGAAGCTGCGTTGCTAACGAAGTGGTAAATTCAGTGTTAATGAGTGGCTTCACTGTTACCACCTCCAAGGTAAACCTTCCCGGCTCCATATTCTCTCCATCTGTTCGGGTGTTGAGGGGGCTTTCGGGAAAAGGAAGGGGGGGTGGGCGGTGGGTGGCTGCAACAGACGCTCCGCATTTAAAGCAAACTTCACCGCCAGCCCCCCCAAACAGCAGGGTGGCAAAGCCATCAGAATACAATTTTGCCGCTAAAAAATTTGGCGAGGCCTCATTAGCCGGCGGCTTACGAAAGGCCCAATCTGCAGCGAAACGTTAGCGAAACATCGAGGTTTCGAGTGCAACTCGTCCTTTTAAAAATTCATTTGCCTCTATTTACTTCGTTTAGTCAATGTTAAAAGGCTGACTTTGCCTTGCTGGAAGCTATTTACAAGGATTACAAGCTTAAATAAATCTGCTCGCCTATGCAGGGATCGATCCGGAGTGATTAGCTGTTTCTAACTCTCAATCTCACGCTCTCTTTTTATCCCCTTCCATCTCTCCATGCCTCCCTCCCTCCCCACGTCTGACTCCTTTTGAAAACGTTGCGCAGCGAAACAACAATGACTCCGACAAGGCCCCATTGTGATCCATCTAAATTAACTGCACAAGTAAAAGAGCACTTAACACTTCCACGACACACATATGTCACTGTGCCGTGCTTCTCCCTCGTTCACCGCTCTCTCTCTCTCTCTCTCTTTCTCTCTCCCCATCAGCACTTGCTCTAACACTCCACTTACACCTCATCTCGAGGTTACTGCTGGTAAAAAAACACACACACACAGGCGATAATTGCATATTATCATTACACATTATTCTGCAATCCCAGAAGATAAACTTTTCTTGGATGCATTTATTAATCATAAGGGAAATACGCAGTAGCACCTACACTCCACTCTGGGGCTAGAAGTTTTAATTTCTTTCTTACTTACTTTTGAAATAAAAAAAAACAAGTGTAAAAAGTGTCCGACTGAAATGAATAGAAAATGTGCTATCAATACTGTTTACATTCATGGTGAAGTAGAACTGCTATTAATCTTGATTTTAAAATAGCTGGGTAAAGTGGGCTGATGCTGCAGACCCACATATTCCCCTTCCTTTTTTATCTAAATTAGCGTTTTTCGGAGCTGAACCAGAGCTGCAAAAAAAAATCTTTGCTTTAACACAGATGACTATTAAGAAAATGAGATCAATATAAACTACCATCTCCACATCCCAAAAAGTGTATATACAGTGGGGAAAATAAGTATTTGATACACTGACGATTTTTCAAGTTTTCCGACTTACAAAGAATGGAGAGATCTGTAATTTTCATCATAGGTACACCTCAACTATGAGAGACAGAATAAAAAATCCAGAAAATCACATTGTATGATTTTTAAATAATTAATTTGCATTCTATTGCATGAAATAAGTATTTGATCACCTACCAACCAGCAAGAATTCTGGCTCTCACAGACCTGTTAGTTCGTCTTTAAGACGCCCTCCTATCCTCCACTCATTATCTGTAATAAATTCACCTGTTTGAACTCGTTACTCGTTACCTAGTCACACACTCAATCAATCAGACTCCAACCTCACCACTATGGGCAAGACCAAAGAGCTGTCTAAGGACACCAGAGACAATATTGTAGACCTGCACAAGGCTGGGATGGGCTACAGGCACTGGGCTATAGCCAGACAGCTTGGTGAGAAGGCAACAACTGTTGGCACAATTATTAGAAAATGGAAGAAACTCAAGATGACTGTCAGTCTCCCTCGGACTGGGGCTCCATGCAAGATCTCGCCTCGAGGAGTATCAGTGATCATGAGAAAGGTGAGGGATCAGCCCAGAACTACACGGGAGAACCTGGTCAATGCCCCGAAGAGAGCTGGGACCAAAGTGTGACCATTAGTAACACACCACGCCGTCATGGATTAAAATCCTGCAGCGCGCACAAGGTCCCCATGCTCAAGCCAGCATATGTCCAGGCCCGTCTGAAGTGTTCCAAAGACCATCTGGATGATCCAGAGGAGGCATGGGAGAAAGTCATGTGGTCAGATGAAACCAAAATAGAACTTTCTGGTATAAACTCCACTCGCCATGTTTGGAGGAAGAAGAAGGATGAGTACAATCACAAGAACACCATCCCAACCATGAAGCATGGGGGTGGAAACATCATGCTTTGGGGGTGCTTTTCTGCAAAGGGGACAGGACGACCGCACCGTATTGAGGAGAGGATGGATGGGGCCATGTATCGCGAGATTTTGGGCAACAACCTCCTTCCCTCAGTAACAGCATTGAAGATGGGTTGTGGCTGGGTCTTCCAGCATGACAATAACCAAAACACACAAAACACACAGCCAGGGCAACTAAGGAGTGCCTCCGTAAGAAGCATTTCAAGGTCCTGGAGTGGCCTAGCCAGTCTGCAGACCCGAACCCAATCGAAAATCTATGGAGGGAGCTGAAACTCCGTGTTGCCCAGTGACAGCCCCGAAACCTGAAAGATCTGGAGAAGATCTGTATGGAGGAGTGGGCCAAAATCCCTGCTGCAGTGTGTGCAAACCTGGTCAAGAACTACAGGAAACGTCTGACCTCTGTAACTGTAAACAAAGGTTTCTCTACCAAATATTAAGTTCTATTTTTCTATTGTATCAAATACTTATTTCATGCAATAAAATGCAAATAAAATATTTAAAAATCATACAATGTGATTTTCTGGATTTTTTTCTGGATTCTGTCTCTCACAGTTGAGGTGTACCTACGATGAAAATTACAGATCTGTCCATTCTTTGTAAGTGGGAAAACTAGAAAAATTGGCAGTGTATCAAATACTTATTTTCCCATGTGTATATACATATATATATATATATATATAATATATATATGGACTATATATATATATATATATATATATAGATAGATAGATATAGATATAGATAGATACAAAATGTATATAGATATATAGAAATATATAGTTAAGATAAGAGATATAGTAGGGAGGCATTAAACTATGCAACACACAGTGATTAAAATGTCAGTTTCCTGTTTTAAAAACTTCTCTTTAGACTATCTAAACCCGTTTCCACTTTTTAAATTAAAATGTGTTTTTAGTTGTTCCTAATTGATAATTATTACTGTTTTTATTAGTAAATTACTATATTTTTCTTATTTATTTGTTTAATTTGTTATTTTTATCATCATATGCTAATTAATATTTCTTATACCTGCTTAGTTGCTTGTCTCTTTTCCTGACTTTATTCTAAAATGATGCATTTTGGGCTGCAGATTTTTGCATGAAGGGTGCAATGTAAATAATTATTATTACATTTTCTGTAAATTGAGTTTATATATAATGACCATATTGAAAAGACTGAGAAAACACTAAAACAGCCTAAAAGGTGTTAAAAATGCAACACAATACAAAGGACAGTATATTGATTGAAACACGCCATTAATTAAAGTCTCAGTGTTCTGTCTCTTATGAATTGAAAGCTTTCGTTTTTTGCTGTACAGTGATTTCTCTGACCTATGTACCGACATTCTGTTGTGACACAGCAGGAAAATATGTTGTTTAGAATCTTTCAGGCTGATAAATAATTTAGAATTTTTCCAAATGATGAAAAATATTAATATCATGAAACAAACAATATAGCACAATATGAAATCATTTCACATCATCCAAAAAATATGGTCATATCACACAGCCCTGTTGATCAAAAGTTTTAATTTTGGGATGAAAGCATTGATCACACGTCCTACACGCTGTAACGTCCCTTTACAAATCTATTTTTATTAAAAGAGGTAATTTTTTGTCTAAATAAAAATGTCAAATGATGTTTAGTTGCTTGCTGTGATTTTATTTGAATTAAAGTGTTAAATCAGGATATGATATTGTTTCCTGATATTGTTAAATCAGCTCATGATATTTTTCCCTGGTTCCTGAATTGAATGGAATCACAATCATATTGTAGCAGACTTTGTAATATCGTCAAATTGTTGTCCATGGAACCAATATTATATCATATCGTGATGAACCTTGTAATTTACACCCCTAGTTATTACCCCATCCCCTACTCGCTCCCTCCGTCCTCGCAGTTGAAACATCTGAAAAACTTGAAACGCAGCCACTGGCCCCAAGGAGGAGCGAAAGTTATCGATTTATTTGGTGTAATGTGAATTTGTGAAGCCTACTCTCAACTCAACTCAGAGTGTGATTCAAAGCTTGGCTGTGAGGAAACAAACCGCTACCCATTCGGTCTGGCACCTCGGAAAGGAGGAGAGAAACACACTCTTTCTGTCTTTGTTTCTCTCAGAGAAAAGGGATACAGACAGCGGAGGACGGATTCGGCTTGTCGTCGCCAGTAACAGCTCACTGGCAGGTAAAACCACCGGGAAACCCAAAACCTGACGCGACTAGAAATGCTGAAGAGCATTTTTAGGGGAATATTTGTCATGTGTTATAAGTTATCTTAAGTTATACTCGAAGTTACACTGCTGTTCTTTTAAATCACAGAAAAATTGGTGCTGCCTAGCAATGGCTCTGCACTTGTTTTCTTGCTAAGTCCTGCTTGGAAACAAGTTCCGAAATAAAGATGAAGAAAACTTGGAGTTAACTAGACATTGTGTCAACTCTCAAGAAATCTCCAGACAGACACTTTATGAGTTTGGCCAAACTTACATGCATCAACCAGGTCTGATACTGACACTGTGGCAACCATTTTTTTGCATCAGGAAGCATTGTGTAGAAGTTCTACACGCTGCAACATTAATCAAGAGAGGGTATAGCAAAGGAAAAACAATAAGGTGAGCAACATGTCGTCACTCGCCTTTCAGGAAAGCAATTTTTGAAACTCCAGCTCAGAAATAACTCGCCTTTATTACGCTACCAACTCGCCGGACTTGCCGGGTTTAGAACAAACTTCTGCAAAATAAAAAAAGAAAGAAAAAGAAAGCTTCCCTCAAACAAACTACTGCTTATCTGGAAGCCCAAAATTCTGACAATTCAGATGTCACAAGAGTGGGAGGCCGCGTTTTCCCTGGATGGCCGATGATGCAAAGTTGCAACAGTGTGGGATCACCGCTGGATGAAAAAAAAAAAAAAACGGACCGCCGGATTGGGTTTCCGAAGAAACTCCGAAACAAAGGGGTGCAAACTCCTCCTCGTCCTCCTCCCCATCCTCTTCCTCCTCCTCTGTATGGGCTAAATTAAAGGAGGTTCGACAGCGATCTGCGCAAAAAGTCCCTCGGCGCTCATCAGCGGCTTCTTCTTTTCCCCGAAATAGAGGGAAAGGAGCGGGGTTTTTGGGGGGAGCAAAGTTGACGACAGGTTTAGCACGGAGACGAGGCAGAGAGCCGACGCCGACTCTGATAAAAGGGGACACGGCGCGAGTGACAGTCGGGTTAAGACGGCCGTCGTGTTCGATAGCAGGTGCGCCACATCAAACGGTGAGTTCACAGGAAAGACCATACAAGCTCGTCTTGAAGGAGGATTTGGTGTTGTGGGGAGCAGATTAAGAGCTGCTGACACGTAGCGTTAGAAAAGGAGGCGGGTGGGGGATTAAACCATATCAACTTTGAAGCCTTAAAACAATACCTTTCAAAATTAAACAGGATTAAGAGAGCCACGTCTGATGGGGATTTCCCTAGACTTTGTTCGTTTAAAACTTCCATCTCGTTTTCTTAAGGAGACCAGAAAATTCCGCAGCCCTGAGCTTTCTCAGGCTTGTGACTGTTTAAAACCGATGACTCTCACGACTCGCAATGTGCAAAACAGACCTTGAAATGTTTTCCTCTCCTTTCACCAGTCTTGCCAGGTAACAAGAAAGCGAGAAGCATCACTGAAGAGGTTTTTGTCATATATCAAAAGTTTTAAATTCAGACAACTAAATGTGAACACGACCAGTGAAGCTACAAAATTTCAACAGTAATTTTAGAATCAATTTTGGATTAATCAGAGGCAGATGGTGGCGTAACGACAGGGTGTTTGCCCCGTGATCAGAAGGTCCCAGGTTTGAATCCAGGACCGGTAGAGGTACCACTGAGGTACTCATGAGCACTGCTCCACAGGTGCTGCCCTTGTTACATTGTTACCGGTTGGGTCAAATGCACAGGTCGCATTTCATTGTGGCACACTGTCTGCTGTGCTGTGTTCACAATGACAAATAATCACTCACTTTCACTAAAAAAAAGTTTAAATTAAAAAAGCAGCTAACTATATCTAAACTATTTCACTGCCATTTCACTCCATCCTCTGACTCCATCTGGCAGCTGCCAAGAGCGTGCCGTGATGCAATTTAAGCTCTATATGCTAGGGATCAACCAATATGACTTTTTTCAGGGTCAATACCAATATCAATTATTACTAACAACTGACATTTTCAACTGATATACACTGATCTGCCATAACATTAGGACCAGTGACAGGTTAAGTGGAGGTAGTGGTCTAGTCCGGGGTTTTCAACAGGTGGTCTCCAGCCCCCTAGTGGTCCGTGGCAGCACTGCAGGACATGTAATCCACTTTCACTACTGAATTTTCTTTTTTTTATTTTATCTTATTTTATTTATTTTTCAAAACATTTCCAGACATAGGCATCTTTATGATTAACCAATTTAATGCAAATATCTAAAAAATAAGAATAAAAAAAAAACTCCCACCCCCCAGAGTGGGCTGTTGACTACTCTTTAATCTGAATGGTGGTCCCTGGGACAGAATCAGTTGAAAACCCCTAGTCTAGTGGTTGGGATACTCTTCTCTCGACCAAGAGGTTGTTGGTTTGAATCCTACATCCAGCACTACCATCATTTGGTCACTGAGCAAGACCCTTATTCCCAAGTTTCTCCAGGAAGATTGTACCTAAAATGGGGAATGGAAGTCACACTGGATAAGAGTAAATGTAAGTGAATAACTCTGATGACCTGGTTACTACGGCACCTTGCTGTAAATGGGATATACAGTATATTAGGCAGTAAGTGAACACTTTGTGTTGGAAGCATAAAAATGGGCAAACGTAAATATTTGAGCAACTTTGACAGGGCCCAAATACGGGCCAGTAATGATGGCTAGACAACTGGGCCAGAGTATCTTCAAAACTGCTGCAGTTGTAGTATGATGTACCCACTCTGCAGTGGTCAGGAGCTACCAAAAAGAGGTCCAAGGACAGAAAGCTGGTAACGGAGGCCAAGACTCACTGATGCATGTGGGGAGTGAAGACTGGACTGTGTTGTCCAGTAGAAGACTTAATGCAGCTCATAATGTTAAAAACGTTAATGCTGGTTCTATTAGTAACTGAAGTTACCGCAGACAGACTCAATATCAGGCTATATGGATGAGCAGTGTGTTGATAATATTGACAATTTGCTTCAAAATTTGGAATAACAAAATACTAAAACACTTCTTAGCATATGTTTAATTCTTAGAACTTTTCATGATCTTCTTAACACAAAAAGTGTATGTGAGCTCCTAGTTTCTGTCAGGAACTTTCAGGTCCATCAGCCTTCACTGTTGACAGGCTAAAGTTGTAGGGCTGGTGTCTAGCTCATGGATTAAGCCTAGTCTTGGACTAAGTTGTAGTACCAATGGAGATTTACCATTCAGACTCTAAACTAGTCTGGGACTAGGCTTAATCCTGGACTGCGAAATTGGCCTGTAATTGGCCCATAATGTCAGATTTGTCGCAGGACATTAGTCTAAACAAAGAGTGGTCACTTTGGACAGAGAAAGTTAGCTGCATCAGAGCCAAAGCGGTGTATTTATGAATTCATTTATTCATTATCCGAACCGCTTAATCCCAATCAGAGCCTATCCCGGGACTTTTGGGCACAAGGTCTTTTGGGCACAGGGCTTACTTTGGGTAGGCACCAACATACCGCAGGACAAACACTCTCACATAATACCACTTACATTTTATGGGGCCAATTCAGAGTCGCCAATTAACCTATAGTGTATGCTTTTGGACTGTGGGAGGAAACCAGAGCACCTGGAGAAAACGCACAGGAACACGGGGAGAGCATGCAAACTCTACACGGAAAGGCTCTATGGCCGACCCAGGGATCGAACCCAAGACCTTTTCACTGTGAGGTGACAGTGCTAACCACCGAGCCACCGTGCCGCCCTTTTATCAGCATATCAATTTAACAAATTACCCATACACATAACTATAAAAATGCTAATTATCAACCTTGATAACCAGCTGACCCCTTAGTATATGCACTACTTATGTCTTGCTATAAACCGTGCGTGTTGGTGTGGTGGTAGTCTGTTGGTAGTTGTAGGTCTACGACTGCAGTTCAGGCAGTTGGTAGAGTAACGGTTAGGAAGTTAGGGAGTTCACTCTGTGATCGGAAGGATGGCAGTTCGAGTCCCAGATCGGTAAAGGTATGAGTACACTGCCTCTCAGCTGCTAACTGCTCCTTCACGGATGTGTCAAAGGCAGAGGTCACATTTGGTTGTCGTGCACTGTGTGCTGTACTGTGGTGTGTTCACAATGACAAATAATCACTCACTTTCACTTTCACTCAGGTGCAAATCCAGAACTACCACTATTGGGCCCCTGAGCATGACCCTCAACCCTTAAAGATGTCATGAACGTCTGGAGCAAAGTGCTAGAAAGAATTACTTTAAAAAGATTACTACATATATATATATATTCCATTTTGTTCATTAATGTTGTCAATGTGGTAGTTTATCATTTCAATAATTAGTGGAATAACAGTTCTGAAATGGAACTAAAACTGCTTGGATTGCATTTCTAGACAAAAATATCTCAATACAAAAAATAATAATTGAAATGTCATTTCAGTTGCAATACAGAAAGAAAAGGGGGTATCACCGCTTCCCCTGCCCCTGGAGCAAGCTGTGCACCTTGTTGGTGATTTAGTAAAATTTAGAATTATTTTCAATATTTTATACCCCTGATAAAAATCATATTGTGTTGGTTGCAACGATGGAAATTAAATGTTCAGCTAACTGGTGGAATTATCCATTTTTCTCTTTTGCATAAAGGTGCTAGAAACTACAGGTGCAGGTCTCGGTCTATGAGACCTGCGGGAAAACAATCATTTTCTCTGTCATCGTCATGCATAAGGTGGGAAATGGGAAAAAAAATACATCCAGTCAGTTAATCGACTCAAAAATAGAAAGCGGGCATCTGCGTGGAGCGTGTTACTTATTTAGTTATAGGGTGAGATGTTTTCCTTTATCGAGCGCGACGCTCTGCCTGATCGAGAGCGAGTTCCATGCCATCTGTCGCAGCACGAGTACCCGATTGGGATGGTGTTTTGGGGAGGTGGGGGGGGTAAAAAAGACGCTCAGCCGCTTTGCAGGAACGCACGTGACTGATCAGATGAAAGCGAGTCAATGTCAACGTTCGCCTCCAAATTGAGGACAGGATGAGGTCTAGCGAGCCGCCACCAGCACGCTCGCGTTTAGAGAAATGTCAAGAGCGGCAGGTATCGGCTGCCGAAGCGACTCTTATTAGCTTTTCGTTAAAAAGTAAGGGGAAAAAAACGTGGTGTGAAGTGCCAAGACGTGAGCTATATAAAACGGCATAAGGATGTCAAATGAGGGTGGAGAGGGAGATTAATTAACTACATTAACCAAAAAAGAGGACTTTTTCTCAACTTGAGGAAATGTGCATGTAAGTAGAGCTGGGCGATACAAACACAAATCAATATTGTGATTAATGGAACAATTAATGAACAATTGTTTTGCTTGTTTGTTTTTGCCTTATAGTTCTCTGACAGGATTTGTATTGTAAATGTGAGATTTTTTCTAATGAATTAAGTGAATTGCATGATTATTTGTGAACACAGCAAAGCACCACAACCAAATGTGACCTCTGTATTTGATCCTTCCATTGAGGAGCAGTGGGCAGCTGACATAGGCAGCGCCCAAAGGAGCAGTGCTTGATGACGGTACCTTGCTCATGAGTGCCTAAGTAGTAGTAGTAGTACCTTTACCGGTCTGGGACTTGAACCGGAGATACTCTGATCACAGGGTCAACCCAATAGTTACGCACTAGTGTCTGGGGCAAAGAGTTATTGACAACGTTACTGGTCATTGTTCATGTTGTCATGGATCGATAATAAGGGAAGATTGCTGTTTGTGACAATTTCCATTTCTCAAGGTACTGTAGCTACACATTCAAGGCAGTGCTTGGGAACTGTACCTTGCTCATGAGTACCTCAGTGGTACCTTTACTGGACTTATTGTTCATTATTCGGGATTGAGGCAAAATGTTTGACTGATCGTGACATTGGTTTGAGGTCACATCGCCCAGCCTTAATAATTACCTTTTCACCTTTCCCCTTAAAGGAGCCAACTGCTGCAACATACTATGGGAACAGTGTTTAGTATACTAACTGCTTTAGCCTGTGAGTCAAAAAGGGATGTTTATACCTTTGTCCACACCTATGTCAAAAGTTTTCCCAATTTTTAAAAATATATTTCATTGTTTCATTGAGTTAAATTTGCAACAAAGTGATTACTACATTCCCCGCCACATCTTAATCATGTAGCTGTAATACCTTGAGAAATGACAATTATCGCAAACAACAATCTTTCCATAATATCAATCCTTGACAACACGAACAATAAAATGTCAGTTTATGAACATATTTTTTGCAATTACACGTTACAACAAACTTCCAAAAGGCTCCCGAAGTCACCAATGCCACTAATCGATAACGTTGTCAATGACTGCTCCAGACATTGGTAGCTTAACAGTTAGGGAGTTGGATTGTGATCACCAGTTCAAGTCCCGAACCAGGAAAGGTACCACTGAGGTACTCATAAGCAAGACACCGTCCACAAGCACTACCAAAAAGCTGCCCACTGTTCCTTCACAAATGGGTAAAACGGAGATGTCACATTTTGTTTACATTTATGTGCTGTGCTGTGTTCACAATGACAAATAATCTTTCACTCACTCACTTAAAAAACGAGTTTATCGTTTTTGCAAGGTACTGTAGCTACACCTTTAAGTTTGTGATGCCGTACAATAATCACTTCGTTGCAAAAGTAATTTCTGAACGAACCAGTCAAATCATTTTTTTTAATCGGTCAATTTTGGCCAAGTTATTACTCAAAGACACAAAGGCCCCTTCTTTTGACTCACAGTGTATTGTAATTAATTAAAATAACTATTTCCAGTCACAGGCAAGACGCTTGTTTTACTAAACACCTGCCCAAATGTCTTGAGAGACTCTTTGTCATTTTTTAAGGTCACACTGACCTCCAACCTAACACATTTAGGGTCACCCACATCGCAAACCTTGCATTGCCACATTAAAAACATTATGTAAAACATTGTGCCAAAGCACCAACATATTGTTTTTGATGAACCTTCTGCTACAGGGGGTAGGCGGTTTGGGATGGAGCCTCTGCACTCGCAAAAATCACAATACGCAGCGGCGCTAAAGCCCAGAGCGGGACGTAAAAGCCTCCCATCTCCCCCCTTCCCAAATCCTGGCTGGACTCCCTGAGGATATTAAAAAAACATCGCTTTCTTATTATTCACTGCTGTTTGTCAATGGCATCCATTAAAGCTGAATGAGGAGGCGGAGTCACATGTGAAGCCGCTCATTAACACCAGAGTGGCCCTCAATCAGACGAGCCCCAAAACATATCAAAAGAGGACAGGTGGAGGGATGAGGGGAAGGATGGAGGGATGAAGGGAGAGGAGGATTACCCCAGCAAGATGGAAAGAGCGAGAGAGAGAGAGAGAGAGAGAGCCTCATGGAGAGATGTAAATAGCCTCCCAGGAGAATGCCGGCAGGCTGTGAAGGAGCTGGCTGGGAGGCGATGGGAAACTAATGAGGATAATGGTAAATGTATACAAAAGAGAGAGAGAGAAGGAGGGAGGAAGGGAGGGAGAGAGAGAGAAGGAGGGAGGGAGGTGCTCTCTACATCCCAATTAATACCATGTTATCAGTGAGGAGGAGGAGGAGGAGGAGGAAAGCGGGGTTTCACGCTTATACCTTCTGTGTCCGGGGTGTTATTAAGTGAGGAGTGAGGTCATTAGTACCTCAGGGAGGGATAAAAAGCCTGTTAAAGATGCATCACGGCCCTCAAGATCAAACTGCTACTGACCAAATCAAAGACGAGCACAATGTCCCTTTGATACACGAGAAGATAATGTGATCGCTGAAGGGCTACTGTTTTTAAGGCTGGTACTGATTTGTGGTGAATATATGAGCAAATATTTAGATATTCAGTCACAAGTAGTATAGATAGTAAGATTAATTTGCTAATCTTAATTTATAAAGGTATAAAGTAAAACAATTATAATATTTATTTAAATTTATTTATGATTATAGTAAATATATCAAATAATAATTAAAAAAATGTCCACTTACTGCAGTTATACTTTTGTATATTTATTATAATCACGCTTAAGCAAATTTTAGGCTATATATGCATTTGTAGATAAATATTATAATTAATATTTTGCATTTCTTTATACTTTAACTTAAAACTGCAAAAAACTCAATGTCTATTTTTAACTTTTCTCTACGGTTCATAATATAAATTCAAATTCAAATCACTCAAAAATAGTCGGGCAAAATTGATGGCAAAATTTATTATTATTATTATTATTATTATTATTATTATTATTATTATTAAAACCTCAGTAGAATCTGATATCATCTTTAACAGCCTTTTGTTTGCCATTACTGTGATATTTTGTTTATCTTTATTTAATCACCATCAGGGCGGCACGGTGGCACAGTGGTTAGCGCTGCCGCCTCACAGCGAGAAGGTCCTGGGTTCGCATGGATTTTCGCCAGGTGCTCCAGTTTCCTCCCACAGTCAAAGAGCATGCACTATAGGTTAACTGGTGACTCTAAATTGGCCCTGTAAGGTGTGAGTGAGAGTGTGATTGTGTGAGTGTGTGTGCCCTGCAGTGCGTTGGCTCCTGCCCAGGGTTGGTCCCCGCCTTGCGTCCATAGTTTAGTTCCTGGGATAGGCTCCAGGCGCACCCATGACCCCAGTTGGGATTAAGCGGTTTGGAAAATGAATGAATGAATGAATAATCACCATCATCATCTGGTGCAAGGTGAAGTCTCTCTCCTCCATCTCTTCTTGCTTCAGTACCATTTTTAACCAACAGATGGCCTCAATATCTCATTTAGCAAAAAACTAAACCAGAACATCAGCCTCAACATGAGCAGAAACTGTGTTCATCAGCTAGTTTCTACCCGATTTCAGTCTAATTAAACCTAAACTCTCGGCTCAACAGAACAGTTTAATTAATATGCTTTTCTCCTTTCTGCAGTTACCTCTCATAACAGCAGCAGTAAACACATTTGTCAATAAAATCCCAGTCAATCAGATCTCTAAGATTGATGTAAACCTCTAAACTTCCACACAGACACTGTGGATCGTTTGACAGTTAAGTCAGATAGAAACTTTCACCTTTGCACCACTCGGCTCGATGGAGAAGTGTGGATTTAATTTTGGTTAATTGGTGCTCAACGAGAGAAAACCCCGGAAGAGTCGATAGAACATTCTTGCAGCCTTGGTCGTATTGATCTGAGGATCTTTCGAAAGGCGCTTTACAAACGTGTCTTTCCCAACAGAGTCTTTCTCCTACACGGCTGACTTCTTAATATGAGCCTTTTTTTCCCTGAGAAAACAGTAAACAGGGATGCACTCGGTGATGTGAGTTAGCGGGATGAATTATTACAAGCTTTAGATGAAAGTATGATGAGCGGTTTGACAGAATTATGATGAATTAAGAGGATTTGTAATGAGTTATGGTTTATTTATAGATGCTACTTTCACTTTTTGTTCATCTTTTATTACTAAGATGAGATTTAAGTTTATCCTCAATTACATACACAGAATTTGCTTTGGTGGTTTGTGCTAAAAATATACAAAGTACTAAAATAAATAAACATGAAAGAAATAGAGTTCGTATTATGTACAATTTTTAAAAAATAGATGTTTTTACACCATAAAATAAGTCACAACCGTAGAGAATAAATAAATATACTTTGTTTCCCTGCAGAATGCATCACATAAAGGCCAAATTTGCCATTTTTCTTGCCACTTTGGCTGCTTTTATAAATGACCTTAACCCACACTTTCAGGTAAATACGGGTGTAAAAGAGTGCACAGGTGTATTAGTGATCAAATTCTGCCCCCTAGCGGCGAGTCAGACCTCGACGTCGTCGTCTTTGGATGCAGGGGGGCGAAACAGGATTGTGAACGTGTGCAGCTCTGGAGAGGAGGTGTGAGATTTTGTGTTTAGTGTAATTCCCCCTAATTAAGTGTGTAATTAAGGAAGCCCTCTCATTTGCTTATTCAGGTGTGGATAAGCGATTGCTACAGGGACGTCTCAATGAGTCTCTCTTCGCACCTGCCTCGTCAGGTGAGGAAACTTGGCACCCCATTAAGTGTCTCGACGCCACAAAAGGATTTTTTTGTGCGACGTTAATGTCAGAGCGCTGCCCCGAGTCGAGCTGAAGAAAAAAAAAAAAATAGCACACACACACAAAATAAGCTACAGCAGAAGCTGGAACCCGGAGTTTTCGATCAAATAATCGTAAAAGTGCAAAGTCCAAAACAGGCTTCAGAAGAGCACAGGTTTGGCACCGGAAGAAAAAAATATAACAGCGTTCTGGATATCAGCTCAAGGAAAAACATCAAGCCTTTTCTGTCATACAGGACTTACGTCATCATTAACTAGTTTAGAAGGAAGGGCGTAAGAAGGTAAGAGGAAAGGAGGGGGTGCTTCATACAGAAAGAAGGAACTAAAGAAAGAAGCAAAGAAAGAAGTTTTTCTAAACTAAGACTAAAAGTCAAAAAGAAAAAGAAGCAAGAAATAAAGAAAAAAAAGAAAAGGGTAAAATGGGTGTTTCTTTTTTTTAAAGATAGAAAAATGAAGGCAGAAAGAAGAATAGAAAGAAAATAACAAAGAAAGAAGACATGCAAGCAAAAAGAGAAAGACACACAGAAAGAATGAAGGCAAGAAAGAACAAAAGAAAGAAAGAAGCTTTCTAAACTAAGAAGACTAGACCAGAAAAAGAACTGAAGAAAAAAGTCAAACCAAAGGTACAAAAAGACAGAAAAAAGAAAGCAAAAAATAAAGAAGAAAAAGAGGTGAAAAGGATTGGTTTCTTTCTTTTTTTCTAAATGAAGATAGAAAGAAAGACACACAGAAAGAAACAAGGCAAGTAAGCAAAAAAGAAAGAAAGAAAAAAAGGACATTTTTTCTAAACTAAGAAATAAGGAAAAAGAAAGGAAAAAGGAAATTTCTTTAAAACTGAGAAAAAAGAAAAAAATAAGATACAAAAAGACAAGACAAAGAAAAAAAGGAAAAGGGGGGATTTTAAAGACAAAAAATGAAGAAAAAGAAAGACAAATAGAAAGAAAGAAAGAAGGCAAGCAAGAAAAAAGAAGGCAAGACAGAAATTTCTTCTGAACAGAAAAAAGAAGATATTAATGCGTAAAAAAGGCGAGAAACACGAAAGACAGAACACTGGAAAGATGGAAACTTTTCTCTGCAGTGAGAGAGTGATGGAGCTGGAAATGGTGCTGATAGTTTTGGATCTGATAATCGCTGGATATTTCCTGGAGCAGGTCTCAGTTGGAGCAGTGTAACTCTGGCATCACGAGCAAACACAACTCTCCGGGTTTCAGGGTTTGGTCTCGTCTTCGTGCCACGAGTCGCGAGATCAGCGTCCAATTACGCAAAGTGATGCTGTCAGACTTGCACACACACAACACTATACCTAGAATACCCTCCTTTTTTGTCTTTTGGTGGAGCGTGTGATGAGGAAGAGGAGGAAGAGATGAAGGTTGCCATGACGAGGTTGCCAGGTTTCCAGGCTGACAGCAGCAGCTGAAGCCTCTGACACACGTAACTGACAGCTCTGATTTTATTTGACTGCTGATCACACCCAGCTATAGTATCACAGCGCTTCACACATCTCCTCTCAGCTCCCACTGTTGAGACGTGCCACCAAATGTCTGCAGCGTCTCTCTCTCTCACACACACACACACACACCTCTGACACTGAGACATGCAGGTTAGGAGTAAGGTGTGAGATGAACAACACTACAACACACCACAACACACCACATGCAACCAACTGCAACAGCAGAGTCACAGCTCTTATTTACTTTAGAAATTTCAAAACAATGAAAGAAAGACAGAAACAAAGAGGCACGTATGCAAAAAAGAAACTAAGGCAGACAAATTTAATGAAAGAAATAAATAATGATAGACTGATAGACTGATAGACTGATAGACTGATAGATAGATAGATAGATAGATAGATAGATAGATAGATAGATAGATAGATAGATAGATAGATAGATAGATAGATAGATAGAGCATCAAGGGAAAGAGAAAAAGAGTGAGTGAGTGAATGAATCAATCAATTAATCAATGAAATAGAAAGAAAGAAAAAGAAAGACAAAAGGTAAGAAAGAAAGAATATGAAAAAGAAAGAATAAAGACAGATAGACAGATAGACAGATAGAAGCATCAAGGGAAAGAGAAAAAGAGTGAGTGAATGAATGAATCAATTAATCAATGAAATAGAAAGAAATAAAAAGAAAGAAAAAAGGTAAGAAGGAAAGAATATGAAAAAGAAAGAAGACAGACAGACAGACAGACAGACAGACAGACAGACAGACAGACAGACAGATAGATAGATAGATAGATAGATAGATAGATAGATAGAAAGAGAAAAAGAGTTAGTGAATGAATGAATGAATGAATGAATGAATGAATGAATCAATCAATGAAATAGAAAGAAAGAAAGAAAGAAAGAAAGAAAGAAAGAAAGAAAGAAAAAAAAGAAAGAAAGAAAGAAAGAATAAATGAAGGAAAACAATATTGATACAAAGAAAGAAAGCAAGCCTAAAACTGTAAGAAGAGAGAACTGGCTGGTTTGTCATCCCGGCTCTTACCAGTGGTTTGCAAGGCTCTGGCAGCATCCAGATGTGTGAACACCAGCCTGGAAAAGAGAAGAAACATCAAAACCACTGAGGAAAACACAAGCCAGCTCGTAATCCCCAAACACAACACAAGGAGGAGGATGAGTGAAAATTCCCCTCTCCCACCACAACCTTCTTATCCACAAATCCAACAGCAAGTCACTGTTGTGCGTGTGAAGGATTTGTTAGGACTGAATTGTTGCCTAAAAGAGAAGGAAACCTGAGTTTTGTGGCATTTTTGTGCCCTTGTGAGGGCATGTTCTTTTAGGTAAGAACTGCGTCTCATCAAGAAAAATGCTTGCAATAAAAAGTTACTTTGTTTTACAGATTGTTTTACAGTTGGCAAGACCCAAGATCTCTCACATTTTGGTTTCTTTGTGAGGGTATTTTTGTATGTAAGGACCACTTCTCATTAGGTGCGTAAACCACAAGTTTCATTTACATTTACAGCATGTAGCAGACGCTCTTATCCAGAGCGACTTACATTTCCTAATTTCAGGGACAGTTCCTCTGAGAGCAACTTAGGGTTAAGGGTCTTGCTCAGGGACCCAATGCTGGTAATGCTAGAGGTTGGATTCGAACCCACAACCTTTTGGGCCAAAGGCAAGTGTTCTACCACTAGGCCACCAACACCCATCGATATCAGATTGATTCAGTGGAAAATGATTCAGTGTCTGCCAATATTGCAAAGTCTGCATTGATAAGATTTCAATTTAATTCAGTTCAGGAGCCAGCAACTGATATGAGAAAACATTGAAATGCAGATTTCACAATCACTTCCATTCCACTCAAATCACAAAATTGGCTATTCCTGAGCTCAACCAGACACTTAAATGTTAGACAGTTGGCCTGTGATCAGTAGGTCACTTGTTTGAATCCCAGACTGGTAAAGGTACCACTGAGGTACTCATGAACAAGGTGCCCATTTCTCCTTCGCAGATGGCTCAAATCCAGAGGTCACATTTCGATTTGGTCAACTGTGTGCTGTGGTGTGTTCATAATGACAAATAATCATTCACTTTCATTGATAAGCAATCTCCTCTTTTAATAAAAAGTAGACTTCCTAATATATTGATGAAGATCAATGTATCGTTACACCCTGTTATTTTCGAATAAGTAAAAATATTTGCATTAAAAAGTTCCATAAACTAAGAGGAAAGATTTGCTTTTAGTTAGTGAGGTTAAGACCTGCCTGTTTTTAGGACCTAACTCTAACCTATACTGGAGAAAAAGCTATCAACTGTTACGTTTTTGTGTCTTTGTAAGAACATTTGTGTAAATCACTGGGGTGTAAAGTTTCATCAAGATACGGTATCGTGAAGTCTTCTACGATACAATTTCAATTAAATTCAAGTACGAAGCCAGCTACACATATGAGGCAATATCATATGCCAATTTAATACTCTCACTTCCATTCATATTAAATTACAAACAACTAAAATATCATGTGACAGTTTTATTCCTGATCTCAACCAGACATTTAAATGAAACACAATCTTTTCTTTAAATCTAAACAGACCTGTTCAATGTATTGTTTCAATATATGTGACCCTCCACGGCAAAACCAGTCACTTGTCGCAACGGAGGTTTCCGAGAAAAACAACCGTTTATGTTGCGTGGGGTAAAATTTTGGATTTTTTGTTTTTAGTGTTTTGAAACAGTGGAAGGTCTATACTGTACTGTTGTGAATACATTTCGCTGAAAAACTTACCCTTTCCATCCTAAAAATGTGACTTTCTTGAGGTGAGGAATTCAATTCCAGCAGAATGTTAAAAGTTTCTGTTTTGACCGCTCTACTTCAATATTTACGGTAAATCCACTCGTTGACTAGCGTGAAGATATTTCTCCGGAATCCATCTCCGTCTCCCGAGTTCAGTTAACCTAACGCAGGTAGCCTATCCGTGTGGCTGTGAATGCAGCGTAGGCTACCGTAAATGCAAACGTAGCCGCGACTGTACCAAGAGACTGTGAGTGCTACGTTGATAGTCAACTTCAAAGGCAGATTTCTCCGTTTCTCACTTGGTGTGACAGGAGAAACCCGACTCATTTGAATGTTGATATCTCTGTCATATGTTGTCCGATTCATTCAATATAGGTATCGTTTTGAAGCTTGATTTATGCTCTTTCATGAAAACATAATAACTCAATTTTGAAAATTTGAGACAAGCGACTGGTTCTGCCGTGGAGGGTCACATATACAGTGTATATGACATTTGATCAATGTTTTCTTTTTGGCTTGATGCTTTGGGCTCGCTGTTTGTCTGTCACATCTGCGCCGCCTCCCCACGCCTCCCGTTCAGTTCATCTTGGTTTTCCCAACGTGTGTCTGTTGTCACTTCCCGTTCAGTTAGTTTTCTCATTGGCAGTTTGGTTTTACCGCATGTCTTAGTTGAGTTCTCATTTGGTTAATCAGTTTGTTTGATCTCGTCCTCCCCTTTTATGTAGATCAGTCTGACCTGGCACTCCCCGTCCAGTCACCGTCATCCTAAAAGACCACCTGTCTGGAGGATTCCCCCTCCTGATTGTCTGGACTCTCTCGGTTGCTGGACTGAGTGCTACTTGGATTGTTTTGTCAAACTTTAGTTGAGCCTAAACTTTGGTTTTGTGTGTGTCATCGATTACAGAGTATTATTTGAATAAATGGACAGCATGTTTACGTTTACTCCTGCATCTCTATCCAAGGGATTCAGCAACCACTGTGACATTACTGAATCACTGTATCGATGTAGGTCAATGTACCGCTACACCCCTAGTTCTCACAAAGAAAAGTGTATGTGTTTAAAAGGTTTTAGCTTTCAAACATTAAGAGGACAGATTTGCTATTGGCTACTGAGGCTAGGGTTAAGGTTAGGTTTTGCTGTAGCTGTAGCATTATTAAACAGCAGTGTATGTTTGTTTGTGCCTAAGAGACTTATGGAGGTCTCTGTGTTCCAGCGAGATCAACAGCTCAGTGAAATATCGCTCCAGTCGCGCTGTAGGTCTGCTATGTTGCTAATTCAGGCCAGTGTACTCCCATTAAGTCCTTCCCCAGCGGCTTCATTTATAGCAGCGTGAAACGGGAGCCAGGAGGAAAACAGAGGGGACAGGGCCGGCGTTTTATCATCCTGCACATTCCAGCAGCCAGTTCTTGCACAAATATTTGACCTTGCAGAGGCGAGGTGTAATCGATTTGCGGAAAATTGGCATGCCCGTTCTCATTTTTCCAGCCTAACTCGCAAAGCTGCCTGAAATGAGACTTCCTCAAAGTGCAGTGCATTACTTTTTTTATGACGGACATCGATAAAAGTCTGTAAGGTGCATGATCACTGTAGATTCTAGACTGACTGATATCCTCTGATATCTTCCATTCACAGAGCCAACGAACAGCAAGTTGTGAAAGTAGTTAAAATGTGAATGTGATGATCCAAGAAGTCCTCCCCAAAAATGAAGGAAGGCAGCATATGTTAGTCATATTTCCTGTACCTGTAATTATTTATGATTTAAAAATGTAATCTTTAAATGTTCCATAAATATAGACTGTCAGCAGCACAGTTATCGTGTTACTGTTACTGTTTCGTGTGCACTGTGTGCTCTTGTTCACTCCTCGCTTTAGATTCTGGGAGATTTGATCTCATTTGTGCGCATCAGGGAGCCGCTACCAATACGTGGGATTTGAATAAAAATTCGGCACTCCTTGATGAACATTCATTCATTCAATCATTAACTGAACCGCTTAATCCCAACTGGGGTCACGGCAGGAATCGGAGCCTATTCCGGAAACTACAGGCGCAAGCCACAAATAGTGTCAACAGCATTAACTTTTGCTGTGTTTTTGTGTGAATTATTATATCATAAATCATTTTGAATAAATCACGATATCAAGTTGCATGACAAATCGCGAACCTACATAGGGTCTAAATGAACGTGAAAACCTGTCTTACCAATTTGAAAACTCTTGAAAACCCATCTCACCAATTCGACCAAACCCAGCATGCCATCAGGGGAATGTGCGCCGGAATCTGGCTCATGCCGACTGACAGGCTTCCCGTATCCAATTTTACAAACTCAGAGTTTGGGAGAAGGAAGACAGCTGACAACTGAAGCACCTGTCAGCAGTGAGGGGAAAACAAACTGAAGAAAGTTCAAGCCTTTGATACCAACCTAGTTGCCTTGGATAAAATATATTTCAGTGTGCGCGCCCAGGGGGCACGGCTGGCAAAAGCAGCGAGTATCACTAAAGAAATGCAAACTAATGCCACAGATCAGATCCCAGCCGCATCGCACTCCGTCACAACAGACCTGTCCGTCAAGATCTTATTGCAAAGCTGACATCCTGGTAACCAGGTGTGTGTATATAGCTGTACAGATGCTATTCTGAGTTTGTCACGTTGCTCCAAACAGAGTTCTGTCAGGTCATGCCTATCCTCGACCATTAGGCTTTGTAATGAGTTGCCCTACGACCCCTTTAGATGGGCTGACAGTTTGAGATTTATAAAAAGTGTTTCAAAGTGAGTGTTCACACTTCACACCAGAGTCATGCAACTCACATCAGAACACACTGCAATCTCAAGCCTAGATTATAAACTGGCGTTTGTCAATTAAAGACCCAGTAAGGTGAAAACCGTCCTTGCTTTTTCATGTTTTTTTTTTCTCTCACTGTATTTTTGGCACCACTATAATTCTGCACTTTCCTCCAGGATTAACTTCAACCAGCACCAGCAGTAGTTCCCTTAACAAATCACACTGTTTATCCAAACCTTTTGCACAATGTAATTGACAACTGATGGCTGACACCTCTAACAACAGCAACCATCTAAACATTTGGTCTCTCAAATCTAACCCTGCTTAGATTCATATGGTTTACTTCATATGTCTGAACTACAGATGGTTTGGATCTCCAAAATTGCAGTGATTCTTGTGATGTACGCACTCTGCAGTGTCCCAGAGCTGCCAAAAGTGGTCCAGCACAGGAAAACTGGTGAATTGGTGACATGGTGATGAGCGACCGAGGCTCACTGATGTGAAGGAAGTGAAGGCTGGACCATGCTTCAGCTCAAATTACTGGAAGTGTTAATGCTGGTTCTGATAGAAGGTGGTCAGAGTGCAAAGTGCATTGCAGTTTGTTGCAGATTAGGCTGTGTAGGCGCAGACCTATTCAATATTCAGCAGGAGGTCGTAATGCAATAACTAATTGGAATATAAGATAGTAGGCCATCAAATACTCATAATCGCCATTTTAAGTGCAGAAGGAATGGAAATGTAAGTTAAAAATTGTCATGTATGAATGCACAAACCACCTGCACGTTGTTGCCCAGTCAAGACTCATCAATGCAAAAGGTTAATGACGGTCATCCAACAGAAGAACCAACAGAAGAGCTGCAAAAGCATATATTACAGAATTGTAATGATGGTAAGAAGAGTAAAGTGTCACAACAAATAGTGTGTCAAAACATGTTGGCATAAGGCTGTGTGGCTGATAAGCAGTCAGACTGCAAAGTGACATGATGACCCTTACTGACCCCATGTCGCTCAGTCTTGGGCTCCCACTTCCCTGTATTTATTCATCCAAGTTTTGCCATGACCTCAAATTTTTCTGATCTCAACTGAGCATCTGATGGAAAAAATCCAAACATCTGCGTTTCCAGCTTGAAATGTCCAAGTTAAAAGATCTGCTGGTAAAGTCCTGGTACCCCACACACACGTTCTAGGTCAAAGTCTAGAATGAACATAAACCTGTTCCAAGGGATTCCTGTCAATAATTTGTGACACTTCATGCATCACTATGTGCTAAATGGCATTGCAAGACAGTGGTGGTGCTGTGGTCTAAGCTGCTGAAATCATATGTTGGTAATTATAAGACTGAGGGTTTGAATTCTAGGAACCACCTTTGACCCTCTAAGCAAGGACCTTTACTCCAAGTAAAGGGATTTCATGCTGTAAATGTAAACGTAATGCAAACTGAAGTGAAATTCCTACAAAAACTCAAGAAGAAATTAATTAATTAGCAAAATCGTGTTTAAGTTGAATACTATGATTCCAGATCTGTCTTGTAAAACGTGGAGTCCTATCTCAAAATGCTGGCACTGGCAATGACTACTAGGGATATAACGATACATCGATTCACCAATTCAGTTCACTGATCAACAAGCCCCCAGCATTGATCCAGCACCCAGAGAGTAGTGTTGGGGATGGTACGTTTTTCATGAGGTCTTGAAAAAGACCCTCATCGTCACTGATGGTGTAACACCAGCCCAGATCCGAGAACGTAGTGATGAAACTTGTGAGTTATACCCATATCGAGTACTCTACACTCTCTCTACCACAGTAAAACATTTCTATATACAATATTTTTAAGTTTAAAGAGCATGATAACTTTTCTATAAAGAAAATAAAACCACTGGAAAATAAAACCACTGGTCAATTTGAACATTGTTGCAGGACAAGCCAGGCTTTGACACTAAATCTCTTTAAAGTTTGATGGATTTTGTGATTGTATCCTAACACAGCCACATAACAACAAAGATCCACTAGCATTCTTCATCTCAGGGAACATCAGTTCTAAACATACTGTTCATCAAATCCATCTACGGCAGATGTTTTCATCTTTCATTTGATCTCAAACCCTATTCCCAATTAAAATCCACTACTATTTAGAAAACACCAGAACTAAACATGGGTGAATGTCCTCAGAATTTGCTATGGTTAACTTGCAATGGTGGCTGAATGGAAAAGACGTGCTAAACTGATATAATATATCATGTGATAATGTAATTACCTGTTAAAAGTTCCATGTGTGTGAAATATGTGTGTAAGACCAAAGTAAAGCACATTTTTCAGCTGACCTTATTTTTACACCAAGTCTGCCAGCAATTTTGGAGGACACTTTAAGGAGCCTTAAAAGAGCAACTTTCTTCACAGCTTACATCAGATAGTCACATGAGTGTTTTTTCATAGCAGCTTGTCCTACATTCAGCAACTACATCAGGCCAAAAGCCTCTTTTATGACCATGACACCCACAACCCACAACCTGCCTTCACAATGCATTCTACAACAAACTAAACTGTGTGGCATATTAAGTGTCTTGGCAGTGTGGTGCATTGTGGTATTTTATTTAACTTGTTGAACAGTGAAGCACTATCCACAATGTCTGGATATACTCAGATACATTTGAAGGTAAAAATATTTCAGCATCAGGGCGAGGCCAAGTCTTTATGGTGCCCTTTCAAGTGCTCTTGGGGGCCCATTTCAAGTGCTCTTGGGGGTATGCATCTTCTGTATGCATTTCTATTTCCAACATTTTGTTCTTCAGATCTATTTCTTATCTTTCCACATGCCATCACCTTCATAAATAGCTGATCAGTTCTATCACTTGCTGTGCCATAGGCTCTTCATTTTGTATATCATACTTTTCACTGGTGGTGAGGTGGTGGGATCTAGTGGTTAGGATATTCACCTCTAGATCAAGAGGTTGTGAGACTGAATCCTACCATCAGCACTAGCATCATTCTGTCCCTGAGCAAGACCTTTAACCTCAAATTGCTCCAGGGAAACTTTCCTTGAAATTAGAAAATGGAGGTCTCTGATCATCACTGATCAGCTATTTATAAGAGCATCTGCTATAAACCATTTAAGTGTAAATTACCTGCACAATGACTGTATATTGTGTTGTACACTTTGTATTGTAAGTTTTATGTTGGATATTGTCATGCATATTTTGTACTGTATAGTGTCAATTGTTAGGGCTCATTGTGTATTGCATAGTATTTGTTTCATGTATCCTTTGTCTATATTAGTACGAGACATTAACAGCTACATGGCGAAAAAATGTTTGTTTTTGTAGATAATTGCAATAATTGTCTTTTCAGTTCTACTGTAAGAGACGTCAGTTTCTACATACTGGAGGCTGCTCCTTAAATATAAATATTTCTTAAAGAGAAATTGTCACTATTTGGGGTTTTAAAGTTTTGATAAATTTGAAATAGTGATTATGCTTTCATCCCTTAACCAATGCTGTTTTACTTAGCCTGATGTTCCAAACTCATGTACTTTGGATTGTTATTTTTGCCTGCCTTTCCTCTGTCCAAAAAGATTTTTCCATTCCTCTACAGATCTCTGGCCTTCAGTTTGGGTTAGGTCAAAAACAATCTCTGAGAACTGAAGACTAATAGTGTGATGGAGTAAAGTCTCAGTGGACTTACTATATGCAAGGTAATAACAGTCATTACATTCACTTTGGCAAAGTTATACGTAAACAATAAAATGCATTCTACGTCCTAAAACAACTCAAAAGGCAGCTTATCTGTTTTTACCCTAATTGAAAATAACAAAGAGTTCTTACAGATTCTGCTTGTTATCTTTCAGTTTAAAACTTTTTAAATGGGGCTACGATACTGGGTTGTTTATCAGGGGTTGGGCTTGGCCCCTTAGTTCCAGTCTTAATGCTTCAGCACACCAAGAGATTTTAGATAATTTTATGCTCCCAAATTTGTGGGAAGAGTTTGGGGACGGCCCCTTCCTGTTCCAACATGACTGCACATCAGTGCTCCATAAAGACATGGAACGAGTTTGGTGTGGAGGAACTGGCATGCACAGAGTCCTGACCTCAACCCTATAGAACACCTTTGTGATGAATTAGAGTGGAGACTGTGACCCAGGCCTTCTGGTCCAACATCAGTGGCTGACCTCACAAATGCTCTTCTGGAAGAATGGTCAAAAATTCTCATAAACACGCACCTTGTGGGCAGCCTTCCCAGAAGTGTTGAAGCTGTTATAGCTGCAAAGGGTGGGCCAACTCCATATTAAAGCCTATGAATTAAGAATGGGATTTCATTAAAGTCCATGTGTGTGTGAAGGCAGGCGTCCCATTACTTTTGGCAATATAGTGTATATGGCAACAAGTTTAAACTCCTATAACGTAAAAAAATCAACCATTTCATGGACTATGGGATTTCTTTTTGGACATATAAATACTACAGAAGAGCACTTACAACCAAACCTGCCCGTCTAAATGATACACTTTTACATTCTTTATATTCAAAAATTGTAATAATGATTTCCGCCGTTTAACATATGTATGCAGTCATGTACAAAAGCAACAGAGAATAAAGTTGGTATCTGAAAAATGTAGAAAAGAGACAAAAAGTAAGAAAATGAAATTGAAAGAGCAGAAAAGAGATATGCCAAGCAGCTGAGCCTGAGAAACTATTGGCTAGTTAGTATCCTTCACCTAAAACGTCTGGGATTGGAGGTAAACAAAGCAGAAGAAGAAAATGGCCTGATTTGTTGATTATTGTGTGCATCAGGGTCTGCAGCATCTGGCTCTGACCCCCTGTGGGTGCAGCTGAAACGACTGCAGCTCTCACCTCAATCTCTTTGTACCTTCCCTGACAGCTTACACAACCGTTTCACATTAGCACTGCCACAACTGCTGCCTTTCAACACCACATCCCGCTCTGACTTTTACCGGGCAGCCCAAATTTCATATATACTCTTGGAATTGCATACTGACAAAAGTTTTTGGGCTTTTGATTTTTGGTTGGTTAATGTAAAAAACATATGAATGAGTTAATGAATGATACACAGATTGTTTCTGCATAACAGCCACAAATGAAAAAGTCCAGCAAAATTGCAGAGAATTGCTTTTACTTGCAAAATAAAGTCAACTTGGTGGTGAGCTGCTGTAAGGATCTATGACAGGTAACCCGATTCTGAGCTTAGATAAATATGGTGGAAGCATATTAATCTGATTGATCAAAATAAGCATGATTAAGCAGGTGAGATGTTTTAAATGTGGCTTTTCGAATCAACTGATCAGGGTTATCCAACACTGAGCACTGCCACTTATTTAACACCACCAACTTTATGTTGAATAAACTTAATAACAAAAGGGAATTAGGCCTACTGAATGTAATGTAAAACATATTTCTCATGCTTTTGGGTAAAACCATGTGGTTGTAAATGGTGGTTGTTCTTATCTGCTTTTATAATCTGTGCTTCTTATGCTAACATAAATAATAAGTATTTTAAACTACAAATACATTAAGAACACTCGCCTAATATTTAATATCTTCTGCTTTTATCGCCAAAACAACCCTGATCCTTGAAGACATGGACTGTACTTGACCTGTTATGACCTACTGTGGTATGTGGCACTAATCTGTTAGTAACAGGTCCTTGAAGTTCTGCAAGTTCTGCTAAATGCTGTTAATGTAAAAGACAAGTTGTGAGTTTGGAGCCTCCATGCATCATACTTGTGACTGTGTCATGGTAATAGTGATAAAGTTCATAAGATCAAGGAACACAATCCCAATTCTGTCACAATTTCCTCCATGTTGTATGGTGGTAATCCGGATCCAGGAGGAATTCTCGCTCTCCAGGTAAACTTGCAGATACAGACTCTCGTTTCAGGTCTTCACAAAGACCGTTGATTACTAGATCAGGTTTTAACTTGCCATGCCCATGACTTTTTGTGTTAAAGGAGTATTGTTTGAGTTGTCTTTCTGCGAAGTATTGGAGGTCCCTGACTGCATACTAAGTGTATCCCTGTTCTGCGTTTCTCTGTAGCGACCGATGTCTCATGTTTCTGGATCTTTTTCTGTTTTTGCACCCTGATTCGGATTGTTTGTTTTGCAGACTGTCTCTGTCGGTTTTGAACTGTGCTTGTTTTACGATG